>CABEGB010000608.1:377204-754278 GCA_901521435.1 Crematogaster levior
TTAAAGATTATTAAATTTGCCGTGATACAACTCATTAAAATTTTATATATGTAGCAATATATGTTGATTAAAATAATTTATCAAAATTTAAATTCGTTTCAACATTAATTTTCTTTATGTGTTTATCAGAGTTTTGACCTGCTTTAAAAATTTCCGTAAAATTCTGTAATATACAATTTTTATGTTATTATTATTTTTTTTGTATTATTTCTTTAAATAATTCAGAATTATACGTATTTCATATGAATATCTTTTATTCAAAATGTCTCACAATCAGAATAAGAAAGTGGAGAAGTGAAGTAGATGAAAGATAGAAAGAGTACGTGTTTATGAGAGTTTTGACCTGCTTTAAAAATTATCGTAAAATTCCGCAATATATGCAATTTTTAGAAATTGCTAAATTGTTTAACTAAAATTTATTGCATGACAATGTAAGCTGATAATTTGTTATATCCAGAAAGATTTTTCACGATATCGACATCCGAGGCCGATTTTATTTAATTCCGATCATCCACCTTTCGTTTTGTTCTCTTTTCTGGACTACATAAAAATACATGGAATTCGCAGTCTCTTCGATTTGCAATTTTGTGGCGGTATAGATTGCAATTTTATAAGCGCATGTTATATTTTAATTGGAAAATCGCGCGTTTACGGGAAAGTTTTAATTATCTTATTCTCGATAAAAATTTCTCGATAATAACAACTTTCTCCTTTTTTTTCTTTTCTGAGAGGGAAACCGGAAATTGCGATTATAATCGGTATACCAATTCGGTCAAAAATAATGATCATCCACGCGTATATACGGTCTAGCAATTAGGTTTGTGCTGCATTCGTGTATGAATCGTTTGCTATTCGTCATTTGATGTGAAATAGGATTTGAAGTCACGCGATATCCTGTGCAATGTGGTAGTAGCAATAGTGTGGAAATATCAAATCACGCAATTTGCCGTTGCGCTGTTACAACTTCTGTTAGAAAAAAAATCATATCTTGTTACGAATAGAACAATTTACGATGGAGCATATTTTTTACAGTAAATTTTATGGTAGAATTTATAAACATGCTGTATGTGCATTCTTTGAATATTAACACATTCGTAATTTTAAAGTGGACTTGTACTCAACTTGATTATATTTAAGTTGGAAAGTATTTTATCTTTTAATAACGAAATAATGTATTATATATATTGAGATTCACACACACACACATACATTGTTAGATTTATTATATTATAAATTTGTACATGACGTTTCCGCTGATAATAGCAATACGCATAAAAATACGATACGCATAAAAAGTGTCGCAAGATTTGTTTTCGCTGATTATACATTCGTTTTCTTCTAGTTGTCTATACATTTTGAGGTCACAGAATGCCTTCGTCTACTTTTCTATGCATTTAGGTATTATTATTCTTTGAATTATGTTATACACAATTTTGAAATAAAAATACTATTAGTGGGAAAATCTCTTTTTTGTTTACACTTTACTTTTTTTTAAGGGCAATAAATAAGAACTTTTGGTTAAGGCGAACATGATAAAATTAATTAAAAGAATGATAAAATTTACAAAGATAAGTAAGACATAAAAGAGATTGAAAAATTTGTATGTGTTATTCAGTTGAAACACATAGTAAAACAAATATTACAAACATATTTTTTTTCTGATAAAAAATAATATTATAAAAATTATTTATTGCTGAAGCTATTAATGATGCTGACTATTACACACACGCGCGCGAGCGCGCGCACACACAATACACACACACACACACAAAATATATTACTATAGCGCACACTGAGTGTAGCCACTTAAAAAAAAACGCATTAACATACATTAACCCTTTGACTTGCAGCTAATGTTTGTACGTTACATTTAAAACTATAAAAACGCTTGAGCTATCATAAAAGTAAGCTAGATAAATGCACATATAATTTTTTAATTACACGGCTTATCAGTTAATTACACGGCAACTCACAGTTACATTTTAGTATTTTCACGATGCACATATTTCTGCAATTTCGATATTTGTGTAAATAATAAATAGAAATAGTGCGCAAGATAAAGTCAATATTTAAAGAACAATATTTACTTTAAAAAATAAGTTTTAGATTTAGTAAATTAATAGTTCTTAACATATCAGATTAACATAATATTTTTCGAATTTAAATTACAATCTTTTAAAGGATATTAAAACTTCTTTAGGAATATTAGTTTATTTGACGAAGAGTACAGTAAATGAAATAAAATCTTATATTCCTTCCTGACAATTTTGCTGTATTTTATATTGTTCCATTATGTCGACTGCAACGTTTAAGCGAGAACACCGATTGCGCAATCATTGCAGCTGACAACTATTAATTGTCAGCATATTACGTTGCAACTAGCGAATAGAGGTTGTCGATAAACAAGTGACGGAATTAATATCGTGACCATTTATTGTTTGAAATCTATTGATTGCAGTAATGAGTGTTCAAGCGAAGCGTGCAGTATCATCCTCGATGAATCAATTCATCCTTCATCGACGTTAATATCGATGTGGTAGTATCAATACTAAAATTACCAATACTAAATTTAATTACAGTGTACGTACTGACAGCGATTGCCGGTTCTTTATAACACGATTATGTGTGGATGTTAAATTATCTGTATGTGAGCACAACGTGCTTGTTTGGTACCTTTGTCGGAAGGTCATATTAGATATACGATCATTTTACTGAATGACAAAAATCTAATTATATTCCTGATACACTTCCATAACTGGGAAAGCTTAGATAACGAATATAAATCTAGTAATGATAATAAATGGAAAAAAATATTTTTTTCTGACAATCTTACTGTATTCAATATTATTGAGGTAAAACATTCGTTTTTATCCTTAAGATACTTTATTATAGTTGTTGTATTTAAGAAAATTAGTGTTTTTACTCGAAATCCATTATAAATACATAGATGAACTTGAAAGTTTGCATATTACAAAGAAAGTGTATATTCATCATACGATGAACATAAGGAATAGAAAGGTTTAACTGTATGAATGTTTCATTAGCGGTTTACAATCTTCTACACGGTGGTATGTTGGTATGATCCGTTGACATATGCGGCTTTCACCGAAGCAAATTCTGAAAGCGACTTCAGTCGCGCGCCTTGTGTCGCCTTACCCAAGTCATCGAACATGTTTTTTAGTTTGGAGGTTCTTGCAAACTCATTATTTCAACAGCGCATTGACCGCATTATGTCCAATCTCGTATCGTATTGACTGCACGGTCACGTGCTGGTAATCGGGACAAATTTAATTTCTCCGTCGTAAAATGAATCCTGAAACTGTCACTTCATGACAGTTCATGATAACCTCTCTGCGATGTTCCTTCATTATTTTTGTGGAATATTTCTGAGAATATATTTCTTATTAATATATTTTTACTAAAATAATATAATAATGTAAATCTGATTAATAAATTATTCCCATTTTATCGTATTATTTCTCATTCCAATTTTATTGTATATTCTGTTTTTTCTATATTTTCAGAATACGATTTGTTGATTATTTTCTATATAATTAATATATAAAAGGGACAGAATAATACGATATATGTATTATTATCTATTTAAACATTAAAATTAACAAATTATTTTTTGTAATTGATCAACGTTAATGATTTACATCAATTAACGGAATATAATTTATGTTGTCCTGATGCTGTCCTGCTTAATACATAGATTCTACATTGATTTATTATATTTATAAATTAAAACTTTCGATCTCCAAAACAGTATCACCGCAAAATACATATGACTGTAACGTTAAAAATTTATTGTATGAAAAATCCGGTTAAAATAGCAGAAAAAATAACAGCTGTGTAAAATCCCGTTTACACAGGTATATAGGTTTATTGCCAGTGGAAAACTATATTTGTTAGCTAAACTAACCACATTGCAAATATATCTTCCTGTGTTTTGCAATCAAATCTGTATTTGGTCAAAACGTTACCTGTTCGTGTAACATCCAACATTTTAACATGTTTCGACATGACGATATCGAGATCTGTTTTATTTGACATCTGCATGCTTTTGCATCGTACAACGAGCGTGTCGTGTAAATGCATCGATGTTGAATTACATGGCAACATAGATAGCGACGAGTCTGTCACTATCATATCCGATCACTCATCAAATTTACAACCACGATCAAGCGTATTTCTTTTTCAAACTTTATGAATGACTGACTGTAACATAATGTATTTATCGGACCATTAAACCTGCTGATCTACGATGAGCGCTCTGAGTTTCATCAATTTTTAATCCCTGTGAATCGCGGTTTCTATCTATAATTCTATTCGCATTGATATTCAATAAAAGTTTTATATCGCGTTTGGCTATTCTCTCTAGACTTTCCGTCAAAATGCTTTCCGTTTTCTAATAATTTAGCTACTATTTAATCGTCTATTGATAACCAAGAGCTAGGTTTTAATGATAGATTACCTGTTTTCAGTCTATATCAATTTTACATATATTTAATTTTATTTTTTTAGATTTCTTTTCTTTGATTCGTATCATTGTTTAAATGATTTTAAGAATTTATTAAATAATGAATTTTGTAGTGACGCATTGTTTAGAAATAATGTTTTCGAAAGTTTGAAAATAAAAATTGAATTTTGAACTTTTAATTAAAAAAATAAGGATTATGAACTTTTGATCCTAAAAAAACTGGTGATTTGTATGAAATTATAAATCTAGCTGGAAATTAACAAGTTTACGAATTCAATGGTCTATGAAGATAAACATAGTGAAGTAATTTACAAGTTTTGGAAGTTTATAAATTTACTAGTTTATTAATATATAAATTTAAAAATAAAGATTTAGAGATAGGGTAAAAACCATATTATTGACAATGTTACTCAATCAAAATGTAAATACTCTTTAAAATTTAATAATTATATCTTATATTATATATTATTTTATCAAATTTAATAATTAATAATATATATAATTAATAATCTATATAATAATATGTACATATAATAATTTTAATAGAATTCTTACAAACCTAATTATTATTATAACGATTAATTGAAAATAGAAGCCCATTCACTAATTAAAAAAAAGAGTAAAGTTTGAGAAACTCATTTTTCTGTCGAGCGACGTTCATTTATTAGTAAATAGAAAATAGTTACAAGAATGATCGATTATAAATAAAATTTGAATGAATAATGAGTTTCACGAAAACACATTTTTCTGATAATATATTATAATTTTAAAATTAAAAAAAAAATTATAAAACATTGAATAAATTATTAATTTTATAGTATAATTTTTATAGTATAATTAATATATTATTATTATATAATTAATATATAATATATTATTTTTATAGTATAATTAATAATTTGATAATATAATATGTTCTTTTTTGTGTTTTTCTTATATCATTAACAGTATGGACATTATTCATAAAAAATAAACGTTAATACATGACGAATATAACTTTTTGGCTTCGGTATCGATTTTATTTTCGTGGAGTGAAATTAATGTAAAGTATGACAGTAAATATGTTGCTTGAATTAGGAACAACGAAGATTTATAGTTACTAATATTAGATAAAATTAAGAATTAAGATTTATCCATTATTTTATTAATTAAGGAGTCACTCTACTGTGACGGCCTGAAGAATTATAAATATTTGGAAATTTTTTATAAATATTATAGATTTTTATTAACACATTTTAAAAGTACATACAATTTTTTTGTAATTATTTGGTACTGATTACCAGAGATACAGCTGCGTGAACGTACTGCCTCGAAAAAAAATTATTTGGCTGCGGACAAAATTCCGAAGAAACTATGCATCGGAAACAGACAAACCAAAAAGATTTTAAAATTATATTGCTATTGTCGGAACTAGAATGAATTAAATCTATATCGAATTAACAAAATGGCGGTTGGAAAATGAACTTCCAAAATGTTGTGTTTTTTTTCATCACTTTTTGCTTCAAAAAGTCGAAAAAAAAATTGTATGAACTTTATTCTAGTTCTGACGATAACCATTAATGTGCTGAAATTTCAGACCGATCAGTCTAGTAGTTCTTTTTATTTTTTGTCCGCAGCCTAAATAAATTGTGTTTTGCGTAAAAGGTTTAAAGTTTCGGCGCGTCGATAGTTACCGTGACCGACGTAGTCGAAATTCACGTGTAGCAGCAAAACTAAGTGATATTACAGCGTGAAATTTGAATTGTATATTCTTGAATATATTTTTTATCAATTAGTAAAAAAAATTACGATTTTTTTAATCCGTCACAGTGGAGTGATCCCTTAAGGAATAAGAAACCATTTTATTTGAATATTTCCATTTTATCAAAGTTTATTATCGCTGCTCGCCGCCACACATACAAAACAAATATAATCGAATTGTTGTGCTTAATATATCAATAATATGGTCCTTACTTTAATTCGCTACATAAGCGTAGGTAGAAAAATAATATGGATATATTATTTTTTATTTTTAATTTAATAATTTTTTTATTTTTTACGAGACTGGAATCAGCTGTAATATAAAATCTCATGAAATTTTTGTTTTTTCACGTCCAGTAAATATTTCATCCTCGTTCTTTAAGCGGTTAAGACACTATTTCTGTGAACTGTTCAATATAAGAAATCTTATATCCGGTGATGAAGAGTAATAAAATTAAATTGTCCTATTTCGTTCTAAACATCAGCTTGACGAACGACTTTATGCCACATAATTTAATTTAATCACCCACGCGAGCTGTCATCATGCCTGTGTCTACTTTTGTTATATTGACATTACTCACTATATTGCGGTCACTTTACTAAACAGACAGACTGTCTGTTCTTTATTAAATAGACAGTTATACGCGGTTAAACATCTGTACGCAGTTGCATTCCTCTGCAATGCACAGTTATGTGATAAGCATGACTGCTGTAAGAGAGACTTCGTCTTTGATAAACACTGTAAAATTGATATAAATTATGAGAATATTCCCACATCTTTGTTTTTTTCAATTAGAAAAGGGAGAATTGAAAAAATGGATAAGTGTTTTATATAGATACGAATTTTAAATTTGATGGATAATAGATAATAGATAATTAATTGATAAAATATTCAATAGTTCAGTCACAGAGTTTGCCAATGATATAGATTTAGCAATAAGTATGATTAAGGATAAAATAATAGTGGTTTATTTCTTTCATCCTATGCAATTTTTTGTTTGTCGGATATTTCTTATTTGCATATTTAAAAAAAAAAATGATTATGAAAACGTAATAGGCTCCGTAATTTGAAACATTGCATTGAATAGATGATTGTTTACGAATTCAAGTATAACGCGATAATTATTTTGCGGTTTCTCGAGAGAGGGTGAGAGGAAAAGCTTGAGTTGGGAGAAATGAACGATCTATTCACAAACGATTCATTTGCTGTCTATTGTGGGCGGCCAACCACTTGCAACTGTGAGAGATCCACGCTATTACTATTTCATTGCAACAGAATTAAAGAGACGCATCCGATTCCCAAATCTGGCAATCAACTGGCTATACTTGGCTATAGTTTAATTGGTTTACATATAGATAAATTGTAAACCGTAGGATCGAATTTATCAAGCGAAATAATTAGAGTTTTGCAAATCAATAACAGTAAACGAAACGCTTTGCAATATATTTCGTGCTTGGTTTGAAAATCTTGTTCAAATCAAATTGCAATTTAACAAAAACAAGTTATACTAGGTCAAACGATAGTAAAAGATGCATATTCTATTTTATTTTGCGATTAAACGTTTTCTTGATATTCAATTTTTAATTTCATTCAAATTTATTAATATAATATTTAATCTCACAGCTTCTTTTTGTAATAAGCTAATATACGAGTAATCAATGTTAAGAATATCGTTGTTTTTCTATGCATATTTTATTCAAACTTTTTTTCTTTCAAAATTTATTGCGATATTTTTTTATGTATGTATTATATACAATGTATGTATACAAAACTTAAATATCTATATATAAAATTTATTTGTAAGCTACCGAATTTATTAGTTGGAATATTTTTTTGAAGGAGTTAAGGGATTGCAGAGTGTCAAGTACTAACGAGAAGGAACAGAAAACAGATGTTATATTCCCATATTCTTTTTCTTATTTTGCGTTAACATTTTATTCTCCGTAAAAGTTTGTAAGAACTTGTAATTTATAAATAGGATTCTAAAATCCTATTAGGTGAGGTTTTCTTTATTAATTAATTTCGCCATTAAATTTGTGGGTGATTCATGATTCTGGTGGAAAAAATGCAAGCGCTTACGAAACTTACGATAGTTTACAAATTTTTAATTGTTCTAAAAAATTATAATAATGTATTATAATAATAATATAAGAGTAAGTTATACCTATCTGTAATCTTATGATTTATTTAGCTGCAATAATCTCTTTCTCTCTTTCTCTCTCTCTCTAAAACTGTAAATTAATTAGAAACTATCAACATTTTCCCACATCGGAACAATTATATTTTTCTTTTGAATAGATATGAATTAATAGTTCAAATATTAAATAGGAAGGGCACAATCGAGATATTCTGTAGGTATATGGAGATGTATATCGAATATCACATTTTGCTCTTTTCGTTTTGTCAAAATGATTACCGCATGCTTATAGCGTTGCCTTCTAAGACAACGCTCAGCATGTGAAATTAGATTGCATTCGCTTTAGACGCGGGGAAACTTCATCGCGCGACTAACGGTGTCGCAATGTTCTCGGTTAGTTAACATGCATGCACATTCGAGTCGATGTCGAATTGTATTTGCATGCGACGACCGCAATTATCCTTTCGCCACAGCGGAGTATTTGAAATTGATACACAAGAATAAGATTCTATTATCTCTATGCATATTTTTACTTCCACTCGTGTATTATATTCTGAAAAAGTTACTCTTTCTCTTTACTCTTTAAGAAAAAAAATAAAAGGTAATAGATTATCGAATCAATAACTTTATATTTTACCGATAATGCAGTTTTGCAATATTAAAGAAAAATCTAATGAAATTTGAATTAGGAGATAAGGGAACCGAAATCATCGAGGGAGTATTAAGAAATTAAAGGGTTCTCATATACGCAATGCTCATAATCGTCTTTTCGGCACTATTACGTTCATTACGGCAGAAACTCGATGTTCGAAATTGTTACAGGCCATAAGCAAAAGCCGTTCAAGAATATTACAGAATATTTCCAGAATCCTCATTATTCCAGGCTCCTTCTAATTTCACGTTTATCCTTTATCCAAGTACCGTTGCTCCGGTCTGACAATCAAGTAACGGCGTCGTATCCTGGGTTATCGTGCTACACAGATGAAAATTGCAACATTGTACGCAATTGATTTCCTCCTCCCTCGCTCAATGTTCCTACCATATCGCCACTTTCTTTGTACTTCGAGAGATTTCATGGATGTTTTCTCGTTAAGGATACCCTTGCACGTCTTGGATGCGTATACGCGGTCATCATCGTTGATCACGCGACGCACTGCGCAACTGGCAATTCCCGCGAGATTCCCGTAAATTTTGACCCTCCTAATGACGTACTTTAGGGCCCATAATGCCGGCCCAAGAGTAGCCTCGTTGATTTAAAAAAGTTGCAGAATCGCGCGCGCGTACGATACGCGCTCCACGAACGCACTTCCGTCAATTATACAATTCCTAATTCGACGACCAGCAACAGTGTGTCGGAAACATTTTCTTTTTTGCGCTTTTTTCTTGCGGTTACACGTTTATGCTATTTTCTGCTGATGGTTCATAATAACCGTAATGAACGTTGCCTGGCATTGAACGAATGTTCACATTTTTTTTAGTGGAAGATATCTTTGGCGGCGAAATGAATCAAATGCAATTCAAGCGATTTAAGTTATTCCGAAGACAGTTAAAACAATAGATGTTTATGTATTAAATTTTAAAATATAAATATACATTTTTTATATATAAAAATTATTAGAAGTGATAGGGATCAAATAACATGGAGATCAAGAAGTTGATAAGTGAGTGCATAAAAATCAAATTCGATAAAAACTGAAAATTAACGTTAGACGATTGGTGAATGTAGAGTGAACATAAATATCGTTTAGTGTACACGCGATAACAGGAGATTTCCGTTTATCACGAAAGATGGAAGATTCGAGTGGTCAATTGTTCGAATGTCGCTTTCCTTTAACCGAGGCACAGGACCACGGGATTTTCCGTGAGCAGTATCGCGATAGAGACATATTCTCGTTGATATCGCAGCGATACAGGTCGTGGCCACGTACTGAATGGACATAGATAAACACACGTGTTCCCCGATATCGACTCGGCGGCCGAGCACGCTGCATCTTTGCTACGTGCATGGAACGTGGAATGGAGACGTTTTATTGAACGTTATCCCCGATCATTTGTAATCATTTCGCGGGATCGGCGGCGTGCCGTGCAGACTTGGAAAATGGAAAGAGCTGCTGTAGATACGGAAGAAACATGAGGTGATCAGATCGCAGAATCTTTGACGAATAAGTGGAGATAGATGGCGATTCATAGACTGTAGATGATGGTTATTAAATTTCTACATTATATGAGATGCTGACTGGTAGTTATTTTAATATGAGGATGTGTCGTTTTTTTAAATGTGTAATTATGAGCAAAAATAGAATAGTAATAATTACTGTAAAATACAGCAGATTGGAGGCTGTAATATGTAATGTTACGTACGTAAGAACTGTTGATGCGAAATATTAATAATATGTCCGTATTCCTTTGAATGAAGATTACATGGTACAATCTAGATGGTACAATCTAGCAGCAGTGATTTCAATGCTGGCATAGAGATACTCATTATAGCGCTGACTCTTCATAAACGTCAGTAGATTCGGTTGTACTTCCGTTTTCGATCGTTTCACATAGCTATTGAAAAAGTAATTTGCTTCACTCTCCGGCATTTTTTCATTTTTTCAAATATTTGTTCGCCGGTCGGAACGGAAATATGCGAAAGTCATTTACGGCCGTTGCCAGAGTTCGGTACATTTTTTTTCTTTGTATTACTATTGCGTGTGTTGTGTATATGTATTTGATGTGTGTATGTGTGTATGCGAGAGAGAGCAGATGGGAGACAAAGTGAAGGGAGAGAGGACAGCATCGAGAGTTTCCCAAAGCTTCCACCTTTTGTTACGCCATCGCTTGTTCATGGCGCCGGGACTCGATAAAGCGCCGGACGAGGCATCACGGAAGACCGATAAATCCGCAAACAAAAGTGGATTATGACTTTTCCCGCGGCCATCGTTCACGCCTTTTATTACGTCCGGTGCATACACACGAACGTGTGCATAGATTTTTTGGCGCGACGTGTGCACTGGACGAATTTGAATATCGAACGGACTGTCGCGAGTTATTACGTCCTGCTCCTTCTGTCTACTGCGAGATTTCTTTTCCTCTTTCGGTTTTTTATTTTTTATCGTGACACGAACGAAATATCAGTGGTGGGCCTTTCGCCACTGATGAAATATCAATGCTAACATCTCTCATATTACTTTTACTTCTTTTCTTCTTGATAAATGTATTTGCATTTACGATTGAATAAAAGAATACACACGGCGAAGTCCTCTATTTAATTTTATTTTTAAATTCTTATTGCCGATTATATGTTTACTAAATTTAAAATTTGTATCAATGTTTGATATGAAATGGTTCGGAAACAGGAGGGAACGAAACAGGATGAGGCTCTCGTAAACACGGATGCACATAACAGTTGTTAAATGCAAATATCGCGTATCGATGATTCGTTGCTTTGCATATTAGCGGTCTCGTCGTCATTCACGTGTCATCGAGATTTTCATATTTATTGCCATTGGCTAGTTGCACGGCACGCCACAATGATAGTAATTAAATAGCCGCGGAACGGCGCGCAGAGGAAATGAAAATTTGGATTTGCGTTATCTCATCGGCACGTTCGTTCGGGAGCATTCATAAGCATTCAAGATTTATGATATTTATAAATTCACGCGACTTTTGATGTTCCAAAATTCTGTTAGTCATCGATACTAGATTAACTCACACGTGAAAGAGATGTATGGGAGTACATAATTGCATTAAGTTGCAAGATTCTACTAATGAATATTAATATAACGTTTACGTTATAAGCCGTTACGATATCTGATTTTCAAAGAAATGCAGAAGTGTCGTAACGTTTCAAAGAATTATGATACTAAGTAAGAGATAAGATATATGGATACTTCAAGATACATTAATTTTTCTTTACGAATAATATTTCTAAAACTGACATTCACAGATATTTATTAAATAATATTTATATAGTTACATGATATTATAGAACATTATTATTTGGCAATCGCTTTGTTGCCATTTTGGTAATAAGTCAGGATTTCATCATATACCCACGTTTTATTTAACCACAGTTGTTGCCGTGTGTATGCACTCTTTCGGTGCAATTTATTATTTGCGACCTTTCGAGCTCGGATCCTCGTAGGTGCGGTTGCCAGCAGATAAACATAGTATATACGTAAGTTCAGCGATGCTGTTCGCGCACGCTTACTTTCATCGCGCTACGTGAAGGTATCTCGCATTTTTCCAATTTCTCGCTCGGGACCATCCTTCGCCGCGGCATCCCAGCTATTCGCTCGATAAACGACGATATATTATTCTGATACACCCACGTATATCATCATAAGAGGTTCGAAAGCAGATATTTTGTATTTCGCAAATCACGTTGTACCCTCAATCACGTGATGGCGATCACGAATTAAATGAAAACGTGTGTCGTTATACGCTTTATGATTATCATGCGACTTTCCTCGTTGTGTCCTTCTCTCTCTCTTCGCTCCGATCCGTTAAATTTACACCCTGATCAGCTGTCGCCATATGACATTATGAGCAATAATTAGAGTGGTACGTCGGCGACGTAATATCGGAATTCATGCCGAGCAGTTACCACAGAAACTAACTGGCTAAATCCGCAGAGTAGTCTATTCAGCGCGTGTATGATTATCTTGCCATCAATGGGGAATGTACTGGGAGGTGATATACTCGTGGCGCGCTTATAGTAAATGTCATTAATTTATTTTCAGGTCAGCGCGCGATCATGCCTCGATATCCGCGACTTCCCGCAAAAGAGATGTTGATCGGTAACACGTCGTGCAAACTGATCGGCGATAACGATTTATCTGTAAACGTGCTGATAAAACATCGAAAACACTGCATAGAGCCGAATCACGTTTAATCTGCCGGATTTAATGACCATCGATTCCAAGCTCGGGCGAAACGGTGATTTTGCGTTAACGGACGTTGCGTTATATGAAATAATCATAAACACCGTTATTCATTAGACAGATTTATTCGTCCGGCATTACTGATTGATGCGCTGTGCAATACACGTCTCATATTTTATCCTGAGGGATGTGTTATTGAGGGAAAGGGATCGCACGGTGTAAACGGCTAACGAAACTCTGATGACAAATGGATAAACTCGCAACTACGTACATATATCTCTGTTTCCCACGCTGTTCTCGAAATAGATGTGCGATTATATTATTTTTCTTTGCATATTGCTAACTTTCAGCTATTGTCTCAGCAACGTTCAGTTTGATACAATAATATTTCTTTTTCTATATGTACCGTAAAACAATATTTAATGAAACTTAATGCATACAGTATTTCGTAAGAATCTTTGCATCAGGATTTAGAAGCGTACGTCTTGATAAATTATCAATCAATGTGTAAAGATATAGGAAGGTTTTTGTCGAGAATTAACAGAAGACACGCTTCTAAGCCGAATGAGCTGATATACGATCCAATTCTTCTTTGAAAAGCCGGAAGAAGTTTCACCAGGTACTTTCGCTCTCTAAGAAAACTCTCTCCCTCAGCTACTGAGGTCACATCGGACTGGTTTGAAACCAGTGAAATCGATGATGGCGCTGTTTCCAGCAGCTACGTATGGGATTCCCGGGGTAGATTCTCGTTTCTCTGGTAGATTGCTCTCAGCCGCAACGTATCGGAGGAGCTTCTTGCCGTTACATGTCGTGCTTCTTGCTAGGAAACCTTACCGACTGTTGGTCTACATCAACTTTTTTCCAAAGAGATCGTATCCACTTGCCAGAGGAAGTAAACCCATCCATCATCGCGGTCCAGAGGGATGCTGGATAGCACAGAGATGGCACCGAGACATTGGAAAATGCCAGTCTAGAATATTAATATCCTGATTACGGATAGGACTTTTTATCGTTTTTTTTTCTTTAGTGTAGGATAGATTAAAGCAAAGGTCTCTTTTTTTTAGGAAGTTATTATTTCAATTTTTTGCGGATATTGTTTTTAAAATATTCGAAATAATATCCTGCACATAGATATTTTGTAGAAATATCTAGAGGAACCAGTGAAAAATAAATATTGCAAAATTGTAGTTAAATTGTTTATTGTACAAAGTTAATAGCTATATAGAGAATGACAGAGAAGAGAGTGTTACTTTATATGTGTGAAGTATTTGATAGTAGGTTTAATAGATGAGTGCTTTGTTAACAACCGATAACGAGAGTGAATGGATTAAGTACGTACATATGTGGATTCATGATTTTGAATCATAATACATCATAATTATCTCACGTTAATCTACGCGAGATAACTTGCGTACAGTATTTGGAGCTCGATTTTAATTTGCGATACTCTTTTTCTCATTAGATACAATATTGTATTAAGGTTTAGTAAATTAAATACGCGTACGTATACGTATACAAATTTTCTCTCTTTTTCTCTCTCTTCAAACATAAACGAAATTATAATCAAAAACTTTAGATTATTGTTGCCTTATTATTATTGCCATACGATTTGCTTCTGTTGTGTCGCAAATTTATATTTAATTTATAAATCATAGCATTCTTACAATATGAGACTTAATTTTATTTTTTACAGACCGCAAATTACGCGTAATAAAATTAATAAAAACTATATTGTATATTGCTGTAATATCGATACCGCTTGTGCATAGGATAATCATCAGGAGCATTAAGAAATTCCGTGAGAGATTATTATGTTGTGGAATCTGCACATATTAGGATGAGCACGTCCGTTATTCCGCGACGTAGTGTTCCAGAGGGACACCGGATATTTCGAAGATGGCACCGAGACTCGGAACTGCATCAGCGTCCGTAGTAGCTCGATAGTACGCGTCCTTGACTGGAATATTAATATGTTTTAGCTATGAGTACCCCGAAGGGACATATAAAGACGAAGAAAACGCACAACTCGGTAGAAATACTTTACATTTTCTTTCTGTCTTGACAGACCATCCTTACATTAAATTTTCCTTTACACTTGTTTTACAACTTCCCTGTTAATTCTATATTGACTGTTAAAGTTTTTATTATTAATTTGGCGTGGAGAGAAACCTGCATATGCAATATTTAACCGTTTAAGACTATTTGCGGATATTTAACATTTCTGACCTATCGAATAACGGTTGTATCATGTAAACTATTGGTAATGTTAAATTACACGTGTATTGTTGGCATATTCTTCTTCGAAGTAATAATCGCAACGTGAGTTCGTGGTTATTGGCTTTCCGTTTATACACTCTAGTTAATAAATCGCAAGGTATGCAGCTCTGAACAATTCTCGTGCCATCCGCAAAAGTTTGTTCGGCCGAGAAAACGGGGCGATCTCCATTACATCCACCTATCTTCTGCCACCGGAATTGCAGAAATGCGTTTAAATTTGCATTCCATTCCGGTGTCAAATCACCACGTGCCAAGCCCGACTGCACTGAGCCGGACGAAGAGAAAAACAGCGATGAAAGAGAAACAGGTTCCAGTCTGGATTGCAGTACATTGAGCTGCACTTAATCTGGAAAGCTAATTTTTCTTGCTTTTGGTCTACATGGTACGTTCATCGCCGTTGTTAAGCATATAAAACATTCTTGCTCGTATACGCTTGCTACGTGATGCAAGATTACGTAAATGCATCAATAAATTAGATGTACAAGATATATAGCTGAAATCAATCTGCTTAAAAATATTAATCGCTGATGATTATAATACAATTAATAATATATGTTAATGCTTAATAATGTCATTAATCGAAAGTGAAGATTATATTGACATGTAATATTTAGAAGTATAGAGAATTTTATAAAAATATTTCAATACGACAATGTACAATAATTAATTTAACAATTAATACTGATATTGATTTAAAAATTTTGAAATTTCTTGCTGACGATTTCTTTCGCAAAGATTTAATACTTTTATTACTGTATTATTTAAAATGAATTAGAAAGTGAAATGATTTAGAATACAGTTACATAGCATTTTTATACAATCGGAAAATTATTACAAGAAAGAGAGTGAGCAAGAGAAAGGGGAAAGAAATGATAATACGAATTATCATCCACGAAATTATTGTCGTGAAAGATGCAGTTAGAATGATTCAATCGTAGATTATCGAGTTGGAAACAGTGAACCTAATTGAGTCTAATGAGTCTATTGAGTCTAATGATTCATATCGAAGGCAGTTAACTGTAGGTAGGTGGCAGATTTTCCTCAGGCTTTTAAAGCTCGAACGGTCAAGTGCCTATTCGCAATGATACTTTATGAAATTACTGTCCTGAATCGATTTCATTTTCCGCGTTAGTAACGAAGCAACGATTGAGTCTTTAAATTTTTTGTACGATTTTCCTTTTTCACAAGGTTTGGCAATTAAGCTTTATAATGATAATTTCTGCGGTCGATCTGTCGATAATAGTTATAGCTTCTAAATTATGGTTACTAATGGATTCTCGTGGAGGTCGTTAATACCATTACTGTTATCCTCAATCAAAGTGCTTAAATTTTAATACTAATTTTGAAATATCAATTTTTTAAAATTCATTTTTTATAAGGGATTATATTATTGATTATAATTACAAATGTAGAAATATAGATATGGGTCCTCGATATAAAATATAAACTAATTACATACTCAAGCCTTTCAAGAAGTCAATATTCACGCGAAAAGAATATAAAATATGATGGAAATAAATTAAGTATATTAAACACAAAGATACATAGCAATACATGAAAGTCATACACGTTTCGGACTCACGGAGTCCTCTTCAGTGACATCAAAGTAATAAAATTGTAGTATAATTGTAGTAACTGCACCCTCATCTTAATAAGGATGTCGTAGTCGAGTTATTTAAAAGAGTCGTCATTTGTTCCTCCGGATTGGAAGATTCGGTGGAGTGATGACCGTTAAAATGATTCGATGTCAATTAAAAGAGATCGAAATGGTTTTTTTGTAACGTGTGATAATTGATTGGTTGTATAAGTTGTGGATCTTTGTTGAATATGAAAAGTTTTTTATAAAGTTATCAATAATTTCTAAAGTAAATACTTTTTTTATTCTTTATAATTAAAATCGCAATGTATAATATCAAAATATGTATACGTGTTACTTGTTGTTATGGATAAGAAAGACTGAATATAAATCGAGAAACGGTCATCATTACACTAATCTCGAGTTTCGACGTGTATAGGACAAGAACAAAACATATTGTTTATTTTCGGTAATCGGTAAATAATGAAAATCGGAATTATTTGACAAGCTCTGATATGATCTCTAAATAAACTTCGTTCAAATATTCCGAATCTTTTTGTAAAGAGGCAAAAAACCTGTTTTTTGGTCCATTTTTTGGACCTCGAATTTTAAACTTTTTTTTATGCCAAATAGTACTATATGATGGGATATTAATCCCAGAGAAATTTTAAAATGAGCATAGGCACGGTTCCGGAGATATGAAGTGATGGTTTCTCATAATCCATGAAAGTACATGAAACCCTTCAAGTGTCCATACCAAGGAATAAAATATATATAACGAAGTGAAACATATCGTTTTTTATGAATTTTTTTTACGCCAGATTCAAATATGACCTTTGTTTTTGTAAAAATTATAAAAATTCCCCGAGAGAGATGGAGTGGCGTATTTTCAAGCTTTATAAAGCACCACCCCCATAAATGAAATAGCGATGAATAGTAGATCGTTCATTCTCTGAACAATGAATCGTAGATGATCCATTCGACAGAAAATTCCCTCAATATTACGTGAACTTTAGGCACGCATTCTTCCTTATGCAATACACCCTGACTGGAAATCACTTTCATCCCCTTGTATCTCTGAAACCGTGCCTATGCTCATCTTGAAATTTTACTGGAATTAATGTTTCATTTAATATTACTATTTGGCATGAAAAAAAGTTTGAAATTCAAGGTCTAAAAAATGGGCCAAATTTGCCATCATTCTTTATGTTCTTTTTCTGAGATTTGATATGTATCATTTCTGATATCAATCTCTTATTATAATTCGATTTCGTGTCTAAAATTCTCAAATAAATATCTATATTTACGTTGAATGCGTCGCTAAGAATAGTTGACGTTTGTTACAAGGTTTCCCGAAGTGTTAACTTTGGCCACCGTTAAAATTGGCTTTACAATGTGGTGACATAAGGGTGGACGGGCTGCCGAGAGGGATTCCAGAAACGGTCAACGTCGATTTCGACGCGTAGGTTGGGTTCGTGACCGAGTTTATCGAACAGCACCCGTGTGACCGAGGCGCACAAATATAGCACCGAGGTTGATGTATTCCGGAAAGCGAGTGACTGACGCTGCAGGCGTTAAGAGACATGACGTAGGATGCGCGTAACTATTGAACGGACGTGCAACCGGGAACTGTGGCGTGGGATAACGATGAGAGAGAGGCCAAGAGAGTTGAAGAACGGGGTCGCTCAAGAGTACAGAGCGATAGATCGGTGAATAAAGCCATTAATTGAATCGTCTGTAAAATTTCGTATACTCTGCGAATATATTTTGCCTTTACAAGTTTCATTTTTTGACTCTTGTACGTCTGAAAATATATGTAAATAGAATGTGAGTATACAATTGAACAATTGCTATTTATCAGTTAAAATAAATTAATTAAAGTGAATGAAAGTGAAGTTAAAGTCATATCGTAAAGAATAATATATAGACATTTAGATTATCCAGAAATGTGTTAATTTATAACCAATTCGTTTACTAAAATATATGTGAGGAATAGAATAATGAAAGTAGTTTAATAAAATATAAGTATTAGAGGGATGAACGAGATTAACTATGATTGAAGTAAGAAAAAGAGAACGAGGAAAGAAGCTCGAATATTTGAATCAGCAAGGGTTTGCTTGTCCACAGACGAGACGAGCATGAGGTTAGTGGTTATTGGATTATAGAGGTTCCGACACATTCTATCAGATAATCCTCGAGTTTCGCAAGGGTGACAGCATAACAGAGATGTGGGTGTTCACCCTTGAATGTTTCATACCTTGGAATGTTTGGTTTCTCAAGGTTTTACGATTACACAGTACTACAATTTGTGGCTTTGAACAGAACATGGCATTTATAGATTCCAGCTTCAATTCCTTCGTAATCATATTAACTTTCGCGAATATAATTCGTTTATTAGATTTACTCACATATGAATTATCACAATGTACCATATGGGAGCAGAGTAACTAAGTACGAGTCAAACATTTGCAATTTTACCGTTGCAAGAAATAAAATAATGTTAGGATTTTACTCGTTTTCTATTTCACAATTATATGGAATATCGTTGAATTCAGTAGTATATAGAGCAAGCATGCTTTTATATTAAATTTTGAAACGAAAAAATTAAAAAGAAAAAAAATTGAAAGACGTTTGCGAAGAATTAAGGAGAGAGGAATTTTTGAAAATAAAAACTACGAGATATCTTGAGAAAATCAACTTTTGATTATATATAACATTCAATTATCATTATAAGATATTGATCTATTATTATTTTAACGTAACAGACAGAAGTATTTATCGAATATTAATATGGAAACTAGAACATTAAAACATATCAATATTTGATTATGCGACAGAATTAAATTCGATTTGCCACGATAATGTGCAAGTTTAATAAAACCGAAATAGTAAAGTTTGGTTTGTAAAAGTATTTACATGAGATGTAAGAGAATTGTATTTGGTATAAGAAATAATTTTATTGTAGTCGCAAGAAATGAACGAACATTTCGCGTAGTACAAAAATGGTGAGCAGCTTTAGGATATTGACCGGCAATCGAACGCTGTGCCGAACATGGACACGGTATACATTCTCAAGTTAGGTAACTCGTTTTCGTGACGCTTCTTTGGTCTTTGTCTGCGGTGTTTAAGTTCGAAACATCGTGTCCACGTACGTGAATAGAAGAAGCATGTCGCCTGCTCCGCATCGCGCATTCTCTCAGTGTTCTCTCCGTGAAAGCCGCATGATCGGCTTCAGGAATATAAGAAATTACAAGATGCCTATCTGAGGATATAAGGCTAATGGCCACTGATTCAGGGCTTATAAAGACCGGCTAAGTGTCGTCTTGAATCACGAACTGACTGACGTATAGTCCAGGCGGTCGGTGCTTTCGTCGAAAGTACTTTGAACATTCCCGCACGTACACCGGCTGTTTCTCCCGCCGAAATACGTTCCTCGCCAGATCAAAGTTTTCAGCACCGTTCGAGACGCTTCAGCGAGAACTAGAATGTTTGACACATCTGTGCCTGGTCAGCATTTTTCTTGATTACTCAATTTTGAGCGGCAGCCCATTCGCTTTTATTTCGTAAAATAAAGAAAGATAGCGCGTAAAAAAATTCCTCCCGTTTATTATCTTTGCGTCGTAAAATTATCACGACGATGCGTTGGTTTTTATTTGTCAAAACGAATATTAAATTACTAGCAACGAAAACGTTTATTTACATGTATTACAAAATTATTGATGTTGACTTCTTATTTGTTGCACATAAAGTTGAATATTGTCGAGTTGAATACATTTTTGGCCAAAAGATTCTTGATCATCTAATGTCATTAATTTAAAGATCTGACAATAAATATTTCAAACTCGCAACTTTATCAAGTGCTTAAAAGTTTTAATGACGTATCAATTTCATTTCTATTATTAACGATTTAATATTAACTACAATACTTATTCACATGACTTAATCCGTACAGTCATTCAAGCAAATCCACAGATCCGAACTCAATACACTGCGGATACTCATATGTATTTACATATCCTATAACCATTACATATATCATACGCATTATACACATTTTTTTATGAGTAATAGTGAATGATTTTTTTAATGAGTAAAAATAGTAAAAGCAGAAATAAAAAGATAATCAAATTTAAAAAGAAGAAGAAGAAAAAGAGGGAGAATAAAAATTATCATTCACATATATGTTTAATTTATTGTTAGATTGAGTGATATTGCAAGCTGAAATTTACTTTTACATTTTTAGAAAATAGTTTAAAGTACGTACACATGTACATACTTGGCATTTGTAAAAAATGAATATCTTAGAATGTTCAATTATACGTTTAGTTTGTATTTAATTATTCGTTCTATTTTATCTCATAGCTTTTAAAAATCTATAAGGTTTTCTTACAAAATTAGAAAGGAAGTTTAATTTACATGCAGTCGATTATGTGAATCGAATCAAATTCACTTTTATAATTGCAAGATTTATTCGCAGTTTGTCATATCAGAGAAATCAGGCCTCCCGAATTAAGGGATTAATCCTCCTGAATTAAGGGATTAAATTATCGGATGCTATCGGCGCTGAGAGAAGTTCGTTCTCTTCTGGAAGATTTATTTATTATCTGTAAGCTCGAGAAGGATACTTTGAATGGGGCACTTTTATCCGGCGTGGCGAGGGATAACGGTTCGGCTGAAGCGCGTCGCGCCGTCTAGTCGAGGATTTTGCGCGGAAGTCCTTCCGAGCTTGACGAATGCGTTTTACGTCTTCTCGCGTGATTACTTCGCACGTAGCGCGACGCCAGACACCAGCCGCGAGCGGGCGTGCTTGCAAACGTCACTGTGACAAATGGCGACCGAAAGCGGACGAGTAAGACTGCGACGTGACCCCCGTGGTAACCCCACCGAGAGGAACATACCGGAGTTCCTCCTGGAACGTCGTGTCCCGGCGTTTTCTACGGTCGTAACTCTCGCCTCGTTCCCTTGCTTGTCACAGGTTTCCCCGACAAAAATTATTCCGTTGTTGTAGAAAATAGCTACCTCTAACGGCATGCATATTACACTAAATGTATATTAAACTGAATTAATCAGAGAAAATAAAGAAATTGTTTTGGAAATTAAACTTCAAAAATAAAAACATGTAATATGATTTTTCCTCTGTTTCTGGCTTGTTTTAATCCAGCAAAATTTTAATCTAAAATTTGTTCGTGGAAATATTTAATAATTGCGAAAATCGAGGAGTTGCGAAGAGAGAGAAAGTGTGTGTGTATGTGTGTGTATGTGTGAGAGAAAGAGAGAGAGCGCACAATATCATCATATCGTTAGTATTCGCGGTATCAGAATCTATTCGAGTGGAAGGTATGGGTAAGCAGACATTGGACCGTCAAGACGATGCGCCTCGAGGTAAGAACAGGTTATCCGCTTTATCGAGCAATCCGGAAATTGAGTCTCAGCCGTCAAGGGCTAATATCTCGTCGGGGCGGGCGTTTCGACTCAACTTTGCCTCGGCTTTCTTTCAAGGATTGCCTTGATTTAGGCGGGGCCCGAGAGTGCCGGAGCAGGACGTTGTTCTCGTTTCGATTACGGACCGGCGTGGAAATCCTCGGCGATAATAACGCAAGCCCCGTGGCGCCGCTGATTTCGTGGAAATGCAATTACGAGCCAGGGAGACGGGTGAAGCTCGTCTGCGACGCTGGAAAGAAATCCGGCCGCGGAGCGTCTCTCGAGGCGGGAATGGTGGAAAGAGAGAGATTGCTTCTCTTCGCTGAATTGCAGCGATATAAGTAAGAACGTCTTTAGGTAGACAGCGTAGGCGGTGGGCACGGATGAGTTTTATGCAAGTTTGTTCCGCGGAACTTGTGAGAGAGACATTTTATTAAGTCTTTCTTTCGCTGTTACGCCGAATGATTAATATTTTATCCTGTCCGACGTTGCGATACACTCTTCGATACACCAATCTGTTTGCTTCATCATTGGTCTCCTAGAGGGTCTTATACTGGTATTACATTCGGAAAATACATATCGATCTGTCTGATCTTATTTATTTTTTTCCGTATTGTTTCTGGTAGTTTATGTTAATGGTATGAAATAATTGTTAAAGAAGCAAACGAGATATACAAATACGCGGAATATCTCTTATAGCATCGCGCGATTTTCGTTTGTTATTTAGATAGATTTTCTTTTTTTATTAAAAGGATTTTATTGTAACGTCTTTTTAATTAACGTGTAATATTGTAGTTAATATTGAATAATGTATTGAGTAATATTGAGTAATCTATGTAACGCGACCTATTAACGACGGCTATCTCAATATCTATCGTGTATCGCGAAACAATAGGTCTTAGTGTCTCGGTGATGAGGTTCGACAACGAAAAATCTTAAGTAGATTTTTTTAGAAAGTAGACGACGCTCAGAAGAAGCGTCGAAACTTGAGTGCTCCTTTGCAAATCCTTTCCTCTCTTCAAACGTCGCGTGCTTTATCGCAAAAGTGCAGGAAAAGAGCTTTAATAAACGAAAGAAAAATTCAAGAGGCGTGAAAATTTCATTCATATTATTCATTTAATTCTATAGAAGCTTACAATAATTTCTAATGTTTCTTGATTGAAATTTATATCACTTTTGATTTAAAATCAATCTAATCTTTATTAGAGACAGCACTTCGAATATAAATTAAATACAACGATTGTCATATATAAACGTTCATGGTTGAATGTGATCCGTTGAGTTAAATAAATTGATAAGCATATAAAAAATTAAATTAAAGTTAATAATTAGAAAAGAGTTAATTTCTAAAATGTTTTAAAAAAATATACTTTTAAAAAAATCAAGAGAGAATGTCTCCTTATGATTTCTAGAGATTCAAGTAAAAAGATCCAAGATAATTAAAGCATTTGCTCGAAGCTGAGAGAACTAATAATTTATGTTATTATTTCAACAAGTTAATTTATTTTGTTTCCCATTTCTATTTCTTCATTATATTTTTAAATAAAAATGATTAATTCAGCGAGACAGGAAGAATATTTTCAATTATTTTGATTTAAATATGACTGAAAGATAGAAAGTATAATATATAAATTTATTGATTTATATCAGTTTATCTTTTATCACTGTATATCTTTTAAATCAAATAATTTATCTAGTATTATATTATTATTATTTAATATTATTAATATTATATTGTTAACTGTAACCACACTAGTGCGAATTCGCACCACCGAAATCTTTTCCCTTCTATATGTAACTTTCTACCTGCGTACTCTAACAGGTTTTCTCTACAGCGACAAATGTGTCAGCACCCTAGGGTATTATCTGCGTATAAGTGGTGCTACATTTTGTTCACCGAATTATCGAACTTAAACAATGTAAAATTCAAATCGCACTAATGTGGTTAGTACGTACCTATACTGAGTTGGGATATGGTTACTACGGGTTAATATTATTCTGCTTTTTAATGTTAATTATTAGTTTTATATTAATAATGTGTGTGATAGTAAGTAATTAATAATGACTCTTATTTCACTTTAATTATATAATTTACTTTAACTTAATTTACTTAAACTAATTTAATTTTTATATTGCATTTTATACGAATGAAACGTTCAAATTTTTTCAGGAAATTTGCAACGCATTGTAAGATAATACATCTTTTTTTCTTCTCATTATTCTTTTCTTTGATTATATCTCTGATTATCAAAGACGAGAGATCATTTTGCTCAGGTATTATTATACCAGTTATTTATTTAATGGCTTTTTTAACATTTTTAGTTATATAGTTAAAGAAATATTGATGGAAATGGTAAAAGGGACGAATCGACTATTAACTTAGCGACGCGGAGGAACATTGCATTATCTCTACCCCCAGAACTTGTGTAATCTGGTGGAAACGTGAGAATCTTTGGCAGCGACCGGACGATTCGAAGGGGATTCCGTTTATTAGATTCGCAGTCATAGATACTTAGGAGAATTTCTTCTATTAACCACGTCGACGACATGATAGGAATTCGGATCGAGCACTTCGTTTAAAGTCAATGAGTTAGAAATTGGACCAGAAATCCATTAACGTCATTTGATATTTTAATCTGATTGATAGATGAAAAAGAATGTACAATAATGATAGCAGATTTAAAATAGAATTTATATAAAATAGTAATTAATTGATTTTTTTGACCGCGGAAGTGCAAGCACCTGGTCGTAAAAGATAAAAGCAATTTCCGCTTTAAAATATATCGTATCACGGTAATAACGCGACGACGTTCCGGAAGAAATATATCGGGCGTCTCGCGAAGGCTTGGCGTCTTCCTCGATCCACCCACGAAGTCACGTAGCGGAAAAATGGCTTAATCCCAGAAGTCCTCTCACCTAGTTTCCTGAACCTGACGGCCCTTCGTATTCAACGGACTGGTCCTTTGCATTCGTCGGCCTATCCCGAATATTGGTTGGACGACAAGCATCCTCGTTGAAATTTCGCTGAAACATTTCATGCGGAACTTAAAGTAATGAATTATTCTCGTCATGACATAGTGTTTTGATTCGCGAAAGTACGCTCGCTAGAGAATGCAATTACGAGATTATTTTGTCATTAGATTATGCAGGAAGAAAAGAATCAAGAAATTTTTGGCCCTTAATTTCGATACATAGTAAGAAACAAAAGAAATGCATATATGTATAATATTAATATTGATAGCATTAATGATTTTATGCTGGTCCATTCATAATTTTGTTCTTGTGCTCGGTTCGTAGAAGCTCCGTCGCAGAAGCAGACTAACAGATTTTGTGCAATGCGCGATTTGTGTGTGTTACGGTTGACGGAGTATGGTACTAAATTTTGATTCGTCGCTCTGGGCACTGCTAAAGAGTCCCAGAGCTGTTGGCGCGAACGCAGCAACAGAAAATAATAAACGCGATAATGAGATCTGTGTAATAAGGACTTCGAGATTTTCATTAGAGAGCGCGCAGCAGCGTTTATTATGCTCGAGAACATTCAAGAGTAATGTAATTTGCTAATTTACATGTCTTCGCTACTTTATGTAAGCATTATTAAGAGAAATAGTATTTTCCATTCTCTCAGAAAATACTGTTCTTTTGCAGTTTTAAAACATGCTTTTAAAACTGCAATGCGCATTCAAATTAATTAGCCCATTAATCAGTCATATATAAGTCATATATAAGTTGTTGTAATTATTGTAATTATTTGTTGCAACTATTGTTGTAATTATTGTAATTGTTGCAAGGAAAATGAGGAACATTAGTATCTTATTCGATAAGAGGAATGATAAATTGTTAGGCAAGGGAGAGGAGGAGAGGTTTAGTTAGTCAAATCCGGTCAAAAACGAGTGCTTTCTCGAGTTTGTACAGCGTGGAGAAATTCCAGGGGGTTAAAATGTTACACGGAAGTTGTTAACGTGACGAGTACCCTGGGACCGAGTACTCGCTCGTCGGCGGAGTATGTGCACCGGCGAATGTGCCGACGCATTCTCGGGGGAACTACGGCGATTCTAAAGGTCGTTCATTAGTGTCTAAGGACACACACATGCTCTACGCGGCTCGATCTCTGTCGTCGCCTCTTTAGAAAAAGGTAGAAAAAGTCGTACGCCGGGGATTTGCCGAGTCTCTAAAAGCTTCTCTCTTTCCCGCCGTGTCTCTGTCCCGCGAGTGCTTGCTTTTTAGCCGCATCTTCCGTTTTTCAGCCCCCAGGATGACACCTGTCCGATTCGAACCCCGAGTCGATGTATCAAAAAACGAGTGCGATCGACAGGAGAAACCTGTTCGATCGATGTAGTTAACGCCTCCGTCTAGCCTCCTGCAATCGATGTGGTAGGTAATGTTGATGATAGCTTGCACGTTCAAGGATTTATCGACGAAAGTTTGAGTCCATCCTCGAAGGACAAATAGATTTTCAATTTACTCTGAGCTTTAAACAGATAGACGATAAAAATTGATTTTAGTATAGTAAAATATATTTGTTTATTAAATAGCAAATCTTTCAGTGATGTTTGCTATTGCTAGTGATTGGCTAATTAACTTGTTTTAACAACACAATAAATATCAATAATAATTATCAAGAGTTAATTAGAGTAGAGTTACATTAACAGTAATACCAGCTGAATTTGGAATTGTGTTCAATCTTCATCTCTATTGTAAACATAATTTTGAATCAATGTATTTATGCTAAATTGGCGCACTTTTAGTTGTTCCAAGATTATTACGAGAAAGGCGATAGGTTGTAATGCGACTTTGTGACACGGAAAGGGATGGATGAAACAGTATTAAGCCGGACTAAACGATGCGTGGCTCGGCCATTCTTATTCTTTTCAATAAGTTTGTTTTAAGAATTCTCTCTTTTTTAACTTGTTAGTAGGCTCGGCGAGCCTACTAACGCGTTGTTTAACCCTTTGCACTCCGAATTATATTTCAATTTTGTTACCAGCGGTTCCCAACGCTTTTTATTTTATTTGAAATTTACTTCAACTAAAAATAGAGCAATTTAAATAAATAAAGGAAGAAACAAATTCAATTAAATGTCAGTTTTATTTTTTTTTTTTTGAAAAAATGTCGAGTAAGACTCGACAAAGGAGCTTCTGAGATAAAAACTGATGTCGAGTCAGACTCGACATAGGAGTGCAAAGGGTTAAGTCTGGCTTTAGATTAATGTGAACTTAAAACTCGGTTTTATAAAAAAAAATTAATAATAGTCCGTTTGTATCTGTATTGTACCACACTTTATATCGTTTGTACCTCAAAGAGTAAAATACGGATTAAAACGATTAAAAAATGGTTAGTAGTGCCTAACTTAAGATATTTTATTTTTATTAATGCTATTAGATAGAGTATCGTTTGTATCCGTTTTTTCATTTCGTACCTCAAGAGGTTCGGAATACATTTTTTGGACTTAACGCTAGAACGGCAAATCCGTTATTTTTTCATCAGACATCGCAAAACAACGGAGTTCGATAGAGACTTTTTTTATCTTTTGCGATACAAACGATATAAAATATAATACAAACGAGGTACAAATGGATTGTATTAATTTTTTTTTATAAATTCGGACGCCAAGTTGACATTGGTCAGTCGTTATTGGGTGTCGGGAAGCACGCGAATTCTTAAAGACAATGAGGGATGTCGCATTAATATTCTTGGCATATCACATCTCTGTCTACTCTTTTTCTCGTTTTCTCCGTTCCTCTTTCTTCTCTCTCACTTTTACTCACCTCGCATTCTTCGCGACGAGCGGAGCTTTTGCCGGCGGCGGCTCGTGCGCCAGATTACAATCGCAACAGCTTCGTTAATTACCGGATTCTGCATCCTCGCGCGACGTCCGCGCTCTCGATCGCGCGGTGAACATAAGATTTGCACGCGAGCATACCCTCGGGACGGTCGTGACGATCGTCCACCGGTACCTGCCTACTCATGCCCGGACGATCTCGGGTTGCGACTTGTCGTGCCGGACTTATTCCTTAACCCTTGACACCATTCCTTCCATTCAGAAGTATTTTTTCGAGGCGTTCGCGCGCCACGCTCGCATGCCGTGAATAAACGCTTCGTGCTTAGAAGTCTCGCTGGAGGCGCGCGTCGACACTGACGGGAATCACTCGCATCATGACGAGTGTATTTTTGTGCAGGAGAGTTTCAAGAAGAGTTGATAATGTTGTCCAATGTAATGATAATGTTATTGTTAAGGATTCAAGAACATACTACTTGCGCGGATGTACAATATATCGAGTTTATATTATAAATACATAATTAAAATAAGCAAGCGGAGATATTATTGGATTAATTGAGAATGATGAGAGAGATGATCGTGATGAAATTTACGTCAAACACAGTCACGCAGTATTAATCAGAACTGTACAACAAGAAACCATTGTAAAAAAACTAAATATTTTTTTATTGTCATGTTATGTTGAACATTTGCAGATATTGCACAATTATACATAGGTATGGAAGTTGTATAAATTGCGGGCGTATCCCTTATCATAGCGCAGTAGGGAGTCTCGTTTTTTTTTTTTCAGAGAACTTGGTAATTCTGAAATTGAAGACAAGTCGCTAAATAAGGTCTACTAGTGATTCCCTTCCGGAATAGCATTCGGCGTAGCTACACAGCCGCGGAATTTCAAACGTCTGTTTTGCATTCCACCGCGATCCTTCTCTGCTGGTCCAGCGCGCAACCATTACGTCGGAGATCGCTGACTGGGAAATTTATACTTAACCATTCAGCCCGCGGTGACGGCAATATCGTTTCGAATGGGCCATTGCTCTCGGTTTTCCTACCTCGCTGAGTTATCCGCGAGACTGCCTTCACGTCTTTCTCAATGCCGACGTTAAGCACGGCTCATTCCTCTTATCGTCCCTTTTGTCGACAGGGTTGGATTAAGCGTGACAATCAGACTGAATTCAGTTACAGTCACCGTCAAAGCGAGGGATGACGGTTTTGTTTTATTTATTATCTTACTTTGCAGCATTATGAGCTTGCGATAAGTATTTCTCCATATATCGAGATTATTTTGACTTTTGCATTTTTATTACATTTATGAAGTTATAGAATTAAAAAACAATGCAAGTATCTTCTCTTTGCCAGTGATGGGAAATTCAAAGGAAAGGGCAGTAACTGACGTCAAATTGGCACAAATGATGTATAAAATTATTACGACGTTTTGACCTTTGGTTTAGGTCCTCTTCAAGTACATATATCTATAAATACCTTATAAAGGAATATTACACTCGTTTAAGACGCAAAATTGTATATATTACATTAATAACTTACTTAATACGCAGTCCAGTAGTCAATAATACAAAATTTAAAAACATTGATTTCCACATAAATCGGTTTAGATTAAGATAGACATAAAAGGCGTTTGTTGTTGGTGACAGCGAAGTAAGGACTGAGCCAGATTAAATTTGACAGTGTGACGCAGGGGACAAATTTATAATAAATAAATAAAAGACAAGAGAAAGAAAAAGACAGTAAATATAAGTAGAGAAATCAGGTCAATGTTCTAAAATGTAAGCAATAAATAAGTAAAAGTTATGTCCGTTAATATATAAAATATTATAAATATTAAAATTTTGACAGTATGACTCGGGGGCCAAATTTATAATAAATAAATAAAAATAAAAAATAAAAGACAATAAAAAAAAAATAAAAAGAAGGTAAGTATAAGTAGAGAAATCAGGTCAATATACTAAATTAATATACTAGAATTAATAAATATTAGCATTCTGTTCTTGAAGACCTAGAATGGAAGACCTTAAATACCTAGATTTAAATTTGGTCATTCAATAGTTGCCGAAAATGTTGAGATATCGCGCAAAGTAGTTTTGATATGATTACAGTCGTCTTTGTTTCAACGATGATGTCGTTTTCAGCCCGTTGGATCGATCCGAGCTTCTGGAACTTTAAACAAATTTAATTTCCGCAATAAGTAAGTTCAACTTTCAGTTTTGTTAAAATATCAAAATATCTAGTTAAAACCTATATAAAGATAAAAGCGGGTCATCCTGATTTGCATACAGTGACATTTAAACGTTTGTGTCGTATGAACGTGTTTCCAAAAAAGTCGTCATAAGGTCATTCATCGGACATTCATCGATCATTTACGAAGCCGTTGTTAAAATTCCTATAACAAGCGGTCCCTCGTCGGTCTCCTTCTTTCGACCGGTCTTCGTTCTTTGGCGCACATTTTCTTGCGCCACGAACGAATTACCTCGCTTGCCTCCTTTGTTTCAACGTCGCTTTTTCCGCGGTCGCTGCACCTACGAATCGCACGCCATGCACCAAGTAGATCGGCCAACGGCAGCCGGAGGACGCATATTATCGCGGACCAGATTATCCTTTTTGAGATTCTTCTCACAGAGCAGATCCGTCTCTCACACGGCCACGATAATAAATGTCTTTCTCTTCCCACTCGATCGGTGGAGGATAAGGGAAGAGTACGTCGGCCCTATATACGGTCCCTAAACTTGCCACGGACCGGTACCACGTAGACGGATAATTGAACATACATCAAAGCGAAAGAAGCCTTCGCGATGCCAGGAACGACAGGATGAAGAAAGATAGCTGGCCTCGTCGACTTATCCGAAAAGGAGAGGGAGGCGGCCCAGGCCTCCCCAGTGAGATAGAGAGGGAGACAGAGATAATTTCGTACGGGTTAATGCGAAGAAAGGAAGAGAGATGGAAAAAGAGAAAGAGAACAGATGAAAAGGGAGGGAGAGAGAAGTTGCCGTGCAGCAAGAGGACATAAATTCAGTAAACGCCGTCATTAGGGCCAATCCGAAATACCGGGCGTCTATTAAACATGGAACTAAGATAATTATCTGTACTGGCTTATCCTCAACCCGCACCCGCGAATTGCCCTAAGGACAGTTCGACGGAAGGAGAATGAGAGAGAGGGAGAGGGGGAGGGAGAGAGAGAGAGAGAGCGCGCTTCCAGGCTTCGCATTGTTGAGCTTCTTGTGGTGTCTCGCGGTCTCTCTCGACTGTTTCTTTTCTCCTTCTTGTTTCGACTTATCCATTCTTTCTTCGCCCTCGACCTTCCTTCGGTTTCTCTCCCGCGATGGACCGATCTTAGTGACCGTGGAATCCCGACACAGCTGTAGGAGAACAGAATCGGCAGAGAAAGAGTGGCTGAGCAAAAAGCACTAAACTACATTTTTAGCTCGGCATTACATTTGTTGAATACCAGCAGAGCCGAATCCCGCTCCCAGAGAAATGTTGCGCATCTTACTCTAAAACGAACTTTTATAACCGCCAACAGTTATCACACATACATACACACTGTTAATATGGTCAACTGTAATGTTCTTTTTATAGGTGAGAATAATAAATGTATGCGGGGATAATGGATTGTTATGACCTTTTGATGACGTGTTTATTCTACAAAGTTAATAAAAAAATAATTTTGAAAATTATACTTATCTTTATACTTTCATAGTTCTTAGAATGTCTTAAAAAAAAAATTAAATGATATATTAAAGTATAATTCTAATATCTACTATTAATAACTATTAATACGGTTTTTGTATTGTGTAATATAATATTATATAATAGTATATTGTAATGTACTGATATAGAGTAAAACAAATTAATGTTATTTTTGATTATTTTATCACGTCAATGAATTTATTAAGTAACATTGTGTGCACATTACGAGAGTTTTGATGCATAAATTATGAATTCGTTACATTATGCTACTGCATGCTGTTTGAATTATCGCGTTGCTCCGTCTATTGCATAATTGAAATTATGGCTTCTGTCTAATGCGTTATGTAATTACTGATGCGTGATGTTCAATATCAAGCAATTTAGTTTGGATGGAAATTTAATCATGCATCAACATTTAACTTGCGGCATTACGTTTTTTTAAAAATTGCGTATTGTAACAATACTCATTTGCACAGAATAATAAATATTCACTCTAATTAAATAATTATGTACGGTATAGTATAGTTGACAATATGTATGAACAATAATTCGCTTTTGTTACTTTTTCCATTCACTTATTATAATTTTGAATTCCTTGGAAAAATATTACTCGTGAAAATTGTTTTCCTACGTTTTCAACATCGATAATGAATTCCCCTCAGTAAAGAATATATTTCTCGATTTAAAACAATTGCAATTTATGCGTATTCGACTGCATTGAAATATTATCCTCGGATTCAATCATCTTTTTTATCCAATTCTTCGATATGATTTTATGTTTGTGCAGTCATTATCACGCTCTGCCAGAGCTCGACAATTAAGAGATTTTTTTCGATATTTATTTATTATCAAATTCATTATTACTCGTTCTTCACATTCAGTCCTTTCTCTCTATATAGTTATGGACATTTCCCATCAATTTGTGCCGAAAAAATCTAGATCCCTTTTGCACGGTAGAAATGCTTTTATGCGGCGATCTACTTTAGTGGCTTTGATGTAAAAGTTAATTAAAGCGATATTTGGCCGAAACGAGATTGGCCGGCCGGGGCAACTGGCACAAAGTCGCGCGCGTTAATCCGTCTCGTGTGATGTAATAAAGAAGAACGCAATCGCGCGAATCCGTTTCACTTTATCTTAGCACTGTTATCCACACGAGCGTGAGAAATAATTAAGAAACATGTTTGCGGCGTGCCTTTAATTTTCGGAGATTTTCTGTCGCGTACCGTGCGAAAGTTCCGGCTATTTATTTTCAGAGTTTTCCAAGTGGGCGTTGCATTCGCGTATATATGTATGTATACGTAGTAAAGTTGGAATTTGATGCTCGTGCACGTAATGAAAAAGTTCAAGCCGAGTTAACGATATCGTATATCGTGTTAATGTCACCTGGGAAATCTTAGAATCGGTATCAAGCATCGTCTGTGTCTCTAGCGAATAACGTGAACTCCAATTTTACGCATTGGTGAATTGGCCTTTGAGATATAATAAAGTAAAAAAACATCTATAATACGTGCACAATATTACTAACTATATACATATGAAGCAAATATACATAGTTATTAATACATAAAAATTTATTTATGATAAATATTACATATATTTTTTTGCGATCTTATTTTATAGTATTATTTTGCTGCAAATCTTTACTTATTTATTTCGAAGATTACATTTTAAGCCATACGTATGTCAAAGACATGTTTTGCCAGTGATATGAGCGATATTATAAAAAAAATTTTTTAATCTTTTTATAATAACAATTTTTATTCTCTACACTTTAATTTCTTCGGCAGTGAATGGAGATTTCATGAGATGAAATAAACATTGAAAAGCTATTATTGGTTTTGCGAGGATATGTCCGTGATATCGATATCGAGTGTCCACCTCGTAACGTTTCATGCCGAAATCGCTCGTTTGAAATAAAGGCGTGGCTATCCATTCGAATGTAACCCGGTCGAGATCTTGGATCGCCAACGTGATTGTTGCAAGGAGTTCAGTTGGCTCGTTTCACTTCGTAGAACAAGTCTTCGGGGGCCTCTTTCGGTAAACGACAAAATGGAGGAGGCAGTGAAGTCGTATGTGTTTTTTCGCTTATTGGACGAAAACAAATAAGGGAAAACTCATCATCCGGTCCCATTCAACACTGGCAATAAAAGAAGCTGAACGAAATAAGGAAGCGTGATTGTGCCTCTTCCTCCTGTTTCATCTTCGACCGCGGTAGCTAGACTTTTATCCTCACTCCTTTGCTCCATCTCACTCTTCGAATTTCAACAAGTTTTCTTTCCGTTCTCTCAGATTTGGTATTGAACTGTCATTTTGAATTCTTTTTCAACATGGATCTTTCACATCCTTCTTTTCCCATTTTTAAATTGGATGCAGTTAGAAAAATATAAAATATTCGAAATTATGATATAGAATTGTTTTCAGTTAATTAAAATAATTATTTAATTTTTTACGAATTATAGTGTAAATCATGAATCCTTTTTTACGTTCAATTATATTAGATCGATATTTCTATTTTCCTTTGTTTTCAGACATAAAAGAAATGATAAATTTAAAGGGAATCACTAAAAAATTCAGCAATTTTTTCTAATAAAGCAACTTGTTTTGCATTATTGCTATAAATGCTAGTTAATGAGATGTTAGTTTTTTCTTATTCCTTTCAATACATTTTGAGAAACTATTGTTGTTGTCTCTGGACAAATGATGGGTTTTTATAGTATGTTCTACCCTCTAGAAACTCTTTTATGATAAACACAATCAGAGAGTGCTTTGAACGCTTTGAGCGCTTTTAAAAGCAGTTGCATGACGCAAAGGTAACATTCGGATTATGGGTCGTCTTGAGAGATGCTTCGTACAGCATAAAGTCGATCCTTGTATGTTTAAGAATGGGTTGAGCATTGTTGCTTCTTGTGGCACTTTCCATAGGACATTCTACCTTTTTTTTCCATTTGTATTACACTCACATTTACATTTACAAGCATTTATATTTACATCTATAGGTTTTAATATATTTCAAAACAATTATAGAGATTAATATTTGAAACGATGAGAAAATATAAGTGGAAAATTTTGTTATTTTTAAAATTTGGGAGTTAAAATTTAATTATTTCTAATATTTCTAATATTTGCTAAACCCTTACCAGCAAAACTTTTTTTGGAAATCTGGCATTTTTTTTAAATTCTTAACCCTTAGTCCCGACGGTTCTTTTCGGCACCTTTAATCCCGACTCATGGGTCGTTTGCGTCTTTGCGTTATTTGGATCAGTAAAAACGCTTTAAAAAATCTGAAAAAATTCATGGAGCTTCTTTCAACCTTCAACTTGAAGTCCCAATCATAATATTTCGATAAAAATTATTTTTTTATATAGTTTGTTATTAAGAAATGGAGGTACCTAAGGTACTTTGAAATTTCGCTTGGGTCGAAAACGACCCATGAGTCGGGACTAAGGGTTAAAAATAGTTACAACTACCTTTTGTAAAGTTAATATTCATTCTCCGAATTTCTACTTTTTATTTTAGGTACTTAGTAGCTTTTTCCAACGTGTCAGAGACATTAAATTGCATTTGTAATTGTATTTCTGCTAAAGAACTCAATTTAAACCAGTTCTAAGGTATGATACTATTTTCTAAAAAACTTGAAAGTTAATTTAGTATATTTGAAATTACTATTCACAATTGAGAAATTTATTATTATATGAAATTTGTTTTAAAATACTGTCAATTTTTTTTTCATTTAATCTTATCAATTGAATATTATATTTTATTTAAGTTATGTGATGTAAAATATTCCTTATATATATATATAGATGTACTTTTTGGAAAATATATTAAATACATGCTAAAGATAGAATTACTCTCATGAGAAATCTGATTTGAAATTCAAGAAATTTTTAAAGCATTTTAATTAAAAATTAAAAATATAATATTAACTTTCATTCTATCATTTTAATATTCTAAAAGATAATACTGGACGAGAATATTTCGCATATTGATTATCAAGGTAGGGAGCTCGAAATTAACTTTTTCTAAATTAACTTAATATAGATATTTTAGCGATATACTCTAGTATCAAATCTAACGTTTATTTGAGAAATGGTTTAGCTTTGTTTTTATCAGAAATATATTTATAAATATAATAATTTATTATTTTTTTTCTATTTGTTACGGCCCACAAGCAATTGTATAAAGTTATTAAATATAATTTACGTAATCACAATTTACTATTAATAATATATATAGTAAGATTAAATAGAAATATTTTTATTTTAATTATGTAATTTAAATAAGGAAAAAATGAAATTAAATTATGATATTTTTTTATGATTTATAAAAAAAATTTAAATTAGACTTTTTTAACTTATTAAAATTTCCCAATTTTATTTTTTGTAGAAGAAAAATTTGTAGGAAAAAAAGAGAGATAATAATAAATTAATTTGTATAAATAATATTTTTTTTATTAAAACAAAAAAATATTAGATATTTTTGTTTTTAAGTAAATATCACATTTAATTATTATATTTAATCTAAATTTTATTATATAATATAAAGCTATTAAATATAATTTGTGTGTAATAATTAAAATTCACTATTAATACGGTAAGATTTAAATATTTTTATTTTAACTCTCTCACTCGAACAGAATTAACTTAATAATACTAATAAGTGCAAAATGCGATTAAAAACACTGAATAATACACAGATTTATATGATATAATATAAACACAAAATTGTAGGACTTAAAATACATTTTTGTTGGTTTTACTTTACGATCTCCTAATTACTATTAATTTTATGTTCAAATTAAAGAATAAAATTCAATAATTCGGAGATTTACTAATATCAAGAGGTTGCGAATAATACTGTAATAAAGATGTAAATGCGAGTGCAAGGCTGGTCTTGATGCGTAAAAGGTGATTCTGTGATTAGCACCAGCTGAAGCTCTTTCCCTCAAGTGGTTTTCCACATGCAACGATCCTGCCTCTTGAAACTCACTTAGAATTTACCCTCACACCACTTTCCGCGAAAACTTTGGCACCCTCGTGAAAGCACGTTTGAAAATATCTTATTGCCATCACATAGATCAATTCTTGTATTGAATGTCTCATTTCAGACGCTTTGTTTTGTTATATAAAATTTTCTTTGTTATATAAAATATTTGATGTATAATATTTTAATTGATTGATAATTTTTAATTTATAACAGTAGATTATGTAATGTTGCAATATGTATTTAAGTGTGTTCTTAATTTTTATGACTTGTTCTCAAGTTTATCGATATTCTTAATTCTTAATTTTTATTATTACGCAAAATTGAGTGTTTAAAATCAGTTATTCTAAAAAATCTATTATTTTTTTGTTTTTTTTAATTTACATCAGCGATACGCTGCAAAATAAATGTTTACGTAGATAAAAAGCAGAGATTTCAATTTATATATAGATTGTTTGTTTTTATTCAATTCATGAAAAAGGATAATGTTGGAAAATACCGAAAAATTTTCTATCTGCATTATTAATTGTTTTGATATCTAATTAGATAACATTTCTGTGTTTTAAGATACTTAATATGTGGAGATTGCGCGAGACTACTAATTATTAAACGAATCCGACTTGATGTTTGTAAAATTATAGTAAATTCACGGATTTACCAGATTGCATTTCTAAGAGCATAAAATTAATTTGCTCGAATCTAGATGAAAGAAAAACAAAAAAGTAGTTAGTGGATTTTACATTGGCTTGAGCATCACGTCTAGGGGGCGCGTAATTGAATCGCGTAATTGAACGTGGTTGCAAGTCGTATTAAAGGGATTAAAAAAAATGTATGTTTGTTTACTTTGTTGCTAAAGAATTTATTCTGATTAGTAAAGTCTTTCCCGACTATTAAATATCATCAAAGAATTATCATCAAAGAATAGACGTATATATAATTAGTTAGTAAACATCAATTAACGTAATGCGAATTAATTCATTCTTATCATTAAATGATTTTCTTTTTTCTAAATTTTTTTTTATTCTATAAGTGTTAAACAATACTTATATAAAAAATTTTTGTAAGTATGAATCTGTATTAAATTTTATTGATTTATTATTATTCCAGTCATCCTTAACTTTTAATCTTTAGTAAAACTTTTATGTTTGTAACATATGTTTGTAACTATTTTTAAAAATTAAATTATACATCTTATTATATCTTGAACTTATAATTTCAAAGTTTATGTTAGATTAAGTATCTATAACTACTGAAAAAGTTAATATCAGTGTTATGTTATTGATAAATTGCTATTGTTACGTAATTCCTTACGATAAACAATATATCGAATAAATATTTTGCGCTTTGATGATAGCTCCCGCGAAATATTTGCTTTTATTCGGTTAGTGAACGAATGACAGACTGTTTTCTATTTTATCGTAGGACTATCGCAATTGCAAGCGTGTTTTTACATAGTAACCTAGTGGTAACCCGCGAGAAACAATTTACGATAAACCGTATTAGCGTTCGGCGGCTCACAAAGCCGATCGACGGTTACCATTCACCGCAGAATCTTGTTAAGCGCTTTAAAGTTGCGCTACGCTTTCCCGTGTCCGACATTGTCCCCTTTCGTCGATTAATGGAATGCGTAAAGCTACGTGACAGCCGTGGGTTTACGTTGTCGTGGTCGACTATGCTTACATAGAGGTGAAAACAACGATCTAAATTCAGGTAAATCGATGATTGTTGATTTAATCGTAAAATGCTGTTAAATCTCGATGATTATTTTCGATTCGGAAAAGCAGCGAATTAATTTTTCGAATTGGGATATTTCACGTTGCTCGTGTTAATAACCTTTTATGTGTTAATAGTTTTTTAAATGTTAGAAAAAATAGCCTTTTAATTGTCCCCTTTTAATTGTCCCTCGAAAATTCTGTGTATTTTGAGAATGTATCAAATTTCTATTTTTTTTAAACTTATCAGGAAATTTATGATTCCGTTTAAAATAGCAATATGATATTTTCAGGAATTTTTTTATAGAAATAAAATGCTAACTTTGTGTGAGTTCACTCATTTGTAATTGTATATATAAATTAAACTTATTTATTTCATCATTCTATCTTTCGTGCTTTTGTAGCTAATAATGTATGATTTAATACAAATGTGTAATTGACATTCGAGCACTAATTAGCAAAGAATTGTTTTGCACTTTATGAAATATATTATAATGAAAACAATTTGAGATTATAAGGAATGAGAAAGTCTGCTTCGTGAAATTAATTTGACGAGTATAATTGGCTTAATCTTGATTTATACTGACATTTTCGGTTGGTAGATATTTTCGGAATACGAGGGATGAAGCCGCGAAATAAACAAAGCTAATGTAAATGCCAGGCGAGAAGACGACGTGTGATCGAAGGAAGCACGAGACATGCGATGTAGATATCCTCAGTAATTGGCCAATAGGTACTCGCGGATTATGCACTTACATAGGATTTCCCAGGTACTACGGAGGTACGGACGATAGATCGAAATACTGTCAGTATCGATAAGTCTGTTTACGCCCAAACTCTATCTCGCGTTGTTGCCTTACTTGTTCCCGACTCGTTAACATGCGCGAACTGCTTTGGTGCTTGGTTACGTAATTAAAGTGTCGGCAAGCCCACGGATCAGATACCTTGGGTATCAGACTTCAATTTTCCTTATAGTCTACACTTCGTACGTTCACTTCTTAATTACTTTCTGCCTTACCAGATTTCGAAAGCGATTAATATATATATATATATATAAATGTGATTTTGCAAAACATATTTATAAATAGATACAACATATAATAAAGAATATAGCATGTCATTTTTAAAAAAATATGTCATTTTTTATTTAAAACAATTTACAGTATTTAATAGTGGTTGTGCTAACTTTAAACACAAGTTAGCACAGCCACTATTTTCTCTGAATCTATTGGAGCAACGAAATTGGGAATTGAGCAATAAATTAGCACTAAAGAAATATGTCCTTATTTTTATTTAAAACAATTTTTTCATTGGCTGTGCTAACTTTAAACACAAGTTAGCACAGCTACTATCTTTTCTCTGAATTAGCTAGAGCAACAAAATCGGGAATTGAGCAACAAATTAGCAACAAAAGAACACTAAATTTCTATGCAAGTTTTATTCGATTGTGCTAAAGTGGCTGTATCAGCTTAATAGACGTGACCTTTTGTAACTTCCATGCTGAGATGTTTCTCGTAATTTTTTACACTTATACTTATAATACTTTGCAAGCAGCAAATGCGAAATTCGGATATTCCAGAAGCAACAAATTCAAATAATACGTCAATACCAAATTTAGGCGAATAACAATTATTTTTCGGGTACTTTACTTTTGAAGCTGTGTCACGCTGAAAGACTTTGAGCTGTTTTTTACACTTATTTTGCCAGTTACGTAATCAGGGCCAACATATTTTGTGAGCAACAAGTTAGCAACAAATAAGCATACGTTTTTATATTATTATTTGGTTAATTTCGTTACTATATATATATATTGTCACGCTAACTTAATCTTCCTTTAGCGTAACATCATTTTTTTTTTAATTTACAGAGCAACAAATTTTTTTCTTTGGCAACTTTTTAGTAACAAATGAGTGATAAATAAAAAAGTTAGTTTGAATTGGTTCTACTCATTTTGTTCCACTAACTTATAAAACATCAGAAAATGTTTTCTTTAAATTATAATATATATTGTATGATATTATATTGAAGAGAACTAGAGAGAGAGCATTACACATTGATATTATAATTACAAAAATTAGCCTCCGCGTATCGTTCTGGCTATCTCTCGAAAATAGATTGTCCCAATTGCTAAGTTGGAATTTTTTTCATCGAAAATATTTTACTAAAACTATATTTGTTGACTTTGCATGCAACAAACGGAGTGCCTATAGCCGATTAGAGCGTGACACGTCAAAATGTTACCTTACTGCATGACATCTCTCGTTTTCAATTTCAATGCCCGAATACGTGCGCGTGTTCACATATGGAAGACTGTGTGAGAGCAATTGTGGACAACCCTTGCGCTAATCCCTTTCATTGGTCGTGTGCCACGCGCAGGACATGTATGGGGATATACGTAAGAGATTAGGTCTCGTAAGTCTGTGTACATTAGCATGTGTATGTACGTGGTGTATTCGAGCGACTCACGTGCCGTAGGATTCGTGTGAACTTTGTTTCGGACTTTCAGCGTTGTTAGCACTTTTGATTCGAACTTAACATGATAACTATAGAATATGGAATATAGAATATATCTGCAGAATATAATGCAGAATATATCTTTCGATATACACGTACACATATATATTTTTTAAATATAACCTTGCTTATTTTAAATATAATGTAACAATTATGGATTAAAAAATTTAAAATAAGAAAGTTAAGAGGAGAAGTTAAAATAAAAGAATACATTGATATACTCCGCTTGCAATTTTTAGTGATACTAAAACGAGTGCGTTGTTGTGTAAAACCTTTAGAGTCTTTTACTGTTAGGATAAGAATGACGCTTGTATTGTAGTTCTCTTGTTCTAACGTTAGGTAAAAGTAAGACTTATAAGCTGTAAAGGACTCAATTTTTTTATTGTTAGAGACAAATTTTGTAAATTGTAAAAGTCCAATTGGAGAAGTTCTTTTAAAATTTATATTTATTTTAGAAACCTATCATGTATTAAAATTTAATATTTTGTCATGTGTTTTAAGAATGAGAAAAGAGAAGAATAATGAATAAAAAGATCAGTATGTGTATCTGAGAGCAACTAGATCATTCGCGATAAAATGAGAAAAAGGTCAGTTATTTGTTACAAAGTAAAAGAGAAGGGGAGAGATCAAGGGGAATAACTGTAAGTCAGAAGTGCGTGAGAGACTGGTAAGGATAAGGTAACGTTTATTATTAGATAGGAAGATGTGGAAAGAGAATATTAGAAGGGGAGTACTAAAAGATATGAGAGAAATTCTGTATAACTTCGTCTATTTAAGCCAAAATTCTGTCTTTTGATATGCACTATCTTTGAAATGTGTCTCTTGATATAGAAAGATTCATTGCGTAAAATCTGTACCCGATATCAAAATCGTAGTTATTTATGAGACAATGATTAGATATTATAGAAGCATGTGCTATCTTCTCTATCTCTTTTTCTTTATATCAGAAATGTTTGTTGATTCTCAGCTATCTTTTTTGTTTGCCCTGCATAGGTGGCTTTACAATCAGATCACATCACAATATGATAACCGTCAAGATTATCCTTTCCCCGTTTTAATAAAGCTTTCTAAGATGTTCGAGATCGAGAACGTTAAATTTTAAATTCATATCTCTTACTGTTAACCAAAGATGAAAAACTTTCAGAGGTCATCTTTACATATGGTGAAATAAGATGTGCTTATATTCATTAACCTTCTTATCTTCCTCATTTATTTTAATTAGCAAATGTATACCTGAATTACAGTTTCGTAAGATATATGCGATCGAAGTAATTGGTATCTATGCTATTTCCTTTGCCACGTTCCCGCTTTCATAGTCACCATAGATATACACGATGTATATAGAATTCTGAATCATAGCGGTCGTGTATGAGAAAGCGTGAATACGGGTTATGCTAATTCCGTCTGGCAGCGTGCGTGCTTTTAGGGATGCATCATTTGCAAAAATGCTTTCAAAAACTATGTACAGATGCATATTTATACATGTACATGATTATACGTACGTATATATATATGTTCCTACTTACTTATGTCATGTGTCCAAATTATGACGTGATTTACATATGTTATGTGTGTTCACATATTTTGTCTTTAATTATTTTTATCATTTTTTAATTACTACAATATAAATAGTAATTTAAATCTTTATATTTACATGATTAAAATTTCTGTTATTCTCGAATCAATTAAGCGCACCCATTCAATAGTAAGATTTCATCGTACCTCAGTGGCAACATTGAATAAGCAAAATCCGTAATTTAGAGCAGTTTCGCGAGATTCTTATGAACGTTGCGACCTGATATCGCGTGATTATCTTTGTTGTGAAACGAGCTTACACAGAGGCGTGTTTCGCGAGCTCGACCCGATAACTTTCAGGCTCTCGTCCCTCGACATCGCGAGAATCGCTCGCGCACGCTGATACGAGATCAGAGATAACAAGCGTTTACATGGAAGAGGATTTGAACTTCGGCGCAAAGCGAGTAGCTCTCGTTTCAACCCTTCTAGACCGTTTTCGTCCACCCTTCTCCTCTTCTATGCGCCATCCAACAGCAACAACAAGAGCAGAAGCATCGATGGCGGCGGAACCTTCATTCCGCATTGCTCTAACACAACTTGCGGCTAGTAATTAGAGTAACAATGCAGAGCGCTCCTTGTAGCCACAAACTCCGCCGTTGGCGTGTTATGCAATTATTATAACTCAGGAGAGCGAAGGGCTTTATAACGATTGAAACTGCGCATCCGCACGAGCATACGCTTCACTCGAAAATAACTGAGCTGCCTCGACAATACTGCGGCAAAGTTTTCGCGCATATTCTTTCTCATACCTCTGCTTTTTATATACTGCTGACCACGCAGTATTTTTAATTTGAACAAAATTTTAAAGACTTCTTACTTTTTTTTAAAAACAAGAAAGTTTGACAAGATATAAATTGATAGGTAATGATAATTGATTCTACAACATTCTAAATGGCAACTTTTAATTTATTATTAAATATTAAAATATTATTAGAAACTTTTTCTTATTTCCTTGAATATTTATAAAATGGAACTGCTGTTGCTACCATCAAATTTATAAAATGTAATAATAATAAAGTATAAGCGGGGAAAGATGGTTACGAGATTCAGTTGAAATGCGAATTTAACACTTTGGAGAGAAACTGTCACATAAATCCTGCGGAAGACTTTACACCGAATACACCGAGTTGCACGTGCGTCCATAAAGCTTAAGATCGTCGTGCTCTCTTGAAATCTTCGATGAAATTTCGGATTTATCGTGGTAGTCTTGAAAGTGCGACAGATCTAATCCATGTTCGTGGTGTATTTTCGTCGAATACTTGTCGATATCGAAAAAGACGGATAAAATATCTCTTCCTAGTCCCTTACTCGAGGCGTAGGCTTATGCAGCGAAGAACTCCAACACAACGGCAACATGATTCTGATTTCTGATCGAAGAAGGACAGGCGGCAACGAAGGAGAATGACACAGGAAAAAACTTAAGTCAACTAATGCGAGAGAACGACCGTGTAAACCGTCAATCCAGCAGCTTCGGCAACAAGCGTCTCCACTTCCCCGTCAAGATAAGCTTCTTTTCGAGGGCTTAAAATTGTGACCGTAGACCTGTCGGACAAATGAGAATACACCAGAATATCGTCTAAATATTCCATTTCAACTGGAAGACCTATCAATATTTATTTTAGAGTTTCAAGATTAATTCTGATAATCGTAAAAAATAATTAGTTAACATGAAACAAAGTTTAATATCAAGATTACATCAGAATTAATCTTAGAACTCTATAAATGTCAATATTTTGTGTGTGTGTGTGCGCGCGCGCGCGCAATAACTTATAAATATTTTATATATTTAAACAATAACTTATAAATATTTTATATATTTAAACATATACATATACATATACATTTACATATGTAATATTACTTTTGCATTGTTACTATTGCATAATTGCAATATATTACAAGAAGCAATGTGATATGACAGAGAAAAGGGACAGCTTTATAAAAGAAAAAAAACGATAAAAGCATGAATGCAGATAAAAGTGCTATTAGTCGTCTACAGACGTTGACAAACAGCTGTGAAAATCAGTCTTTCTCCGTAATGAGACGTAAAAGCATTTAAAAATAATTGGTGAGAGACGGCAATCACAGTGACGAGAAGACGAGAAAAAGATGCGTCGTTTTAATGGGGAAACTCTTTAAATCGAACACTTGAAGCTGCGTCTCACTCGTTGGACTCACGTCGGCGTCCTTTGAGCAATTATCGACTCGTTGGGACAAGGTGTCGATGATGGGTGTAATTAATGTCCCGTCTTTCCCGCATCTCTTTAACACGATCATCGTTAACTAGCGTGAAGTATAATGAACCTTAAGACGAAAGATATATTGCGAGCCGCAAAATGTAATCCCGTTATTGCGTAACGATTGATTCGACAGTCTTGATAAGTCTTTTCCATCGAAACGACGATTTTCGCCGAGCAAAACATTACGTTCTTTCAGTCATAATTTACAACAGGCGGTTCGTCCCAGCGTTCAATCTCTGGAAAATCTCAATCTTTCGTCGAGATCCATGCCTTCTCGCGATTCCGTCAGTTTGTATTTTTGCCTTCGCGAAACCCGAGTTGGCTTTATTCGAAGAGAAATGTAGGTTATAGAGAAACGATTGCGAGGATATTACATCATTGTTACAGCAGCTTTTCTCTCGCTGACTCTGCAGCTGTTTTCTTTGCCATATCGGACTCAAGGGTTTCGTTTATGAACCCAATTCTTCTGAGTTGAATCGCTAGCGACTTGTGGATTATTTCGCTGATGCGTCATTTCAAATATACAAAGTGACTAAACAAGATTTTACTAAGCTATAAGATGTAGCTTTATTTAAAGATACCTGAAGGAAATTTATTTTACATCAAGTCTAAATTAATTTAAACAATTTAAATTTTTTAATTATTTTTTAAAATTATTTCTTATTTTGATTATTTCTTATTTTGATTATTTCTTAATAATATCTAATTGCAAATATTAACAAAATTATGGAACTTTATAGAAAAATAATTGAACATTTTTTAAGGCTACGATTAATACATCAAACGAAGAAAATAAAGGGCTTAGAGCCATGACAAGGCGTTATAATATGTCGATATAAAAAAATAATTGAATTGTTCTTAAATGAATTCACGATCAAACATATCATTAAAACCTGTTTAACGTATATACACTTTCTATTTAGTACTTTTTATAAATGACCACTTTGCTAAATAAACTATAATTTAAGAATTAAATGGTAAATTTTACTTAAATTGTACATATACAACTATTAGCGTAAAAGAGAACGTTGATTCAATTACATGAAATATATTGAAGTGAATGAACTACACAGACAGCTATGATGGTCAAGATACAATCAGCTCGCGTTTTCCTCGCAATTAGTACCGATCTTCTGGCCCGAGCCTGTCATTATCCAAACCCTGTCGTTAATTCGAGAGGGTCTGATCTTAGTAGTAAAGCCGCCTTCAAGGCGAGTCGATAATGCTTGAAATTATATTGCCGCTCGAGATTGATATTAACAAGGTTGTTCCAGTATGTTAATTGTGAGGACATCGTAATTATTCGTTTTAACTCGATATATTTTTTCCAATTTCACTCTTTCTGACCTTGACTCTTATGAAGAAATCAGTTTCGGAGATACTTACAAAGTATCTCGGTGATTTCACTCTTGTTTTGTTACCCATTTTTTTTAGATCAAGATATATTGATCAATTTGTTTTTTTTTTTTATTATTGAAGAGACAATCTATTCGCGGAATAATGCAGCTCGATAAAATGCTCTCACTTAATGTTCTTTTATTGTCCATAATTATTTTATGCATCTTGCTATAATTGTTATATTCGTGTATTCCGAATTAATGTACCGAAATAGGTGATAGAGTTTAATGTCCCTCGTCGATGTTACACTCTAATATTAACTGAATAATAGAGCGCGATTGTACAGAGAGAAACTATGTTTAGTATCGCTGTTATCGTACATCATTGACGAGAACTTCACTCGAGCACACCTGATGAAAGTTAGAGTTGTCTGTTATTAACGACTGAGACGGATGTGAGAGTGCTGTCGCTAGGAAGCGTTATCGCGGAAGAAAATGTGCTCTCGTTGGTTAATCGATTCCCAGAAGGACATATCGTGGATCATTCACGTCGTGACCGATAAACCCGTGTTCTAGCTTTTCCGGCAGGGACTAAAGGGGAGCGAGGAGTACGGGGGAGCGAGGAGGGAAAGGTGGAACACCGATAACGTTACGGGGAATCGACATTTAACGCGAGTGGATCGCAAGGACGAAACGGTAGCGAGATAAGGCGAACGAGCAGACACGTAAATGGCTGGTGGCGGCACTGAATCGGATAAAAGGTTTCGATCAGCGAACTCTCCACTTTCCCGCCATACACTGGATTATCCGCGAGATTTTGCGAGATTATCGAGAGGGGCACTCGGTCGTTGAAGATCAGCCCCGGCGGTCATGCACTTTCCTCTCTTTCTCTATACCTTCTCGAGGACTTTCTCCAATTGTTGTCTCTCATGGATTCATCTACAAAATAATACCAACTTATTGACGTCGATCTGTCAATGAACGTTTGTCGATTTTTCTCGTAACTCTGCTACGGAATCGTTTCTTATTTGAAAAACCTCGAAGAAACCTCGAAATTACAGGATTTCCTGAATCATTCCGTTTTGTTAAAATGCGATGATTTAAAGTTGACAGTATTCTGATACTGCAATTAAGGATAACAATTTTTCTTCGTGAAACATTTTAAATCGAAGAGCGCTCGTTGACATTGATCATGCAACGTAAATTGCCAATCTAGCTGTATTGCTCTTTACAGCTTTACGAAGAAAGATGGATAACATTGAAATTTGCAGTCCGTAATGCTCGCCTCTCGTCAAACTATAACAACATCGAGGGTTCTCTATTTCGCGTAATCTCCTGTCATTTGTACGATAGGAAGGATAAGACAGCGACGAAAGACTAGAATGGCTAGTAGTTGGAACGATGTCGAAACGATATTTCATTTAGAATCTGCCACGTGGGAGCAGGCAGATCGCAAATTTAATATTGCCTTGTTATGCGAACCACGAACCGTCCGTCGTGTCCCTGTGGCGAAAGAAATCAGACGTGCCGACGCAATCAAAGTGGAAATGTCGTGTCCCTGAATAGTGTTTCGCACGAAAATTAATCTCTTAAAATGAATCGTACCATCGTTGTATATTCTCCCATGAGAATGAGTTTGCGGTTAAATTGTCGCGCAACTGATACCGCAGAGAGATCAAAGATACTTTTCGGACATGACGACGTTGAGGTGTCTTACGAAAGTGACAGCGGGAAGACCGTACCGGAGACAATCGAAAATCCGACGTTTTAAAAGCACTTTACAGACGGAAAGTGCTTCTCGCGATATTTGTTCCGTTCTGAAGTTTGGTTGTCGTTAAGAATCGAACAAAGTAATGTCTATCCATGAATCTCAGTCAATTCAATATTTAGATGTTATGTGACGAACAGTACGTTTAAAATCGAATAATACAATATATATACTTACATTATTATTATTACGGATGCATTTTACGGATACATTGTAAGAGCTTCAATGAATTAAATATAAAATCAAATACACATGAGAAATGATATTAAGTATAAACAGAATGTAATTGGAATTCTAAAATATATTATACATTCGAATCTTTTACGATAATTTGAATTATAAGGTCAACTTAAATGTAATATACTTTAAATAAAAAAATATATACAATCTTTTTTAGTTTCCGATTACCTTACCTTACCTCCGATATCTTTATACTTAAAATAATGAAAAAAATATTTAATAGTGTAAATAAAGTACCATTTTATGAACAAGCTGAATCTTTGTGTTAAATAATATTACTCGTGTAAAATTACTTTAAAATATATATGGGAATCGATGTGATTTGTCATATTTCTCTTTAGTTAATAATAGTTGATAATAAAAATCTGACAAAATATAAAAGGAAAAGCATTTTTTTAAATGCAGCCATATGCTTTTTTATTTTTTTCATAGCAATAAAGAAATTAATTATAATATATAATTAATAATATACATAAAACAATATATTTTTTTAAGAAGTCGATTCTGATATAATAATAATCAGTATGTAAATAAACTTCCATTTATGTCAGCTGGATTTTTGTGCCAAATAATATTATTAACATAAATTTTACATGAATAATATTATTTACCACAAAGATTCAACCTGTCCATAAAATAGCTTTATTTATATTGAATGGTTTTTTTTTTTATTCTTTTACGTATAAAGATATTGGAGTAAGATAATCGGAAACTAAAAAAGTTAAGAGACGAATATAAAGTATAAAGAATATAACTCGTAAAGTATTCACTTTTCCATAAACTTGCTTCAATAATGTAATGCATAGAACGATGAAAATAATTCATTTATGTTTCGAAATATTTATTAAAGGTTTGGATATATCCCACAAAGTTTCGATTACATTACAATACAATGTTATAGGTATTTCGCTGTACTTATATTAGGTTTGAGCGCAATGCGCAGAAAGTTTCAATTACATTTAGATGCTGTGTTATGTTTCCAAGTATTCGTAAAAGGTTCGATGCTGCACGTAGCTATTACCAGTACTATATAGAATGTATTTATAATCAGATTTTTAATTGATCTATTTTAAAGAATCACTTCTATCAAGAGTTTTTTTATCAAGAATTTGCTAGTAAATAAAAAATAAAGCACACGTTTACTACTATATTTTACAACAAAAATGTTTTATTTTTTTCGTGAAATATTCTTTAATGTTGTCTTAAAAGCTTTCGTTTTTAAAGATTTACGTTAATTGTACGAATTCTGAAATTCGGAAAACATAGACGATGAACAGAGAGAAATAATGAGAAATATTCTTCCTTTTGCTTTTGCCAGTATTTATATATACTAAGAGAATTTTTGACAGCAAAAATTTGACGATTATTTAGGAGCATATTATAGCAATAAGTTCATAAAATCGCTTCTTTACCAAGCGCAAAAGCAGATTTCTCTCACGGAATATAAAGTACGATAATAGATGGGATTTTATGAGATTTTTTCTTAATAGACAATCGAATCGTTGTATCGCACACGATTTGTATTGGGAATATTCGCTTCACGTACCACGTGGCCGTTTTTTGATGTTGCCACACAAATCGCGATTTAGAAAGGCGAACGCGCATGCGTGTGTGTGTGCGTATGCGTGCACGCGCACGTATTTTATATACGAATTTATATATATATATATATATACATATATATACAGGGTGACCCATTTTAACTTAGGCAGCCAAATAACTCGAAAAATAAGCACACTACGAAAAAATGTTTAGAATCAAAATTTCGTCATTTCGAGGGGGACGTACAATGACGTTAAAATCAGCCCCCCCACCCCTCCCTCTGGGCGGTGAGGGGGGGCAAGTTTGAAATCTTAAATGGGAACCCCTATTTTTTATTGCATATTCGGAATCTTTGGCTAAAAACACATACAATTTGTCTGAAACATTTTTCTCGATTCATGATAGATGGCGCTGTAATCGACGAAATTCAATTTCTTCGATTTCTCTTACTGAGAACCCATGCTTACGATTCTGCAATAAATTAACAATAAAAATACTACGTTTTCATTGTTAATACTCGAAATTAGTCTTAAAACAAACTTCTCATTATTTTTTATTACTCATTAATTACTTCTCAAGAAACTGCTTTTAGCGTAACCTGCCCTTTAGGCAACTTGAATGGTCCGAAGTACCGAGACATTTTGGACTTTCCATCTGATGGAGTTCCTCTAAGTATCCCTCCAAAATTTTGTCCATTTAGTGCCAAAGTCACAAGTGTTTATGTATTTTTTTAACATTTGTACTCTGATAAAATTCTGGTAAAATGGCAAATTATACGCCTACAGAAGTAGTCGATATTCTTATAACCTTTGGTGAATGTGGTAGAAATTACAGACTTACTGCCCGTACTTATGCGGAGCGATTCCCAAATCGCCGCCATCCTACTGATCAACAAATTATAAACATTGAAAGGAGATCTCGTAATAATCCACTTCATCGCGAAAGGCGAAGGAATAGACTTCATAATAATAATGACCCTAGATTGCTAATGAATGAATGAGTAATAAAAAATAATGAGAAGTTTGTTTTAAGACTAATTTCGAGTATTAACAATGAAAACGTAGTATTTTTATTGTTAATTTATTGCAGAATCGTAAGCATGGGTTCTCAGTAAGAGAAATCGAAGAAATTGAATTTCGTCGATTACAGCGCCATCTATCATGAATCGAGAAAAATGTTTCAGACAAATTGTATGTGTTTTTAGCCAAAGATTCCGAATATGCAATAAAAAATAGGGGTTCCCATTTAAGATTTCAAACTTGCCCCCCCTCACCGCCCAGGGGGAGGGGTGGGGGGGCTGATTTTAACGTCATTGTACGTCCCCCTCGAAATGACGAAATTTTGATTCTAAACATTTTTTCGTAGTGTGCTTATTTTTCGAGTTATTTGGCTGCCTAAGTTAAAATGGGTCACCCTGTATATATATATATATATATATATATATATATATATATATATTATATTATAGGTAATTCTGCTGTTTTGGGGACCCAGCTCCAATGACTTTGACTTTCAAATATATTGTTAAGATCACCCTCTTGAGTGATCTTCAGAAGGTCTTAGTCACTCATTCTTTATTAGAAAGTTATTAATAAAAACAGTCTGATAATATAGGCAAACCTTGTGTATATATAATAACTCGGTTGATAATTAATAAATTTTCGAATATCGTATAATACATCTACTGACTCTCACTGTTACTGACTGTAACGACTGTAATTTTCATGTGTAATAGAACATGTGCAATAGAACAATTATAGACCTCATTTCAGGCCATAAGCACGGGGAGGTGTAGAGTGGACCTCGTTTCACGTGAAACGTCGAAACCCATGTGCAATGGAACAATTATAGACCTCATTTCGGGCCATAAGCACAGGAAGATGTGGAATGACCTCGCTTCACGTAGAAAATCGAAATCCATGTGGAACAGGACAATTAAAGACCTTTTTTTATTAATAATTTTTTATTAATAACAAATATATGTAATAACATAAAAAATATATATATATATAATCCGTATATATACTCCGTATATATACTAGACCGTATAATCGGTAACGGGAGTAAGCGCTGGAAGATTTTCCCTCGGAAGTTTGGACTTCCGTGTTACAATTTCCGTTAATGATCACGTTGGTTGTGCGCTGCAGTATGACTGTAACAATGTCGCTAACAGCAATTAACTATAAATAACATATGATTACATCGTGAGAATGAAGATTGTTATGCTTTTCATGTGTAATAATTATTCGTCATTATTTTGTCATTAACATCACGCAACTTGTCATGTAACTTGTTTTTATTATTATGCGAATTTTACACAGAAAATTGTATATTTTTTCCGGTTCTTTAGTGTCGATTTTTTCTCTCGGAAACCGGATAAAATGCAGACATGAATCGCATACAGAAAATGTTTTAAAATTTCACATACATTTTTAATAACATCTACAAAAGAAATAAGTGTAATTTTCGAAAGATATCATATATTTAAACTATTTGTGTCAAAACTATACGTGATACTTTCTGAATTTGTCAACGGATATCATTACGTTTTCCGTCGTCGTCAAAAATATCTGAGAAAAATATTCGTTTAAGGCCTGTCAGTGACTTCATTCGGTTAGCAGTTAGGTCGTTTCACGCTTGAATTCGATTCGGAGCTGTACTCGTTCGACCGAGCGTCGTTACGCCACGTTAATTTCCGTTTCCGCGAAGTCGAAGTGGCAAAGTTTAAAGCGTAGGCTCGTTTAACAGTTCATTAGCTGCGCCGCATCTTCGATTCTGAATTATGCAAAAAGTAGAGCAAGTGCGCGGGATGCTTGGCTCTCTGTTATCTCACTCTAAGAAGTTCACGTTTCGCAATCGCTTTCGTATCTCATTTGTACGATCCTGGTCGATCGTGCTGCGAAATCCCACTCAGCAGGAACCACGGAATTCTCGTGAGGAGTACACGATGTGTCGTGAATATTCGATTTTTTAGCCGTCGGCCCTCGAAGTATAACCCGTTTTTGCAACATCATTTCTTACCATTTATTTTTTGATACCAGGAAACGCAGTTGTACTGGCGTACATCTTATTAAAGTCGAGGAAATCTTATTAAATAGAAAAAATTAATAGAAATTAATAAAATAGAACTTGAATTTGTGTTGCATTTTCTCTCTTTTCACCCCATAAATTTATCGTTGCAACTTCCTGAAAAACATTCGGAGATAGAGGCATCTTCGGATACTGTCAGGGGAACAATATCTTCAGGGAACAACCCGAAGTATAGTATCGCGCGCATGTTGCAATATATCTACGCGGAGACGGTATTACAATATTAAAATTTTGAATGCATCGTCCGCTTCCAAAAGAGATGCGAGTGGCGGACGACGAATTTATTTTTCATGTAGCATCGTGAAACAAGAGCAAGTCGAAATTTCAACGGCTGCGAGTGAGCGACTCGTGCGTGTCAACGAAATTGCGTTTGCTCCCCCCCTCTCTCTCTTCCCTCCAATGCGGGTGAGTGTTGCGTAAAGGCGCATCCGTGTACAAGCGTGATGATACATCGCTTTGATGATTTAGAACGATGCCTCGTTTGCATTTGCGTCTCTATTTGCACCGCGTGATATTCATTATTGTCTTTCGAGAAGCGGGCCAGTTTATTACATTCGCATGTTTCTGATATTTGCAACTATTGTTACAAATCGAGCTTTCAATTTAAAAGCTGCGCAGTTACATTAATATTACAATGATTGTGTCAAAAATTATATTTATTATCGATCATTTTAAAGATACGTATCACGGACATCGCGCTTAATTTTTACATATTCTTACAAGTAAATTTATAAGTTCATTGATATTTGTATTTTTAAATACGTGATTTTTATATTAAGAATTTTGGATTTCCGGGACAAAACTACAAAATCTAAAAATATTTAAAACTGCAAAATTTTACCGTACTTCTCATTTCTCATGATATGACCGCTTAAAGTTTCTGAGAATGACAATTTTATTGTTTATTTGATAATAAATGATCATAAACATAATTAAACGAGCTTAATAAACTTAAACCAATGTCTGTTAAGTTTAAATTAAAAAGCTGTGATAGTTACAGTATATATAAAGGTGTTTTAAATAGAGTTTACAGGAATATATGATCCAATAATTGCAACACGTAAATTTTCATAAAATAATTTTATGAAATTTTAAACGATATGAATAAGATATAATACCAGAATTCCTTAAAAGTCAAGTCGAGATCGTAATGTTTATTTTATATTCTTTCTAAAGAAATATTCCATAGTTTGTTTTTGTATAATGTCTTATGACTTTTAATCTGTTGTCACTTTCTAGAAATGTATTCTTATTTTATTTTATTTCCTTAATTCGATAATTCTCCGAAACAGTGACAAATCGTGATTTATTTCGTGTTGTAGTATTTTCGCATAACGAACACGTGAAACACCTGAAATATAGTAATTTAATGCAGTCTGAAACTTCCATTCGAAGTCCTAGCGCAAGCAGTCCATGTTTGAGAATTAACGTTTATGATACAATTTTCCAAGTACGGCTCGTTAAAACGTACAGAGTCTTGAAATTGAGTTATATATACAAGTTATTATCGTGAAAATTCGACAATTTTGCAAGAGTAATTTATTTCGTTATTCTTTAAGCTTTCTCATTTTGCATGTATGAATGCAAAATTTGGCGTTATATATATTTAATATATATCTATATATTATAGGATATTGATGGTCAAGTAGAATGAAGATAGTTGCAAAACTTTATTCTTCGCTATCGAGATGTTGTATAAAAATTCTATATAACATATATATCTATTTTAATCTAAAAAATGTATGTGCGTGTGCGCGCGCGTGTATGTGTGTATGTGTAAGGGAAAGAGAGATACATAAACGTAAGTATATGTAATTTGCAGGAATTAACTAAATTACTTACGAGAATATAAAATTTGTAATGGTGATTTTATTAATATTAAATTACGAGTGTATACAAATTATTATAGATATGGATATAAATAAATTATGATAGAATGAGAATAAATAAGTTTTTTAAGGAGCAAACAATGTTAAATACTATGATATTATTATGTAGTTTTATTATTATTTTCTTTTTTTAAATAAGATAGTCTAGAACGTGTAATTTAGGTCATCGAAAAGAGATGTTAACTGTCAAAATAATTAGATATGCATACAATTTCAATATCTAATTAGCTCTGAGAAATCGTTCACAACCACGCTTCTCATTTGTAATGAAATAATAAACAGAATATTGATCGATATTTTGACGATTGATGTTATTCTATCCATTCGAATCTAGGAATTAATTACTTGCGAATAAGTAAGGCACATCAATTATGTTGATTTAATTTTGATACATATTTGAAATATAATAGAAATAAGATAAAATTATTTTAGAAATATTTTATACTAAAGTTAGATTATACATTCCATTTATAAATATTTTAGCTTATTTATCAAATTTAAATACTGCTGTAACTGCATGGTAATTAATATTTTATTTTATAATTGTTCACAAAAATTTATACTTTACGGATTAGATCTAGACTTTGAGATACTACAGAGGATGGAATATAAAACAATTTGCATTTTTTTTTTGAGATTTTTAGTTGTTATTGCTTCAAAATATCATTAACAGTATACATGTAACTGCGTTTGCATACCTTTGCAAGTATTTTTTGCATAATTTCTTGAAATAATTTAATTGAAAAAGTTTAAATTTCGAATAATGAGAGTAACAAGTTGCGCGTTTTAGAAATTTATATATCTTTAATTTGGAAATTTACATTTTTCATCCTGAAATTCATTCGTGTTTGCTTAATATCATGTCTGAATATATCTCTAAGAATTTTGTAGATAAGAAGTTAGGAGTGAAATATGACGAAGATATTGAAATATTTCGTAAATGTTGTAACAGAGATAGAATTCGCTGAAATTAAAGTTCTCTAAAGTAAGAGCGCAGTTGGAACCACATTGCGCTTCGCACCATGAATATATGCAAATTGTAACTTGTTTACTTAATGCAAGTGCCTATTCATTCCTCCAGTGTCGTCCAGTTGGTTGCACCCTTGCGAGTGCATACAAGGTGAAACTCATTCGCGCTGCGGTGAACTGTACCACCGAATGCATATATGTGTACATCTTTCTATTTGCACAACTGTCTTGAGTTTCGTTATCGTTACAATTATTTTGTTTAATTTCTTGAAAAAACATCCATAAAGATAACATATTTCCCATTTGTAATATTCTTAATTACATCAAATTTGAAGTTTTTGAATTGCGAATAAACTTCGTTAAATAATGTTGTCATATACTTGATAGATTATTTCGGTGTGTCCTTTGACACGCAATAAATCCAATTTTTTAAATTTGAATTTTTTATCAAATTCTGACATTAAAATTAATTTATAAAAGGCAAACAGATAAATAAAGTCTGCTGCTGAAAGAATAGAATAGAGATTATATATATAGAGTCTATATTTAGAATAGATAGTCTATATTTGATATGCAGTATTCCTTCCATATCGAAACTGGTCGTTCTAAATATTGAAATATTGTAAAAAACTGAATGAATTTTTGTCACAGTTCAACATTGATGTGTCTTCAGGTATACATATGTATGAATCTGCCATTGGATTTTGTTTTATTACAACCGAATCTCTCCGATGCACCTGAGTACACGTCAAACTTATTGTGCGATTGTTCCAACGCATTCGCATTATGTTTTAGTGAGAGCGCCTAATTTGCGCTCGGTACTATCCATATTCCGCGTATGCATAATATGATACGATCGCGAATGTTCGGAATGTATGTACCTATGCCGGCAGTGATTGCAAAGCTCCGGGGAGCTTTGCGAATGTAATATCCGACAGTATACCAAGTTGGAATACGCGGTGGATGGCGTTATGTAATTTATTGACTTAATTATTCCCTACACCTTTGGAACCTCAAGTTTAATTGTATGTAGAGTAAATCAACATACGTATGCGTAAAACGTGCTTAACCAGTTTGTCTGACAACTATCAGATGAAAAGCAAGTTTAATATAATTGCTTCTGTCAAAAAGAACACTTCTCCTTCGCTCTTTCATAAAGTTGCAATTTATTAAATATTTTTTTGTTATTTTGTGTAGAACACATGACAATTGTATTTGTTTTCACGATATTCGTAACTTATAATACATATGCATACGATAGATTATGATAAATGTGTGTGTATATATATATATATATATATATATATATATGTATATGTGTGTGTGAGCGTGCGTGCATGTATGTGGTGAATTTCTAAATAAATGATAAAATAATCGTTTGTTTATATGCATATTAATTATTCATAAAACGAAAGTATATTAAAGTATATTCGTAAAGAAAATTTGACCGTGTAAGCGCTTTACACACACACACACACATACACACACACACACACACACACACACACAAAATGTAGGATTTCTATTTACATTAATAATGATGTTGCAAAGATTTACAGAAGAAAGAAGAAAGTTAAGAAGCGAGCCAATTTATTTTTGAATATGCAACAATAATAAAAGCAGATATATATTTCTTGTATCATAATAAGGAAGCAAATTGCGGAATTAACTTTGATTTGTCAAGGATTGCTGAAGAAAAAAAAACAAAACAAAAAAGATATTAAAAAGGTATAAAATGAATTTGTAGTGTGTGCATTCAATAAATGTGAAAATGATATAGCTTACCATGTGAAAAGATATTTTGTTCAAGTATAAGAGTAAACAAAATACTACTCAAATGTAAACTGAAGGCTGTTTTACAAATTCACACATCAAGATATATAATATATGGTCCAATAAAACGAAACATGAAATATGATAAAAGCAGGTTCCGTTTAATGGTGAAATTATCTGGAAAGTGGGATATAATAAATTGGATAAAAGTTTATTTAAAATCGATCAGTTGCTTCATTTTAAAACCAGTTCGCTTAGATAGATATGGTAGAATAGATAGATGAATAAAGTAGTATTTGTAGAATAAAACTGTTTAGTCATACAGCATCTCGTACATAAGAAGTTTTACGTTTAATAAGTCACTAGATCGAAATAAAATTCTAGTTACTTTGGTCTACATATTCTTGTTCTTTTTTTCTTAAACGCAGTTTTGAAGAAGGAATTGTATTTCAATTTTATTTTCATCATATTTAATTCTATCGTATAACTGCGAGTTTGGAAATGTCGTTCACTTTACTGTAGGATTAGAATAATTACTCTGTAATATCCATCCCTGTAAATCCAACAGACAGCCTGGCTAAGTACCAACGTAAAATGTCGATAATCCCATCATCAATAGATTAAAGGTTGCCGGTTGAAACGTCGCGCTTATGCTATAAATCCGCTTCGAATTGCCATTGAATTTGCTACCATGTCTCATGCTAATGCGATATTACGATTTGATTAAGTAAAGAGGATTTCTGAAGGCTACTTAAATGCAAAACTCCATCATGCGTTCCCTCAAAATGCATAACTAAAAGCAGCGACACTAAAATTTTCATCCTAGAGTTGTGGTATCATGTAACTTTTAGATTGCAACTTTTTGCGACTAATTTACCACAATATTCGATTAAGTGACGAGGAGTTGCAACATGTACAACGCGGATGTGGTCGAATTAAAAGCAGTTACTACAAAATTATATTATTTGGTACTTATATAATGAAAATTTAACTTGTTTATTTCGTAGCTTCTCATTACTAATTTTCAAAACATTGTAAGAGCGTTAATTTTTTAGCACATGGTTCCTCTGCGAATCTAAACTAAAATATTACAATTATACGTAACAGTAGCTATAAATAAATTATTTTCTGTGCTTTCGCAAGTAAAGATAATCTCAGAGAGAGTCATAACATACTTATAAATAGTGCGAGAAAACTTCTTCATACTAATTTAAGTCATCGAGCCTGATGAACCGCGTTTGTTAATTATGTGCACATTGAGTCAACATTGTAGGGTGTAAATGCACAACAAAAGCAATATTGCAACAAGTAGGTCGTAAACGCATCGTAAACGGCATAGAGTATAAAAATAAAACGATTTTATGTCACACATAAAAGTACTTGCGTAAAATCTTCTGGCCTCCTATTCAATCACAATGTACGTTTTCTCTGCAATTGAATATTTCAGAGAATTTTATATTTGAATAAATCTAACCCATATATTAGATAATCTTCTAGGTAATCTCTGATGAAATTATCCAACAGGTGTGCCACTAACTTGGTACAAATGATGTCAAGTTTAACTTTGGTGTATCCTACACGATGCAAAGATAATATTTAGTTAAGATGAGATTTGCAACTTTATAATGGAGATGTTAAAATGTGCGACGGTGGTGGTGAGAATTCGTTGCGCGGTGCACATTAGCAATCGCGCGGTAAATCACGCCGCAGATGTAACTACTGTAAACGAGAGCCAATTGGTCATCCAGTAGTGATCGACGATGAAGTAGTCAGTTATCCTCAGGGGATACACCGTTTCGAGTAATTGAAACGTGTCTCTGCGGTATTATTTATTGCCATCCGTAAATCGAATTTATCTACCTGTGTACCTTGCATCGAGGTCAGATTTATTGCCATCGTAAAAATATCCCCCTTCTCGAATTTCCTCCCTTCACCACCCACATGTATTAACCAACACTTTTCCCTTTCGCGACCTACTTCGTTGCGCGCTACCGACGAAGTGATTTTCGGCTCGGCAATCTTGTCGTTTCCTTTCGACAAGATTTTCGCGGTTAATAATCTTATCTTTGTAATTGAGCAGCATGGATAAGATCATGTACCTGTGTTGTCCATTATTATTTTTTATTTCATTGCGTATCTTGCTTTTTTATAATTGCAATAATCATGGTAGTTTATGAACTTGTTCTAATTACTCACTATAATTGGATGCAAGTGCCTTTTGCAAAAGAGGTTATTATACATCATCAAATACATACACACATATATACATTCTTGGCCGTAACAATATATGCATCCATTCATACATACATACATATATATATATATATTTTATATATATGTATATATATATACATATATAAAATTAGCGTGTATTTTATTGTTTCATCTCATTGATTCCTCATTAATAATGAGTACTATTTTGTTTGATTATTTGCAACGAATTAATTGTAATTGTTTGAGTTTTGTATTCTTATCTCTTTACTTATTATTTTATTGCGCATGAAGTAAATATTGATAATTAAATTTAAAATTAAATGAATTAATTTTAATTATAAAAAATTAATTATAAAAAAATTAAATAATAATGTTAAAATTATATGTATAATATTATTAGAAGATAATTATTAGAGTTATAAGAGGAGTTGTTTTATCGTGTGCGCAAAATATCGATTTTTTTTACGACACTTCACGACACATAATCCATACTGCTATATTACCAAAGTTAAAAGGATTACGAGTCACCATTTTATTTTTTTATCAGATAGACTTTATGATAACGAAGCTAATTTTGTGTAAAGATTTAACGTCAACTGCAAGTTTCTCACTTGTCTTTCGATGCCTTGTCACTATCTTCATCTTGAAACTTCTATGAGAAGATCCTTTGTCGGATAACGAAACGTGATACTTCGGCAAATTTATAATAGAAGCATCAAAATTTTGCTATGAATAGGAATAGAGAGAGAAAAAAGTTATAAAATCTCCTTTCTTGAATTTATGAAGCAATTTTAAAATAAATTTTAGATACATAAAACAATACTTATTATCTGTACACACTTATTACTATATTATCTATATAAAATAAAATTATAAAATTAAAAATTTGTTTTCCTTGCGATTAAATCGTGATCTATCGTTTTTCTTATAATGTGCCGAAAAAAGCATGAAGATCTATGAAATGCAAAATTATCAATATCTTGATCTCTGATCAATAAAAAGCGTTCGCTAATTGCGTTAATAAGCGCGAGTCGATAAAAATAAATACTGGATTGATACTTTCACGAGCTCGTCTCGATAAAAGGAAGACAACTCATCCGTGTTTCCTTGAAATTTTCCAACCTCTACCTACCGCTATATATCTGAAGTCTCGAAAGCGTTTTCACGCGGAATTGAACCTCGACGAGTGTGCAGCATCTCCTAGATCCCTTTCTTCTCACCGTTCCTTCTTGCCTCTCTTCCTTGCGACTTCCACCCTCGCCTGCTTTATTCCTTATCACCCTTACCACCCTTTCGCAACTCTCACACTCCCGTCAAAGACCTCCTCGTTTCTCTCGGTTGTGCACCGTGGCGCCTGAATTGTCGCAGATTTTCTATGGGCACACACTTCGTAGGCCACAGCCAGGGAGAAAACTCATTCGGGGAAAGTCTGTTTATATTCGCAGTCGCACGCGACACGTGAGGAAAAATCATGCAACTTTATCTCGTTCATTCGAGCCGGCCTAGCGCTTTTCCTCTGTGCATCCTCTGCCATTACATCTCACGTTTCACTCTTGCATCTTTTTGTTTCGCACACGAGTTGAAATATATCATTTCTCTCACTCTTTTCGCGGTTACCTCTCGTTTCTTCTTGTATTTTATTTTGTGAAATTTATGCTGGCTTATTTAGACATGGTCTTTCAACCTCAGGAATTATTCATTCGGAAATTTATGCTCACGAATGAATAATCATTTAACAAGAATCGATAGTATTTTGTGAATATATGTGAAAAAATTATATATATTTTATAAAGTTATATAAAATATTATTACTATTTAAATTACTATAAAATATCAAAATACAATAATACAATAGTATTTTAAATTTAATTGAATATTGTTTTGTAACATATAAAAGATGTCGTCTATATTTTTATTTTGTTAAGAGAATTACAAAAAAAAGTTATTTACAAAAGTTTACGAAATAAATTTTTGCCCAAATAGCAGGCAAGTATTTTGACTTTTACGAATTGCGAATCGTTTAAAGTATGAATGCGAAATGGATACAATGTAAATGCAACCATGCAGAAAATAGCTTTTTGAAATACGTATACTCTGTAATGAAGTTTACTCTCTTTCAGGATCTTGTTACTTAGTTTAAATTGTAAAGGAAATTACGTGGGATGTTCCATAAGTCATACGTCATTGGGTCGATAAGTTTCTCCGTCAATTTGATTGATCTATAGTCTGGATTCACAGTACCTTATAATTAGCAACGTGTCAACATTTCTAATATGGAAATATCTACCTGAAACTGGGAGAAATATACCTTGTTAGTTAGTTTTGCATAATTTAGTAACGCCACGATGCATTCGAGACGCTTTGGTACATAAATTATGTTTTTGAGCTTGGTTTTTGAGTTTGAAAGTTTTCAACTACCTGCGATATCGACCAAGTTTCCTGATCTGTTCGTTTGCATCGCACATTTTTTTCGTTAGCAAGTAAACGATTTACTTGTATTTGAAGTAATTTGCCGTCATAAAAATTAGTGGAATAAATCTGCTAATATAGCGACAAATTCATTTGGTACCGCGTTTCTTTGATTTTTTAAAACTTTACCAATTTTATTAATTTCTTTAATCATCCTTCTTTTTGAAATTTGTTCTTCTTTTGTTACAGTTTTCGCATGTATCAATCTTATCGTAGTGTTAATTATGAAAAATATATTTTTATGAAGATGATACATGAAGTGACGTATAAAAAAATTATTAAAGCTTATATATAGTATAGTCTATAGTATATTATATATAGCATAGTCTGTTAGTGTTTTAATATACTTTTTTGCATGTAACATTTTAGTACTTAAATTGCAGTTTTGTATTATCTCATTTAATATAGAATCTTTTATGTTGACCAATCGAGAATTTTAATTAAATTTTATGAAAAAATTATGTTACGCTTATGGAGAGATATTAAATATGTATACATAAAAATAAAAAACAGTGAATAATTTATTTGTTTTTCTGTTTCAGGTGAGTAACTTGGATATTTTATGAGCAATGGCTTTCATCAGGGGTCAGCATCCTGATTTATGGCGTTTAAAATGGTAAGCGACTTAATAATTTAATGCAAATTAAATGAATGAAGCCTGAATTATTGGCAGGAGGGGGACTATGGTAAAAATTGGTAAAAATATTTTGGTAAAAATAGTTTTTGTTTTGTTCTTTCCTCGTACTTATGTATATATATCATAGAACTGTTAAAATCGATCAATATCTGTAAACACATTGATAGTAAAAAGGATATAAAAATAATGTATAAAAAAAGTTAACTTATCGAGCTTCTTTTGAATTGAAGTTTGGATAATATGTCGTCTCTTTTCCTCATTTTGTCGAGTCTGATTGTGCGTACAAGCAACGTTTCTAGTACGTGTGTAATATGAAAATTAAATTGGAAGTGAATTATGACATAATATGTAACTGTAAAAAAATCAATAGATATGATTTTACAAACGCTTATTTTCAAAAGTTTATTACATTTTCAAAAATCTCTTTGGTTCCAAATGATAAAAGAAAAGAAAATAAAGAAATAGACAAAAAAGAACGCGTAGAAAATTTATAACATTCTTGTATCTAATTATGTCGTCGATTGACTTCAAATTACGATTCCGAGTGCCGGTCGTGCAATTAACGTGGGTGCAAAAATGTGCGAAGCTGCGGAAATCGGGCTAATTAACTTTTAAATACGACACTTCGATCGCATCTGCCTTGATTTAAACTCCCGTTGCGTGAGTGGGAAAGGGATGTCTATAGGGACAGTTCGCTGTTGTTTGCACGCACGTGCGAACGTACCGCGTTCGCGATAAGCTTGTAACGCGCGGCTCGCGTAATTGCAACGCGCGCCTTTGACGCACCATCTGGATTTGCGATACGTCATTTAATTACTCCGAGCGCACCCGTATATTAAGCGAATTCATCGAACGTCCTTCTCTCGTAACGTGGGAATATTGCGCGTTGCTGCTAACCGAACGCTTAACGAGCCGAAGGCATGTTAATTAAGCATTGCCGCGGCTAATGCAAATTCGCGCGCGGTTCCATTCGGTGGCAGTAGCAGCCGCCACCGCCGGGAGAATTATATCGGAAAATGGAGAAGCTCCGGAATTTCTAGGAATATATGCGATGATCCCGAGAAACTTGGGGAGAGTCGCGTCCATTCTTTGTCAGTTTTGTCCATGGGATGGGATTAATTAATGCCGGAGCGGCTCCCATGAGATTTAAAGTGACACCTGGTTTTAAATAAAATATAATTCTTTTTAGTCGATCTAACTGAATGTATTTTTTCCTGCTTTAATCTATTTAATATCTTTGAAATAATTTCATAATTTAAATTTTGTTCTATCGCGGTTTCGAAGTAACAATTCTATTAAAAACTTTAATTCTAGAACATTTGCCGAAATATGATTAAGAAAATAATAACGATAACTTGGAATAACATGTTATGATATGATACATGCGTGAAAAATATAATGTAAGAAATCATATTTTATATGCGTGCGTGCGTGCGTGCGTGCGGGCGTGTGCGTGTGTGTGTGTGTGTAGAAGCATGATTTTAAAAGTGATTAACAATGACGATATCACAATTTTTCTCATCTTTTTTTCTGCTTTTGCAAATCTTTGGGTATTAAGTTTGAGGTCTCTGTTTACTGTGCTATTAATTACCAAACGATTAGATTTAATCTTCGTATTAATCAAATATCCCTTTAGAGCCTACTATTTTCTTCAGAGATGTCTAGCGTCGATCTTTTGTTCCTTGATGATAAATCGACGAACATTTCATTGATCCTTATTAAACACGTCGCAAACATCTAACATTTAGTAAATAATCGAAATTCAAGTTCAATATAAATTGAATTATTGGCAAAGATAATCTAACCACTGCAACATCTCTTCTGCATTAATAGGAATATGCTTGTTCTCTAAATATATCGACATTGAAAACAGTTTGGATGTAACTATAATTTTGTCCCGATATCCTTTTCATATTTATCTCACGCGACTCGACATAAATATCACTCTAGCTGACCGACAGACGACAGATATACGGTATTGCTCGCAGGAGCGCAACCTGCGCGTGACTCGCCTTTGAAATTGGCCTAAATGACATCGCTTCCCATCACCGCTATCATCTTTTCTGACATTTCTACATGAATCACATTTCAGGCACGTCTATCAACTTGATCGAATCATATATATTCCAATAGTGTTTATTTATTTACAATTATTTTCGTTGCTTTGATAGTTGCAAAAATGATGTATCTTATTATCTGATCTTATGATGTAAAAATCACAATAATAAATAATAATTTTACAAAGTAAATGAGAGGATATATTTCTTAATTGTGGCATATTCAATGAAAACAAATAATTAAAAAAAACTGAAGGTTAACATTAATATAATGTTGTTAAAAATCACAGAATTAAAATGATATCGACTGTTGAAAAACGAACAACAAACAGGCGGATATATTTTTTGCGTGTCGCTTGCGGTTAAACGGTTAAACGGCAATGATGCTCTGACCCCAAGGCGACGACCGAGCACGCATTAATAATGTACCCCCATCCCACATCTTACGGCGCATCTTTTAATTAGCCTTCCCGCGGGAAACAATAGAGGTGCGGACGGCCATGGTGAAACAGAAAGGCGGCTTGGTCGGATACAGAGCGTGCTCTCGCGCACATATAATGACCCCCGACGACATCTTATTCGTATAACTCCAGGGCGCTGGGAAGGTGCGTATAACGGGAATCTGGGCGACGCGGTTCAATTATCCCAGATCCTTTCTTCAGCGAGTGGGTATGAGCGCGAAATAACAATGCGGCGTAAGATAAACACGCGATAAGCGCTCCATCGGGACGAAATGAAACTGCGTTGCCTGCAACTATGGAACACAGGCGACACAGCTCACCGCCGACTTCCATCTTGCTTTGATCGGTTTTATATCGGGAGTTCTATTTCGCGCTCGCACAGCTCTGTACCTCCCGCGCTTTATTTGCCGTCGATGTCGCGTCTATCGTTTTCTGCGGCCGTAACCCACCGCATCTCCCGCGTCGTACTCCCGCGGGGTATTCCCACCTATCTACACAACTCGCGACTACTCCTCCGACTTTCTATTTGTCTTTGCCGGGTGCTCACGTTCAGTACGCGTTCGCTCCTCTCCGTTTTCTCCGGTTACCAATGGCGACATTTTAGTATCAATCGAACTTGGTAGCGGTTCCCATTGTCTCTGTCCGGCGTTTTCCGTTTGTTAAAACTTAGGCATCAGCCCAAGACCCCCTGATGATGCGCCACGTATTAAAGCACTTGACGTCGATTACAATATAGTTTCCGCAAAGTCAAAGGAAATAATTATTATATTCTAGTTTGGTATTCGAATTTGCAGTCCGAATTTTATTAAGTATTATCGAAGGAAATAAAGAGATGGCATTCAATAGGTATGCTGACATCCGATCGCTCTTAATATATATTTATGTATTACACAAGGAGCAACGTTGAAAATAGACGTTCAGTCTATTTCTTCCTCTCGCAGAAATATCAATACGTTTGTAAAACTCTAAACGCAGTAAATAAGATGCGTGCCGACTTAACATGTCGAACTTAAAACGCAGTAAATACCAACTTAAAATCAACATCGATTTCACATATTGGTGCTAATAAGTCCCCCACGTTTGTAAAACTTTCTACTTAAGGTAGTTGTTCCACCAAACGCGTTTTCTTAGGATTTTTTTGAAACTTTGACAGATTATTATTTAAGTGATTCTGCATCGACTGGTGCAAAATGAAATTTATGGACTACACAGTTTTGGAGATATTTAATTTCAAAATTCGAGTTTTTGAGAGTCTTATACATTGTACTATACGGGATACTGAAAATTTTCGTTATAAATATCGTTCTAACTTAGAAACTTTTCTTACGATTTTTATAAAAAACTAAAGTAATATTAAACAACAACTAATTTATTATTTAAAGATAGTTTTATTATAGCTTACTACACAGTTTCCGAAATATTATTAAAGAAATAATGAAAAAATTATTGCGTCTATTATTGCGTCTATTATTCTTTCTTCTTTTTGCGTCTATTATTGCGTCTGTTGCCCGATTTTTCAAACGGGCAGTTAGTCGTACGGGATTGGCTAGAAATAGTACATAAACAGCAAAAAGTTTTGGACTTAGGAATCACGACTACTAACTGACTGTACGATGTACTCTAGCATAAATTTTTTGTTTTGACTGTCGTGAAACAACTACCTTAAGCCGAATAATTTATACTTGTACCCGCAGTAAATATTATATTACTATTATGAGACAGATATTCTGCCTTCCATTTATCGCGCATTATTCACGACAATTAAACACGATCATCCGTCGAGTTATCTAGATTAATCTTTTACACACATTGCAAAAATTGTATGACGCTCTATTACTATCGAATCAACGATTTCTGTCACTGAAAAACTTATACAATCGATATCGTTCTCGCCGTATTTCCAAAACGTCTCCATCAGACGTCATTACAGCACCCGTGTATATGCTCGCGCAGTTTACGACGATAGCGAGAACGAATGGATAATGCTGCCAGAAGCGACGAGAGGAACGAACCGGAGTCGCCGTATTCAAATTAGCCGGAACTAACGAGCACACGGAATGCGCACCCGACTGATGGGACGCGAAGGAGAGGCGAATGCGGTAAAGAAAGAGATGCACGGATGCATCATTTCAGTCAGTTAGCATTATAAAGAACGATCATCGGCTCGTACTACGGAGAGAATAGGGTCGTTATCCTTTAATTAGACGAGCGAACATCTCGGATGTATCTGGAAAGGTCTCGAATGCGATTATCGATCGGCGGACACGTTTGATCATAATTAACGTCGCCGGCAGATGACAGGCGAAAGTATAACGACGATGTCGAAGCAAGTTCGACAACTGTTACAATAGGCTTGTCGATTCCAGCGTACATTTTATTCGGCGCCCACCTCCGAAGAGAGTGAAATAAAATCGGCAGCGAGTTGCTTTTTTTTCGCAAACACCGTTTCTTCGTGTTTGTATGCGAATCAGAATGTTTCTTCGTTAGCTTTCAATCAAGAGACACAACCGGCGTCAAGAGGTACGTTTTTAGCTTCCTGCGTTGCTCGAGGTGGCGAATTTACGCGGAAATTGAATTTCGTGTATTTCAAGTAGAGCCGCGTGCACGCTTTTGAAATTCGTCGCGTTCGATTCGACGCGTTGTATACGTTCGAGCGAATTCGGAGCGCGTCGCATGTTCGTGTTGGTTTAAACACGCTTCCCTAAACTACGGTATTTACACAGACTGTGTTTGCGCAATATTTCCATGTGCCATTTTTACGGTTGATGGCGCGCGGACGCGTGCACGCTTGTCGAATATCGCGTCGTCGCTGTTGTCAGGCCGAAAAAATGTAAGCGTATTTAATTGCGAATTTTAAGTGTGCGATCGTGACACGATTGACCAACAGTTCACTGTAAATTCATAATGCGTTCGGTTACCAAATATATGTAAACATGGCCAGAAATATGCACATATTGGGCGGTGCGCTGTATAAAAAAACAAACCGGACCGCACAAAATTGTTTTTTATATTATTCATGATATCCGAGATATATTCGTCCATTCAGTCAATCTGTATATTTTTATCGACGCACACATACACATCGAATTATTACATTTTTGTATATTTGTATATTATATAATGCACTTTGCAGCTATTATTTTTAAATTTTGCATTCATAAATCAATGTGTAACGACGATATTTCTGACATGATTTAATAACGATTTTAATTATAATTGCATTAAGCTCAATTCAATTCAATTTTTATCGACGTTATTAACGAAGTAATTTATCTGAAATGCAACATTTAATTCATATTTAATAGATATAATTTCATTCCAATAATTACACAGCAGATTTTTGTATTTAAGAATCTTTCAATTTAGGCTTTCTACAAAACTGCATTGAATTTTAACGAAATATTTACGTGCTACATTTGACTAGCAGCTAATTAGACTTAATTTTAGTCTAGCCGAAATACTATTCGATATGATTACACAGAAATTATACATTTGCACAGAAATAGTCTATGAATGAACAACTTTTTCAACTTGTCGTGATATTAACGTTCTATTAGGTCAATCTCTCTCTCCCCTCCCCCTCTCTCTCTTTCCCTCTCGATTTCATCCAAGCACTATCTTCTCTGCCTAAGCAATAAGAGTTTTCGATTTTCGGACGTCTCTCGTACCAGAGATCGCCGGAAGCTGCAGGTGCTTGTATTTCTGCTACAACGGAAAATCCGACGAAAAAGAATTTGGTCGGACGAAATCGAACGTCTAGGCCTCTTTCGGTGGAGACAGTCGAAGATCTCCGGAGCCACCACCGTCCTTCTTCGATGGTCGATGGATTCAGACAACCATCTATTCGCGGGCGTCTCATACCATCAGCATCTCGGGCCCAACCCATTTCCCATTCCTGGAGAGCCGCGCTGCACATTTCCCAGACGTGCCTCCGTTGCCGGCAGTCAAATGCCAATACGGCACTTATCCTCGAACTAAAGCCTCCCTCATTCGCTACCACCGCCGCGCCGAGCTGCTACCACCACGCGCCTTCCCTATCCTCAACCTACCACGCCCGTGCGAGGGCTTTTAAACCATTATGGGAAATGACGCATCGTAGGTCGTGCCGAGGAATTCTCCGGCCATATATTCACGATGTGTGTGTCTTCGAGAGCACTTCAACGTCGTTTATGGAGATGGATGCGTTGCGACAGAGCCGAGAAAAGCGAGCGAGAACCGATGTTGCGTGAGAGTTTATTTAGAGATCGTGAAATTTCATCATCCCGTTTAAGAGCTATCCAATAAAACACAAGTACTTACGTACGTACGTTTGCGGCATGTTTTTGTTTAGTGATATACCAATGAATCTATTTTTCTTTAAATATTCATTAGAGATATTTAATTTGAAAGTATATATAAAAGTATATATAAACGTCATATTTTTGCCTACATATATACTGTGTCTAATAGAAAGATCATTATTTAGCAGAATTGAACATACGATGAGCGTGCGAGTATCTATAAGATAACTATTAGGTGGATAAACCGATCGGGTGTTTGTCTGTCAGTGTTTGTCAGACTGTGTTAAAGCTGATTGAAATGGAGGCGGATCCACAGTGGTGTTTTACTAGTCTTGCCTAAGATAGGTGCGGTCAGTGTCAACAAAGCGACATCCCAATGAGGCCACCGATTGCTCCGAAGGGTGATGAGTTTCTGTAAAGGATCGATCGCTCTCTATTACATTGCAAATTGGATGTTGAACTTAAAATTTGAAATTTCCTATTTTTAAAATTAACATTTAAATTTAAAAAATTATATTTTCTTAAAGTCGATATTTCTTATCTTTGTGATCTTTTTTGTCGGTACTAAGTTAGATTGAAATCTTTTCTTAATAAAAAAGAGATACGGGAACTCCAGATAAGAGTACTTCTTAGTAAATTCCGTCGAAACTTAAAGGAAGCACGTAAACGTTTCTCTGGCTCGAGACATTTCCGTTTAGGAAGTGGGTGCTAGAGATTTAGTTTCCACTACTGCGAGAAAAAGAAAAGGATTTTTAAGTACTTGTTCGCTGTAAGACTCATGAGCCGCCGGTGGAAATTGCAGCAAAGTGGAAATCGACGTAAAATCAAGGTATTTCCTTGTCAAAATAACTGATTTGAAATTTATCGTGATACGACCGAAATTTTAACGTATGTCTAAATACACATATGTATAATTTTACATTTAATGAAATTTGGGTTTCATCTTTCTATTTGAATTATCGTTATTTGGAAAAAAGTGATTAATTTCAAAATTTTTATATAAATTTTTATAAATTGGATTTTCTTTTTTGATTAAAAAAATTAGACACAAAAATAAAAATAAGATCTGAGAAAGAAACATAGATATTAGTGCAACATTTTATATTAGTTTGAATGGTATCTTGTGTATTATTCAAATTTTTTAAATTCTTATTACTCGATCGTTTTCTAACCACTTAATTTTTCAATATCGTTCGTTTTCTTCCAATCACTCTGCGATCGCTCAAGCGGGACGTCGCTTCGACGATCCACGTTCCCTTCGTCCCTTGACGCGCGTTCCCTTGCTCGCGATTCGGTTCTCGTTGCGCCGACTCTCATAGAAATCCCGCACACGTATCAAACACGTATCCAGCCGGAATAATCGAGCGGGCGATTCCGTTCAGAAACGATCAGCGCAAGCAGAAGGTCCTCTTGACTCGAAACATGATTTCCAGGCAACAGTTTGTCGTGCAGTTCGCCGGGGGCTGCCGTTTACGTGAAAGTGCTCTCGGAAACTATCCATCGATCTGTAACTTGCTGTATGTCCGTCGTGGGCGTGCGCAATCGAAGAATTTCAAGAAGGCTTCATTTTATACCGATATCCGCAAACATAAAGTGTGCTCCAATTTATGCACGATAGTCTAGTGGACCTGAGGACGGTTCTGTCCTTTATTACAAACAGAAAATTCCAATATATGTCCTTTAAATATATGTTTTCGTATATGTTCTATTTTAGAAAAATTTGAAGAGTATGAATTGTAATATCGTAATATTTTATTATTTGTACTCAATATGAATATAAAACAATTATGGCGTTTCATTTTGCTTTTACGTTTTATCCTCACATGTAAGCTTATAAGGTAAGTGAAACATAAGCAATGTGAGATATTGCTTCAGAAAAGAAACAAAATTCGGTTCCAGTGCGATGGATTTTCTATCGGGCTTTTCATCGTCGACAGGTTAGCTAGTTTCTCGATTATCCCTGGAGAAATACACGAGCAGGATACTGAGAGCAATTCTCGGATTGTTTACCTGAAATTGTTGAAATTAAAGCAACGATATTCTCCTGCCTTATAATGGTACCTGACGAGTTTCGCGTCGCTATCCCGTTTTTCTCTCTCCGCACGGGATGAATTACCCTTGAGAACATTCGGGATACGCTTCCGAGGCGTTTCATAACTTTTTCAACTCCTAGAAGTACAAATTAAAAGCAGTCTCGTTTCGAGACAATTGGTTCAATCTCACGGGTAAGATATTGTGTTGCAATATATAATCAGAATGCACATAATCTCATTTTGTTACAATTCAATTTAGGTTTGAAAGTTTTAATACCAAATTTATAATACATATTTCACAGTTTTTACGTGTGGCAAACAAAAATGATACAGGTTACAAGAAATAATGATTTACTCCATTAAAGAGTAAAAAAATAAAAAAAATAAAAAATTTCAGAATCACATGTTTTATTTATACAGATAAATATTTAAATATACACGAATAAATATATGCATATGGTACAGTAATTTGAATTGTTTTATCAAATCGCAAACGGAATCGTTCGTTCGATGCTAGGGAGTGTGAAGACGATCCCACTCTCTCTCTCAGGAAGAGCGCGAATTCTCGCGATAATAGAGAAGGATGTTACGGTTGTCGCACGAGCTGCGTGTACCGGTGCTGTTATAAATCAGTTACAGTCGTCCATGGCTTATCAGTCACGCCATATTCATACCGGCTCGTTCTGAGCCGGTGGCTTCGACCGGCCTGTTGTCCGCTCGCATGGTATCCGGCGTAACACGAATCACTAAAATGCCAGAGCATATGACAAAGGTTCTCGTTCTACAGGTATCACATGGGAAGACATGAAATATTATTCTTAAGGAATTAAACTGTGAGAAAGTAACGCATTAGTCGTTCTCTTTGTGTGATCATTGATAAAATTATTGTTTCAGCTGAAATTTAATTCATTAAAAGATAGTTGAGAGTTATGTAGCATAAATAAGAAATTGCTCGAATAAATAACAAAAGAATTGAAGAATAATGGATTTTTTAGTTTTAATATCCTTGTGTATGAATATTCTTTAGTTTTAACATTCTTAATGTATTCTTTGTTAAGTGATTCTACGCTAAGTATTAATTTAAGAATTAATTTCATTATGAAGATTTAATTTCATTATTTCGCTTATTAAAAGAAATCTTCGTAAAAAATTTTCTTTACAATGTTTCATATACTTATAATATATAAACTTTATACTTTTGTTGCTATAAATTTATTGATACTTTAGTTGTAATAAATCGGAAGCGTACAGTGCTAATTCCATAGGAGGTCAATATAGATTTGACGGTAATATTCAATAATCGTCTAATCACGGATCGAAATATCCTGTCGTCTGCATAAATTACAAGCATGTCGGGCACAGCACTGATAAATAATGCATTCTATAAGCGCATCCCTGCTGCGCAGCACGTGCAATTTCCTGCGACTTTCCTCGATCAATGTTTCATACGCGACATAACCGCGGCCGCTATCCATGACTTCCCGGCAATAGAGATCATCGATCTCTCCATGTTCCTGCCTCCTATCCTCCGTCCGCTCGTGATGCATTTAAGCGTACATGCAAACGCACGTGCGTTTAAATCCCCTCCCGAACGACCAGGGGCCGGTTGCATTGTCTTACCTCCGGCTGACCCTCGCGAGGTCATAGATCACGGGCTTCCTGGAGTAGCCCGTGGTATAAATCATCGGTCGCGCCGGTTAGCCTTAGCGAATTTATCGTCCGCATCCGAGACACTTAATTTATCAACGCGACAACGAACGGCACGCAGTGGAGCGGCGCGATTTGCTCGTCGAACACGTTTTTTTTTCGACTCGTTTATATAATACTTTGCACATCGCTTAAAAAGTGAATGTGTGAGTAAACGAACAAATGCTTCTACGGAATTTTCTGTGTGGAATTTTGTTCCTCGCATAATTTATACCGATTTTCTTTTTTATTTTATAAATTTACCCAATTAAGTAAAGAAGAGCCCTAATATTAAAATTTTTTATTAGAATTTGAATGAATTCGCTGATTCATCTTTGCTCTTTTTCCTTTTCTTCTATTTCTCGATTCGCATATGGGAAAGGAAAGATACATTTCTCGTTGATTTTCGATACACGGATACTGGTGAACCTACTACGTTTAGTAGATAGTGCAGAATGAGGAGTCCCGGAGGACGACGGACAGGAGAAAGGGGGTATAGAAATTGAAATTCAAAGTTACGGTCGTATCCTCGGAACCTTGTCCGCATGCGTCTCTCATAGCCGAATGCAATGCAACGCTCATATGCTGCTCTTCGAGAGAAATGAAATCCAGCTGGAGTCGCTATCGAATGCAATAAAAAAGCTCGTAACAAAAGAGGTCATACATAGATTCCTTTGTCTATGTTTCCTATACAATACTATCATTGAAACAATCGAGCTATAGCCGACGTATAAAATTTTTTATTATTAATATTTTGCTCCCCTAAAATTTTATGATTTACAACATAATACGCTCTCCTAAAATGTACGATTTTAAAACATTGCCAAAAATTGCAATTAAATCGGTAACCAATTCTGTTTATAAACTAGTTAAACAAAAATAAGAAACATTAAATAATAAAATTAATAAAAATTTAAGAGACAAACTGAACAAGCTTAAATCAATTGTACATATAAAAAACTTAACTAAATAAATTTAATTTAATTTAAATTAATTTTTAAAACTTAAATAAATTAAAAGTATAATTATATTTATAAATTAAACTCATAATTTAAATATTAAAAAATTTACGAAAGGTATTTTCTCCAAAGTAAAATAATTCCAGTAAAATAATTCTGTTTATAAGTGCATTGGAAAGAAAAATGTTGCAGTATATAATGGTCATGTCTATTACAGTAATCTATTTTTAGAGACTCTTTTGGATTCTGATAAATCCTCTTCTTATTCGTGTGCTTTCCTTCACATCAGATTAGACACCGTCGCACAGAGCTCTTTGAAAGCGATCATGGAAAAGGCTCTTCTCTATCCCTTTACCTCTCTACTACTTTTATCGACATCATCTAACGCTCGACTCACTCATAGAGTCAATTAGTTAATGGCCTGCGGACATTTTCGTAATCTGTGTCATGGCACAAATGAAAATATCGCCGCTATCTATACTTTCGTCCATTGATTATTTTGGAAAAAACATACATAAAGATAGAGAACTACGCGTAACGAAAAACTTAAATTAAGAGACAATACTTGCTTTTGTAATAAATCAATAAATTGATTTTGACGCTCTTTTTTTACTCAGAATAAAGCGAGCCGAACCGATTTCTCGTTAATATACTTCTTTTTTCACGGGATCACGTGCATTCCAGCCACGATGGTGTCAATTAGTTAATGGCGAGCCCGCGCTTAGGTAAGCGCGGGTTACATAAAATCGCGGCAATAGGAAAGCATCGTGAGTGTCGTGCCGGTCCATTAAGCATATTGCACAGCCCTACTTCAAAAGTCCTAAAAAGTGAAAAAAATCTCTCGACAGCGGCAGAGGGGGATGATGGAAATAATACTAATAGCGGGAGCACATGCAGGGCTGCGGCACTTAAATTAAAGCTCTTTTTTAGTCCCATTATGTCGGCGTGCGGGCTGTCACCTTTCCCGTTAAATGAATTTTTAACGAAATGTAGCATTGAGTTTTATCATAAAAACGTTATAGATGGATAAAATAAATGGCAAAGATATTATAAACAGCGCGATCACATTTTTGCTACATGAAATTTATCTGTATGTATATACATATATATATATATATATATAGATTTATATATTATAATAGATATATAATATAATATATACACACACATATATATATAAATATATATATTAATATATATATATATATACATACGATACTTTATGTAGGGGAGACCGGGGTACTATGAGCCACAAAAATTCAAACTCTAAAAAGTATGTTTAAATATAAGATTTTTGTTTCCTTTTTTTTATAATTTAAGCATTATGTGTATTTTAAAATTTATTTATTGTATTTGGTAAATATTGAGTAGTTTTATAGAAAAAAATTAAAACACATAGGACAAACAAGATATCAGAACGACCCACTACTGAAATATCTTTTTGGAGAAAAAAATTAATTTCTAACATGTTTTCTTTCTCAAACTCAATAAAAATAACAAATTTACAAAAAAGCTAATTTCTAACATGTTTTTCTTTAACCCTTTGACATACAAATAAAACGGAATTTGATGCGTCCGAAAAATACTATTCAATTTTTGGCTCAACTGAACAGTTATGTGCTATTAAGCTGAGAAAGAGAATGTTTTATTTTGAAATTTGGATTGTTATATAACATTTAATCAGGTTGATATATAATGTTAATGGAGAACAATTAAATAACATTATAAAATAATAATTTAGTAGTTCTTTAAAGTATGAAACATCAAAACATTTCAAAACATTTTGAAATATGTAGAGGAACTAGACATTTTTTGCACTGCCAAGTTGTTTTGCTTCTTATATAATTTTCTATGCACACACGGCATCTCTCTTCTCTTTGAACATCGTAAACAAACCAGAATCGACGCACGAGTGAAGCAACTGAGTAATCTAATAATATACTGCACGGCGTCCGCCGAAAACAGCTCTTGACGAGTTAGACTCGTCAAAGTCTACAGTGGCACATGAAATGAATAACGACCCCAACTCGTAATTGTATGTCAAGGGGTTAATCATGGTGTCCCAGCATTGCGTGCCCCGAATGCACTTAATACAGAAAACGATGAAACGTAATAAAGAAAATAAATAATACATGATTATCTGTAGTGTAGTAAAATGGCAAAAGATGCTAGAAAGTCGTACCTAATTTTCCATACATGTATGTACATTCTACTACAAAAACAATATTAACATATTTCTAAATAGTAAAAGATTACTTACGCATCACGAAAATCATTTATGTTACGTGCTTTTCGAGACAACAAACTTTAATCACTGCTTCCCAGATACGAAGTATGGGCAACAAAATAATTGTCATGTGATACTAGTTGTACCAACATAAACATTCTGGATTACTCTAAACAGTCAATGACCCATGGTACCCTGTCACCTGGTGCCCCGGTTTCCCCTATATTATTAATCGTGTATTATTTTCAAGCTTTTCTTATTATATTTCAATATTACAGTTACCTTTGTGTTTTATTTAAAAAAATAAAAACGAAATTTCTTATAAATACACAAGTGTATTTAGCCTGCCATAACATCAGCACTCGGCGAATTGTATTATTAATACTTAATCCCCACAAAATGAGAAACGCCAAGTGCGCAGCATTAGTAGTTGCCGAAACGGCGATGCAATTATTTAAATATCCATTTTAAGATCATTTTGCACCGCGAGAAGTACTTGATTATGAGATACATTTGCGAGACTCCCATTAAGAGTTTTCCGCAATATTTCAAGCGAATTGTATAATAACGATGCTTCTTTATTACCGATAAAACAACCGGTTTATGATACACTTTCTTTTGTGATGTACGTCATTATGTTTTAGTGACCGCAGAGTATCTAATTAATTTTTAAGAATGTCAGAAGGTCTCTTTCTCTCTCTCTTTCAGCGGTTTATTTAAATCTAAAACAAATCTTCTCAGAACAAAAATAACATTGTTATCATTGAATTTCATACGACGTTCCCCCATCATGTCATCATAGTTATTCAAACATCACCGTTTTGAACAGCATCTTTTAGATTGGTTCGCGAGACAAAACCAAGTATTTCCATTTGTTCTTCGTCGCTTTGATTTCCTCCTCTTTCTTCGCTGAGACCACTCGTCACTCGATTACAAGTGCTCTCGGTTCGAGGGGATTTTAATTAAATGCTTTCCTGCTCAAAGGTCCACCATTCCTAGGAATTCGTGCGCGATCAAGACGACCGAGATTTAGCGATCGGGACATTTGTTTTCCTGGGTAAACGAGAAAAGAATAGATCACTTCCGTCTTTCGGAACTTCCCAGATGGCCGATTAATCAAGACGTTCCGAGCTGCAAAATTGCACGAAAGAAGTTTCCCATCTGAAAATTATTCAGGACTTCTCCGCGACTAATTGCTTGAAAAGTTAAAGATTGCTGGCTTCTTGTCAAACTTATATCTGCATTGAACATCTTTAAATTTTAGACTATAATTGAATCTTCAAACTAAGCATAGCTTTAAAAAACTGCATTACGACTGTTTTATTATAGTCTAATAAAATATTAAAAACACGTAAGAAATGATTTTAGCTCCTCTTGAATATATAATAATTACTAAACTAATTTAAAACTACAATATAAAAGGTATCGATTCGTCTGGAAATAGATTTATAGCTGGAAATAGATTATAAGCAAAAGTTTTTTTTTGAAATTCAGGAATAAATACACTACATACATTCGGGTATATTTAAATAAACATGCACGTTAAAGTTAGTTCGAAAAACAGCAGGATTTTGCGATGTACTTCGATGTCACGGTTTTAACATCAGATTAGCTACGCCGAGAAATACGACTTTATTAATCGCACATTAAATAATCCAGAAATTATTACACGATAACCAAGCATAGTCGTTGCTAATTTGCATCATAAGCCACAATTAAACTCGACGTACTACATTAAATTGTGACATTATATCTACGTATCTACGTATTGTTAAAGTTTGCAAAATTATAAATAAAAAGTTGCAACTTGTGAACTGCTCGTTATTTGTCACGGCTTAGCTGAGCTTTAAATCCTGTTGTTCCTAGTGCAAGACAACGGGTAAAACATGTCTTTAAATTTATATATCTTTTAGTGGCTGTTTAAAACTTTGTTATAATGTTAATATCATTCGTGTAGAATCAAGAATTTTATTTATAAAAATCCACCTTGAAGAAAATTTACGAACTACTACAGTTAAAATTTGTGAAAATTTATGAACTACTATTGAACTACTACAGTCAAAATTTGCGAAAATTTACGAACTATTACAGTAAAGAATATTAAATCAATTTTACATATAAAATAAATTTAAAAATGTAATGTATTGTAGAGGTAAGGTACCACAAAAACACGTGAATATCAGACATTTACGAAGAATTAATTATATACGATATTTTTTGTCATAATTTTTTGGAAAGACACGTTTTACGTCGTGGTCGCATTCACGAACTCTGCATAATTTCTTGCTTTCTATTTTTTTCTATTTTTGTCTTCGAATTTTGAAAATCTTTTTTCTTCAAAACAGACGAGTCTCACAGGAGTCTATGACATAATCGTAAATAATAACGCTGAAAATGAATGCTACATGTCATCCCGATATGCGGAATGTAACTCATGCTCGCTACGTAAAAACGCTGGTCGTATATCACGCATGGCTATGCGTAACCAACAATACTAGACTCAGTATGTGCACGCTCATAGACTCGTGGACTTACACCGGTAATATTTTTCAAATTCACATAAATTAAATTCTCATTATTTCCGCGGTGAGCAACTAATGCGACGTTAATGCTGTGACGTTAAAAGACTCGGAATTAGGAGAGTGACGCTTTCCAACAAACTATTGTAATTTTTATAATAGATATACTTGCAATTATTATATGTTTCTTTTCTAACTGATATGCAATTATTATAAGATATAATAATTATTTATTATAAAATATGTGTGATGTATCGAGTACATGATTGAGATCAGATAAACAGAATTTGATTTTTTGGAAGTTATTGGGTTTCTGATTCTTCTGTGAAAATAGGTGTGAAAATAAACGTTAGCTAAAGGATATTACTTTGCACGATTTATCATAAAGCACACGAAAGTTTAAACTTAAGTGATAATTAAATTACGCTAATTAGTGCTGTGTACAGTCGAGTAAACCTCTAATTTTACGTCGTACTTACTGACGATAGAGTTCTCCGAGATATTTGGTAACGCTGGCTAGGTCGATAAGCGTCCATGCGCATAATCATTAAGCGACGTTCAAGAAATCGTAATAGCTACCTCGCCAGTGTTTAATGGTATATTTATAGGTGGAATCGACACTCTCTCGTGTTCATTCACGCTTCACGAAATCTCATGCTTCGCGAAATCTTACGGTCTCTTACTCGTAGCTTTCTCGCTATTTCCAGAACAAAATGAACCGAAATGGAATATCGTCGGCGGAAACGTTATCGATTTTTTACAATTTATAGGAGGATATATATATATATATATATATATATATATATATAAATGCTTTATAATTATGATTTATTAAAGATAATTATTAATTTGCGTATTCTTTATGTATTCATGTGATTTTTCAATAATATTTTTGGAGTTTAAATAACATTTTATATATGTGTGTATATATATATATATGTGTGTGTGTGTATACAGGGTGTCATTTTAATCAATACGTGCAAATATTTCGTAAAGTAAGCAAGATGGAAAAAAATGTTTTATACAAAAGTTGTAGGGTTCAGAAGGGAACACTTGATGGTGATCTTGACCCTGACCTTGGAGTCAAATTTAAGGGTCCTTTTAAGGTCAATTTGACTTTCTTAAATGGAACCATCAATTTCTTATATCATATTCTTGTAGCTGGCGTCAAGACCTTTTCAAAACACTATAATAAAATATTTCGTGAAGTACTTGTTGAGTACTTCATGAGAAAATCTCTAATTAAGCACCCCGAATCACGAGAGGCAAGGGGACTCACACTAATCAAGCACCCCAAAGGGAATATAAAACTACTACGTCTACGCCGTTGTTTTTGGGTAGTGCTAAAAGTAGAAATAGAATTTAAAATGTTGCGTATTACGCGCAGTATACGATTTTTTTCTCATAACTCAAAAAGTACTTTATGAAAAAATATTTTTTTCATAAAGTATATGCAAAAACCTAATAGAGAATAGTGTCAATTTTATAAAAATTTTTAGTAAATTTATGAATTGTTTATGTAAAACACGTTTATCCAAATTTTTAAATAATTTTTGCTATTTTTTAAAACGATAGTTGTACAAACAAATATTCGTGTGTCTTTTTCAGGAGAATTATCAAAGCCGAATTAATTTAAGAAATTATTGATATAAAAATGTCGTAACATTGTAAATATTTAATATTAATTAGTTTGGTTTTGTGAAATACTGTTTTTACGATGAATGGATTTTATGTGCTCAATGGTAAATCGCGTGCGCAAAGTGGAAACACAAGGACTCATTTGGATTGCCGAATGGCGATGGAAGAAATGTTCAATCGATTGCTACTCGGAAATCCTGCCGAATCGTTCCTCGGAGTTTCCGCGACAGGCTTTTAATTAACGTCAGTCCCGTTGGCACTCTCTTTGATACCTATTTTGGAAGCTACAAGGACTTACTTTAGCGTTCTGCTAAATCTATTCCTATTCCCTCTCTTCCTCCTTCTTCTTCTCCTTTCAAGCAACTTCAATTCACTGCCTTATCGCCGGCACAGCAGATTGAATTTTATCATCTTCAGGCAGCGCTAATTACCATCTTAGCGTCATCCTACTTCCCGATATCCTGCCAGGCATCGCACCGAAGCATATTTTGACATATTATGCTAATTGCAGATCATTATCTTAATTGCATTAAATATACTGCTCACTTGTAATACATATACGAACCTTGAAACGAATCTCTCTTGATCAAATTTCATTTTTATTACTTTTTATTACTGCTCTCTCGCTGAAGTCATATGTAAGGTAGTATTTTAAATGAGCAAAACATTTTGTTTTTGTTTTTTTTTAAGAAAAAGAGAAAAAAGAAACGATAAGAGAGATATGACGCATAATTATTTTACATGCATTAAATTTACATACTTGCGGTTTTTTCGACAGTCAGGGTAGTATTTTAAGTATTTTCGTCTAGATTCAATCACTGCGTATAATTATTCACATCCTCTCTTTTCAGTTAATTACCGAACTAATTATTGTATCTTAATTTAAAAATATGTAACTGTTTTTAAATTACAGTTGATTTGCTCCTTGTTGGGTCATTTTCAATTAATGAAATACGCATTTGAATATCAGAGAATACTAAGAATGGTTTTATTATCATTTTACATCTTATAATGATTGTTTACTTCTAGTCTTAAATAATTAAAAGTAATAATATCTTTTCTCTAAGACAGTTTTATAATTTACTTTAAAATCGTTTTTTAAATTTTTATTTTAAAAGATTGAAATAATAATAATAGAAACAATATTACATTATTATTATTAAAGAAATATTTATTATAACGATTGCAATAGCACAACGATACGTTTTCGTATAATAGAGAATGTTTATTTTTGACTTATTGAATATTTAACGAGTGCATTCATTAATTATGAATCAACCTTAAAAAAAAATGTAAAGAAGGTTTTCCCGACAGTTTCGCAAATGATATGAACCAAGGGCGAAGTTATAGAAACGAGTGGCATCGAGATTTTCACAGAAGAACCTCTCTTGTACGCCGCGTCCGCAGCGTCTGCCGTTTATCTTCGTCGTAATAACGTGGGAATTCGATATCCCGACAAATTGTTATCCTCGTAATTGTATTCTGAACTTAATTGATTTCCTGAGAGTCTTTTTTTCGCGGTCGCATTCTCGCCCGTGACTCGACCGTATAATCGATCGCTTAATAGCCTACAATAATTCTCAGTATTAACGACTCGTGGGGATAACTTCTCTTGGGAATAATAAACCCGTTTGTCTCACTAGCTATCGACTGGTCTATAAATCATCATATTTTCTGTCGTTAGATACCTACCATTTGCGAGTTTTGTCTGTACCGCTAAAAAGTTTTTCGAAAAAAGATAGCACATATAAACCGATATCAATTAAACAAAACCAAACTGCTTTTGTAGTAGGTATACAATTATTTCTGTAAAAAGTTATTTAAAAGTTATTAAAAAATTTTTATTTGCTGCAAAATGCGTTGACCTTAATTTAGAAAAAAGAATTATTTTTTAATTTATAGCGCAATTTTCAAGAGAATAACGTTCGAATTTACTAGTCTTCTGCAAGGAAATTCAAGTTTATTCCCTCGAAGGAGAACATTCGTGTTTCGCGTGCCTTCGGGCATAAAGAAATGCTCTGATTAACTTCCGGTACAGCTCCTGGAGCTTTTTCCTGGAGCTTACAGTCCATAATTCATGCCAGGCCGTGGATTAAAATCAAGAAGAGCGACCGACTCTGCGCACCGTCTCTGTACCACTCTTAATTACGAAAACGCAAATGATGTTTATTCGCGGATTTTTGCCGCTACTTTGGATCTTCTTCTTTACTCATTTCGCGATAAAATCGAAAGGGAAATTGTTTCTCTCTTTTTCTCTCATAATTCTGTGATTGAAAGAAGTGAAATGTAAGCATAGAGAATGTAAGAAGACATCATTTTGATGAAAAACTGCTATTAAATTTTAGCTTTGATAACATTGAAAATATATTAAGAGTAAGCTTCTTTCAATCTTATTGAATTTTATTATGAATATAAAATGTATCTTTTAAATTTTTATAATATTTATAAAATATTTTTTATAATATTATTAAATGTCGTTTACATTTTATGGTAATTTTGAACGTTATAAGTATAAGATCAGTCTATTTAGGGATCATTTTATATTTGTTCAAGTTACCTGCAAAAATGAATTACGACTTATTTTCGATTAATCCAGATAAAGCAAAAAAAATAGCGATGTCTTGTTCCAAAAATTCTCGGAATAACTCACCATTTTTTTCGTTAAAGTAGGCCCGTGCACAAATGTCTTCTCAGTCTCACGTCTCATGGGAGACAAACGAAAGAATTAAGATTAACAGGTACCGCCGGGATCTTTTCTATCATTGTCGGTGTTACCGAAGAAAGATTGCTGTTCCAATTCACACGAGGACCATATTTTAAAAAAAGTTTGCTAGTAACCGAATCATCGATGGTATTTATTCTAATAAATTAAATAATATGACAATGGCAATATTAAATAATAAAGTATGTAAGGATAAGTTAAAACATTTAAAAAAATCTTTCTATTTACTTACAAAATACGCGTTTATAGCAAAAAGTTTATTTATTGATCTTCTAAGTGTCTAGGGACACGATGTCGCGATAAAATCTTTGTATTGCATTTAATTTTTTACCAGTCGTGGAATATAAGCGAAAATTTTGTTTTAGCAAAAAGAGCATGTTGGAAAGACTGATATTTATTAGAAAAGTTGTCGTTGCGTAAATTTGCATTTTTTGTTCTTATTTGCTTCACTGTGTTGCGACTATGCATCGTAACAATTTAGTAATTTTCTTACTGCCAGAAAACTCGAAAGCAATAAACTGAATGATCAGGACGAATACGCGGCAAAGTGAAGAAAGTGTTCGAGGAATTTATTGAAACGTATTAAAGTTCGTTCCCTTTATAAGCGGAGTTTGCCGTGCTCCACGTACCTGACAGCTTGTGAAGCCGGAGGTTAAAGAAGGTCGTTGATTTATGCGAGTTGGAAAACTTTATTAACTTTCTGTCAAGAAACGTGTTGCTGAGATGGAGTGCAAGGTGTAGCTAGCGGCCAGAAGAAGGGAAAGGGCAGGAACCACGTGGCGGGCAAAAGAAAGAAGAAACATCGAGGCAGAGATGTCAGATACGGCCGGAAACGCCGGGGGTGGCTGCGGCAGTCGCAGCCGCAATAGAGAGGACGGGAGACAAGTTTCGACGGGAGGGTTGAACTCGTAATTACTTATGAGGCAAACTTTTTTATCCGGTGTCCTAGGATATTACTGGACGAGGAAGGTGCGACTGTTTCTGGACGTTTCGCGTCCATTGTCCACGAGAAATTGTATTTCTACATAATTATATTTACAAATTAATTACATTTAATAATTTTAGTAGGATTTAGTATCTTTAACAAAAAAATTGTTATTCAGAGTTAGTTTGCTTTAGTTTTGATCTTCATATATTTCTTCAAGTACAAGATAAAGGTTACTTGTCATTAGCAACATCAGTTTAGCAGTTTAATCGCTATTAAGTCTGCTGGTTATGACTCTATGAAAATGAACTGCTAAAGACTAAAAAGCGTTGTTTATAATTTGCCTATTTTTGTGAGTAAAGTTATCAGTACCTATAATTACTTATGAAGTAAAACTTCTTATCGTAAAATGTTACTGAAAGATTCGGATTTTCTAATTACCAAATTCTCATTAAAAATAATACTTAGTACAAATTTTTTGTAAATTCTTAATTATGCGATAATTCTTGAAGAATGTGATAATTATAGATCTCTATATATAATTGAAATTTAAATTCAAAATAATTTCCCAAATAAATTTTAATATTGTCAATTTACTTGCGTAAAAACTAATAATAAAGATTAACTTTTAATAACATTGCTGTAATCATGACAAATGAAGATGATATATAGAATACTGATAATCTTAATTTAATATAAACATAATGAGCTTTTTTTTACTAATTAGTTTCCATCTAATTATTTATACCTTATAAAAATACATTTTCGGAAATGGAGACTTTTTAACCTGCTATAATTTAATGCTTCGTTAAAAATCGAGTGTATGTGTAGATGTATAGATTCTCAATAAAACATTAAATTATGAAGCTCTAATATACACATTAATTTTATCTTTTTTGCGATAATTAATTTTATAATTTTGAAACAAGGATAAGTAGTATTTTATTTTATTATTTTTATTTATTTTTGTATTTTTTAATGTTAATTTTTATCAATTATTTCAGTTTTTTTTTCATATTATAGCAAGAATAATGCCAAAAGTGGATAAATAAAATAGGATAAAATGACAGAGGGGGAAGTTAGTTCACAGCAGAGTGAGTAAAAGCACGCATTATTTTTATTATTGATATTTCAAATAAAAACCTTGTCATGCATCCAATGGTTTTCCAATAATCCATTCTTGTTAGTCTTTTAAAACTTTATTTTAAAAATTTAGCTAAATTCTAATGTTTAAATCTTACATTAGATTTTTGTTTTTGTTAAAAGAAAATTTAAAATGTGAAAAATTTTTAATAGTATTATCTTATTTATTTGCATCAAGAAAATATTAATTTATAATCGTTTGTAAATCAAATATTTAAATATTTTAAAACAGCTATTTTTTTAACAGTTTTTACATTTTTAAGCTATTTTTATAGATTGCATTATTTCTTATTAAAATGTTGTTATGGTGTGATATCCAAGTGCACCATTTGGATTCTATCCATAGTCCAATCCAGAGTTCGATCTACAGTCCGAAAGACGGGAAACTTTTTTAACTGTGCATCCTGTCTCAAAACAGTTTTATGAGAAAAGTGCAGAAGTTATTTCATATCTCTTAAGATGAATTTTTATTTTTGGTTTGATATTTTTTAAATTTTATAATTAATATTATCTAACGTTAGAATTTTATTGCATTTATTATATAATATGTATTAGTATGTGCATCAATTATGCTTAATATAATTTAAGATAATATTGAGAGAGATATAGAAAATTATTACCAATGAAATATACTTGATAAAATTAATAATTATAATTGATTATTTAAACGATCATTTAAATTGACTATTCTAGTTTTGCATGTTAAGTTCGACCTTAATACTAACTTTGCAATTACATAAAACTGCTTTGCGAATACGCAACGTAACGATAAAGAAAACTGTGTACAAAAAAGTGTACAATTTTTACCATTTTTTAAATATATATTACTACATTAATGATTAATATAATGATAATGATGATGATGATGATGATGAAGATAATAATTGTAGATTAAATATTTTTGAATTTTTTATACTTTTCTTCTCGATATGATAAATAAATGATAGTCACCGATGAATTTGATCTGACTATTTCTATACGGACAACTAATCCGCACAATTATTTAAGCTTAACATATCTGACAATGAGTTCAGTATACTATAGTATTATAGTATTATAAGGATACTCACATACCTCTAAACACTCATATATACGTGTTTTTATGAATACAGTGCAGTAAATAATTGAGTTGGTACATGAGATAATCTCAGAACAACAATTAAAAAGTAGAAATATGTATTTGATCAAATGGAATGGTGCAAGTTAAAAAGCTCATTTTTATATTTTACTGTAACGACAAAAAACGAATTCAGTCATTGTGTGTTGCAAAGAAGTGCAAAAATAGTTTCACGTCAGTGATTCGTATTTATCGAACAGGAGTGTACGACAAAGGAAACGAAATAAAAATCATTTCACTGCGTTTCTGCTACGATTTACCAGCGGACGTTTCGTAGGTCTCGATATTGCCGCTGCAAGATCGGCACGTTTCGTATTCTTCGACTACACTCGAAACGTCTTCCGTCAGCAAACATAATATTTAACTTACGGACGCTCGCTTCGAGCAGAAAATGGATGGCAATTCTACGTTTGCGAACGCGATAGAAAGTTACGACAACGAGATCTACAATCGTCCTTATGCAAACTGGTATTACGATTCATGAAGAAATAACGATCGTTTGTGTTTTGAGGATGGAAGAAAACATGTCAACGTAATGAAATCGGAAGAGTAATCATCGCGGAATATTTTAAGACAGCTCTGTTGCTTATCTCTAAATAAATTAGAATTGTATTTAATACAAACTGTAGAACAGGTTTGAAATGAAGGATTGCGCGGCTGGTAATACTCGCGGAGTATTTTCTGCAGTTCTCTTCATCACCGCTTTACCAATTCTGCTTCGTACGATGATCGATTGCATACGAAGATGCAAAGAACAAACAGAATAATTTATACAGTTGCTCGTAGAACAAACGCGTAATTTATACAGATGTTTACCGAGTCGAGAGAAGAAACGCGATTACAGCCGGTGTTCGTTCTTACTTTTTCTCGCAACGTCAACACTCACTGTTAGAGAAAAAGAACAGGCTGCACTCCAGGTGCGTGTATTTCGTGGCTGGATTATCCGGTGTTAATGACGATGACCGACATCGTCTTCGAGCTCGAGATTCTCTTGTTTGTTCAATCCTCATCACCGTCGTTCTCGAGTTCCACTTCCACTTTCTTCTGTAAATACGACGAGGTTCTTCGCTCCATGCAAACGCCATCGGGATTTCTTCCGTTCTCTCTCTTACGACTTAATGCAAAGTTCGAACAACTTTGGACGGATGGGAGTCTCCGCGCGAAATCTTCAGAGTATTGTTAAAATCGTACCATCTAATTCTCTCTTCCGTCCAAAACGATTCCCGTAATCGTTTTGAAACGATAAACGCTTCCTGGCGCGTTCCTCTTTATTACAGAGTTTCGCATTAATCACCGTAGTGCTTTATAATTTTATGTGCCTAATGCTCTGTTAACTCCACTATAATTCGAGAGAAACGTTGGAACAATGATCAGAAATTACAAGTTAATGCTTACATAAATATCCTGAGCAAGTATTTTATTCAGGTATATATGCAAAATTATATATCTCTTAATACAGTAAACGTTTAACTCGTGTTTTCACATGTAAAATCATTTACATTTGAATCTCTTTATTAACGACAATTACTCGTAATGTCGGAAACAAGTATGAAACGCCAAGTCATGTCGCTTCCGCCGGCGGTGCTCGATGATTTCCTTTTATACGGCGTTGCGCATGTTGACAAAAGTGCACTCCAGTCGTCCCGTCGACGAAATCATTTCAGTTAGTCATCGTGCGGGCTGAGGTGAGGAGCCAATGCAAACATCTCTCGAGACCCCGAAGAGGGCAAACACCGGGGCCGAGTGCCCGAAGTTGCTAACTCACTCGCTTATACATGAATCCATCTGTCCGTCTCTGCCGAGCGACTCGGCACCGCTGCTCCTTCTTTTCCCTTCGAGTACAGATTTCATCCCCGGCGATTCGCGGTTGCGCCTGACCACAGTAGCGACTCAGTGAGGGTTGCTATCAGCGTAGATTGCGAAAGAGAAAGAAGCGATTGTTATGATGCGCAAATTATGGAAATTTTTCTGACCAAAGAACTTGCTCCAACAGCTTTCCTTTTCACATAGCCGAGGATCTGGATAGTAAATGTTTACGCACTAACTCTTCGCACACGATCGCACTTTATCACGACATCGTTATATTTTCTTTATATTTAAATATTGTTACATTTTTGAATGTTGAAATTTCAGTGTGTTCTTTTAAGTAAGCAGATAAATCTTCCATGATCTTCGAAATAAGGGAGAAAACTGTTATTTTCCTTGAAAGCTAGTTCGAAATGGTCTCTGTGACATTCGTCGTTAACTGGAGGCACGTAATTGTCATGACAGCGGCAAACGGAGTCATGTTGAAAATCGCGAGGGCGGTTTGATGAAAGGCGTTGGAAACGGTTGAAAGGTTCTATAGAGGGGCAGCTGTTAAAGATTTACACGTAATTGTTTCTATTGTGTCGGCGAGAAAGGAGCGACGGGGGTGGCAGTCGTTAACGACCCCGGCGGCCCGTTAAAGTACTCGGTGCGTGATAGATCGTTTGTTTCTCAATGGCGCCACGTTTAACCCGTGCAATTGTCGGCGTCGGAAAGCAGTTTGCTCGTGTAAGTCCGAGTGTTGCTTAAGAGTCGTAGGAGGTTCTTGGCGCTTCACGCCGCGTCGAGAGTATGGTTTATTGGCGATTACAGTGAGTGACGAGGCTTATCGTCGGTTTCTATCATTTCTATTAGCACGTATCTAACAAATGAGTGCCGATAAAGTGATTACGGCAAGTGATTACTGCGCTACGTCATAATTTTATTTCTAATCCCTAATATTTTGCAATATAATGATTTGTATTAAATTAAAATACCTCTTATTTCTTTCGCCAGTGAGTAATGATAATAAGAAGGTGGTTTAGAAAACGATTAACTGGCTATGAATCGTATTTATTCCTTAACGCAACGTTTCGACCATTAATTATACTCTTCTTAAGTGTATGCGATATAGATTATAATAGCGTTATCACACTAGAATGCAACATTCAATGCTCCATTAAAATATAAAGATAAATTAAATACTTACAAAGCCATATGTCAAGTGATATAATATTGAACTTTAGATTGTGATGAATTTTCAGACACAAGAAGCACATCAGCTGTGATTGCAATCAAAAAACTAATTGTAAGTAAACCGAATACATGAAAATCATAACTGATGTCAGAGATAATAAATAAATACATAAGCAAAGGACACTTATGTTAATAAACCCATCATATACTATTACAGTTAAAACATAATTTTATTTCAAATCCCTAATATTTTGCAATATAATGATTTGTATTAAATTACAATACCTCTTATTTCTTTCGCCAGTGAGTAATGATAATAAGAAGTTGATTTAGAAAACGATTAACTGGCTATGAATCGTATTTATTCCTTAACGCAACGTTTCGACCATTAATTATACCCTTCTCAAGTGTATGCGATATAGATTATAATAGCGTTATCACACTAGAATGCAACATCCAGTGCTCCATTAAAATATAGAGATAAATTAAATACTTACAAAGCCATATGTCAAGTGATATAATATTGAGCTTTAGATTGTGATGAATTTTCAGACATAAAAAGCACGTCAGCTGTGATTGCAATCAAAAAACTAATTGTAAATAAACCGAATACATGAAAGTCATAACTGATGTCAGACATAATAAATAAATACATAAGCAAAGGACACTTATGTTAAGCTCGTCATATACTATTACAGTTAAAACTTTACGTATCTTTTTGTAAATTAATCGTTAAGATTTTTAATAAAAATATTTCAGCGATCTCCCTTTTCTTAATGTGTCTCTCCTTATATAAAATTAATAGGTTTTAACTAATTAATAAAATCAAATAATGTCTAAATGAATGGTTATCGTGCTTCTTAAAATCATTTTGGTGTTCTTTTAAATGTGTCTCTAAGTGTCTTTTAGTCTATCCTTTTAGTTTGTAGCATGCATTACATGCGTTTAGTACATTCTGTACACTACTTCTGTCTTTTTTCGAACGTCTGTCTTTGAACGAAAACGTTCGAAACATCTTTGCTCTTTTTAATAATGCAATTTTTTAGAGACATAAAACAAAATCTCCAAGTTGACCCTTCAGTATACGTTCAACATTATCACTGAAACCCTTAACGTATGGAATACGAAACGTTGTGTTAGAAAGAAATAAATACGATTCATAGTTAGTCGTTTTCTAAACTACCTTCTTATGATAATTTGTCTGTATTAAAATTAAAATTGACCCTTACATGATTATTACTTGAACTGAGGGAAAAATCATGCGATTTTTTAAAATTACGAATAATTAATTGTATAGAATATATGATTTTTCCCTCAGTTCAAGTAATAGGCTAGTTCAAGACTATGAATCGTATATATCTATTTCTTTTGAACACAACGTTTCGTTTACTTGAATTGAGAGAAAAATTATACGATTATTTTTTTTATTACGAATAATTAATTGTATAGAATCGTATACGTATTATTGTCATATCATTCTCATTTCGTTGGCTATTTATCACTATACGTTTGTTACGCAATGTATTATATATCGTTTATCGAATACGTTCCAAGAGAATTTTTATCTGACACCGTTGAGTTCCTTTCGTAAAACAAATGCTAGTATGCGCGCTTTAATCTTCGAGCAATGGTGTAATGACCGGTGCGACGGCGGCGCATCGTAATTTGTTACGAAATAAGGGGTCTATAAGACTGGCAGCCGTTAGCATCGATAGCCCCGGCGATCAATAGCGCGCGCTACGAGTGGGTTACGGCTAATGCCGTAATTTCGGACGGAAAGTACATGTTTTGCGGCGTGAGTCAATTCGCAGACTATCTCGCGCCATTAAATTCATGTTTGTGCACTTATTATCAGCCGACTACGTGGCGTTGCATGCTAGAAGCCGTAACGCGATGCATTGAACCGGTTTTGGAGGCGTTGGCTATTTACAGTGAACGCCTAGCATATCGACTGTAAATTCTCGCGAATGTCCCAACAGCAGTGGGACTCGATAAGTCCGTATCGCACGTTAATGAAGGTTAAAAAAGGTTAAAAAATGCAACCGTTGACGCTCATTAATATTCACACGGTTTCACAGCTATCAACAGCTAATTAAGTTGTAAGAATGTTACTTTTTTGTATTTATCATTTTTTTCTTTTCGTTATTTTTTTTATTTGACAATTCTCTTTTTTCTATTTTTATCATTTTTATGTATTTTGGTCTCCTTTTTTTATATCTTTATCATCTACAATTTTCAAGTTTTCAAATTTTCATGTATTATCCTATTTCTCTCCGTACTTCGTAATTCATTCATGTACATACATTTATATTCTTTTATGTTTACAAATATTTTTCTTGGTTTGCTCTTAACGTGTTTGTTGTTGATACGTGTGGCGGCAACAAACGTTCATCTCTTCATCTCTGTCCCGAGGTTCCTCGGTGTCATCCGCATCGGCTGACGTACGACGATTAAAGTGAAATATTGGCCAAGTTGGCGCGAACGTGCGGTAGGAATCTCGTTTGCCGGCGGGTTAAACAGCGATCATCGTTCGCACAGCTGCGAATTACTAATTGCTGTTTGACTTGCCGGCTCCTTAACTCCACAAATTGAACCGAGTATCCGCAGCCGAAAGGATGGCTGACTTGGCGGAGTTTGTTTCACAGTTTATCGACTAATGTCCTGCCGTGAACATAAAATCCCATAATCAATAACTCAGAGCTATGTTATAGACAATGATAACATAACAATAGATTTGATGATCTTTTTATGAAGAAGTATATTAAGTTCTATCTATTGGCTCTCAGGCATGTGTAGGAATAAATACCTTCGATATAGTCTATCAACTCTGCTATGTCGTGATGTTTGACGTGAATTCATCAGCTAATCAGAGATAGAACTTCCTGTAGTTAGTACCTTCTATAACCGTCTGGAACTATAAGTTACCTCAATATACCATTTACTATCCTCCAAGTCCGACTGTATAATTCTAGTTTCATTAGGTGTTCGTGTATGGTTTCGGGGAGGTCCTTTGTTTCCACAGCGAGTGGAATTTCGGCGATGACTCGAGAGTTAACGAGAGGTCGAAGCACCCACCCCGAAGGATTCCGGATGACGCGAGGGAGTGCATCCACGGAGTTTGCCATACGTCTCGATGTTTAGACTGTTTAAGTCTCATTCGCAGCTCTCGACATATTTATTCATGTGCATGCCACGTCAGGTACATGCTGGTATGTAAATGCGAGTTACGGTTACCTGAAGGAGTTACATCTCCGCCGGACCCTTCAACTCGGCCAGCTGAGCCACGCTGCGTACGTTGTTATTAACGTTGTTGCGGGACACAATCAGAAACCGCCGACCGCACCTGGTACGCGCGACCTCTCATTCGCATCGCGATCGTGAAAATGCGACTCATAAACTTCACCAGAAAGGAAAGAACTCGTATTCCGCGCTCTCGCGGAACCTGAACGCTTCGCGTCAAGCGCGCATTGTCGTATCTTTCCAGATACATTTGCTCGTTTGTATTGTTGCCTCATAAAGAAAACATAATGGAAGCTGCTTTATCGGACATTCAGCTTCGCCGTGCTCGACTTGGCGAGATAGTGGTTCTACTACCGTGACAAACCGGATGTTGTACATTTAGAGTATGCGTAGCGTTTCACACGGACGTTTCATAGGGACGTTATTGTGCGTGTCATACGAACGGGTATTTACAGCATATCAAACGATAATCTTGTATACGCGACATAGGATGATAGGCCGTGCACGGTTCGGTATAAAACCGGTAAACAGATTTTCAACGGTGTGGCACATATGTATATCGAGCAGGCTAACAAATGTCACGAGCGCAAAACAAATGACGCACCGTTGATTACGCCGTTTTGTTGTCGTGCGCGAGCAAACGGCAATACGAAACGACCGGAATTTCCACTTTGTTCGATCCTCGAATCTCGTCACGGTGGGAAACACTATCGCAACATTCACGCTGCACGGTCATCACCCAGATGTTTCCCAATCGTGAAGACCAGCGATAGGTGTTCACCGCACTTAAGAACCCCTTCCTTGAGGGGGAAGAGCTCGCTGTTTCCCCTTGAATTATACCCCAAGATCAATTCTTATCTGTTAAACAAGTGTGTTTACTGCCGTATGGCTACAAGACTGTTCGTGGCTACTTAAGTAGGCGTGCGGATAAAGTTGGCACGGACGCGTTGACTTATCTACGAAGTCGAAAGATATTAGACGATTGTCTCATTAGTCAGCTTGGTACCGTACATCCGTTCTTTCACAGATGCTTGAAAAGTCTGTTTTAACGAGACTGAGAGAAAGATAGCTCGGGGCGATCGAAAAATATTCAGGAGACAAAGCAGTCCAATAAGCGATATCGTACGATGGGAGCTTTCAGTCGTAATGGAGTTAAAAAGTACTCCCGGAAAAAAATTCAACATGTTTCTTGTTCTTTTTTCGCTGGTTTTGCTTCTTCGCGAAACATCTTATTGCATACCTACGTGAGATAATATGTTTTAAAGGACGAGATACATTAGAAATTACTGAGCATTTGCAGGTTTTAATTTATGGCATGGTATATTTTACGATATAATTGCTGCTATAATTTACGCATTTTTATACTTTTTATTTTAATTTGCATATGAAAATAAAACATTGACATTAATATTGCTGTTAAGAGAGTTTTAATTAGAAGATTTTTGATTTGAGAAACATTTATTTAACTAACAATTTTAATTGATAAAAAATTAAGTCATAAATCTTTCTCAAGCTAAATCGTTATTTGCTTTTTGTTATTTAAATAATCCTCTTGAAACCGTGGAATGCATGGACGATAGAAACCCTTATTGCTTTAATTGCAGGCAATTAAAGAAGGATTTTCATATTATCTTTAATCCCTCGTATCAAAGAAGCACGTGCATCTTGCTCAATACGGCTTGATAATTCTGTTCTTCGTGAAAGGCTGCCTCCCTACACCCTTTCGATAGACCACCTTTCGAGAAACGTCGGCCCGTCATAGCGGAGTCGGTTTTCTACGCTAGGAATTATTTACTCACGTCGAGAATACGATGAACATCGTTCTAAGAGCAGCCCGAAGTCTCGTCTACCGAGAGCGCGGTATATTCCTTGTCAGGATTCAACGACTGAAAGCTAGTCCCTGCGGCGGTCACTCTTTCCTCCTCTCTCTCTCTCTTTCTCTCCCTTTCTTTCATCCGCTCCTTACAAGATATCATTACGCAGATAAAACTGCTTTGCTGAAAGGCTTCCGAGCTAATCGACTGCCATACCGGGTCTTACGCTCTCGTCGAAAACATGCGTTTCCTCGAATGCGCACGTGGAATGTCAATACTCTGATCAGCCTGCTGATAGTCTGATAACCCGTGATGCTACATACATGTGTAAGTTTTAATATAGTTTTAACTACGAAATTCTCTCTCTCTCACAATATATATTACTTTTTACGTGTTATTTAATAATTTTTATTATCTGTTTTGTTTAGTCTCTTAATAATCGCGTTTTAAACTTTTAAATAACAAAGAAATGTTGTAAATAATAAATACATGTGTTACTACGTATCGTTAAGAAAATTCTAAAAACATATTTTATGTTCTTTTTACTACGTTTTACAATATAATAATACGCGATTCTTACACACGAATGAGCTAGCAATATATTGCAAGAATCTTCTTGTTAAGGCGAAGTGTGTCACATGAAGGCACCAGAAGTTGTATTGTAATCCTCCGACTTTATGCCATCGTGCGCGCGCGTTTCTCTGAATTTATATAATCACATTTCTTGACAATTACGCCATAACAAGTCGAGTTTCTATCTTATTGGCTATTTGTACACGTTTAGGAGTTCTGCTAGTACTATGTCAGAGTTATCAATTACCCACCCCCATTACCAATGATAATAGTGCTGTCTCTTTAGCGATTGCGATAAAAAAAGCAAACTAAATTTGTCATCATTAAATCACTACAATAACATACAATCCTTTTGCCACATGGCTTATTTATTCTGCTGCGGCTGCAATTAACCGTGATGAACGTTTATCACTTTTGCATCACACGTAAATGTTTTCATAACAAAATATTTGTTTGAAATATTCGATAGTTACATTACAAGCAGCAGGTAATCATTTTCTCAATTGACGTGACACGCACAAGTCAATCAGCTAAATACGCAGATGAAAGGGTTATTAGGCGTTTTTCGAGCGATCGCAATACCGGTACTCTATCTGACGCGACAGACTCGTTGCGACAGCGGAACAAAGAGTCCAAAGCTATTCAAGGAATATAATACTATCAGAAGCCGACCATCCGCGGAGTGGAAAGACAAGTAAAATACACAAAGCAAGCAGCCAGGCAAGCAAGCATGCAGCCAAGCATTCTTGATGAACGTGCCTGTTTATATCTACCGACTGGAACCGTCGAACGAGCCGCACGAAGACGCTGAATTCCGCCTGTTTTCAATAATTTTATTTTTACTTTTAATACGCCGTCCGATGAGATCGCGCGCGAGGAACGCCCGACAGCGCCCGATGGTGCACGCGCAGCCTCGATACTAGATAAGGCCGACGTCCGAACGAGCAGTTGTCCTTTTACTCTCCTTCTTTGGCCTCCGCCTTTTAACAGCCACTTCTCGATGCGTAACCACACGGATGTTACCGTTCGAACAAGACGCAGTATTTCCGATCTGCGAGACGATCGATTGCTTTTCGCAGCAACCGATGACGATGATAGTTGATGCAAATTCATATTCTATTAATGTTGAACGTTCAAGAAGATATCGTTCTCGTCGTAGCTAGTTGATTTTATGGACATACGATGGTAGGACAATAGTGTTTTCGATGTCGACTATGATAATAGTGAGTTATGATAATCTAATGGGCTGGCGCATGCATTTTACTTTATTCTGTATTTTTGTAAAATGTACATATTATCGTTTCTTCTTGTTTGAAATTTAATCCTTAGATTTGAATTGGATTTTTAGATTAATTTTTCTGATAATTATTGACATGTTAGAAGGCATTTTAATTATTATAAAGTTCGATGAGCTGCGAAGAATTATTTTTCCATCTTTTTACTTCTACCGGGTGATTTCTCATACTTGGACACACCTTCGTAGACGCGGAATTTCACTCTTTCGAAATATCGAGCGGCCGGCGAAATGGCGACAGTAAATAATGTCCATTCGTTTGTAGCGTCATCGATAAATCATCGTGCGTCGTGACGGGAAATTGAACTTTCGAGAATACTTATGCCCATACCACGTTATTATTCATGTCGATAGTGCGGGAGCGCAAAAAAAGGATACGCCAGCGCGTATTTCAGAACGATCGATTATAAATAATGTCGTAGTGTTTCCTTGATTCATCCACGGAGAGCACATAAAACTTTTCCACGGAAAAGTGGTGGTGTAAAAAAATAACAAAAATATACCTTCGTGTTTTTTTTTTCAAGTACACTTGAAACTGATCTTACGATCTTAATAACGTCTTTCGTTAAACGTTGAAATACCGAGAGATATTCAGAGAATCGTTGACACGACAAGGCTATCGAGAACAAATAGTAATGTAATAACAGCGAGAGTAGTTAATTTATTAATTTATTTATTTCTCGTTCTTCCTTGATTCATCTACGGAGAGCACATAAAACCACGGAAAAGTGGTGGTGTAAAAAAATAACAAAAATATACCTTCGTGTTTTTTTTTTTCAAGTACACTTGAAACTGATCTTACGATCTTAATAACGTCTTTCGTTAAACGTTGAAATACCGAGAGATATTCAGAGAATCGTTGACACGACAAGGCTATCGAGAACAAATAGTAATGTAATAACAGCGAGAGTAGTTAATTTATTAATTTATTTATTTCTCGTTCTTCCGCGAAAGTTACGACTCGAAGGCGAAAGGAAGGAAAATCGAGGCGAATAAGGTCAAAAGTATGAGAATCATAAGAAAGAGGGAATTGGGAGCGTACGATTGTGCTCGATAAATAATGCAAATCTGGCGGAATCCTCCTAAACTTCCGCAAGCTGCTTTGTAACGCGATCAGGATTGGTTACGAGCCAACCGCGGCGTCGACGCATCGCATCTGCGCCACCGACTCGCGAGAATTTATGTGCGGGGCACGTTGTCTAAGGCGGGCCAACAACGGACGACGACATTCGCAAACCAGCCAACTTAGCCCCACGAGTACTCGCTGAAACACACAGGTGATTTCGTTGAGTTAATTACACCCCATGAAACTTCCTACCACAGTCTTATTACGTTGTGGCACACCGCTGTCGCCCTAAAATGATACAGATGACCCATTCCTTCTCTCTCTCTCTCTCTCTCTCTCTCTCTCTCTGCATCTCTTGCTAATTTATTTGATATATACTTGAAATAATTTTTTAATTTGTTAATTACTATCCCTGATACATTAATACTTTTGATTCATGAGACAGATAATATCTGATGTCACTAACGTGTCTATCAATCATGTAATCGTTCACATACGTGTCTATGAGAAACAAAATGTGATGTGAAATAATTGTATATTTATATTTTTATTCGTCTTAAGAAATAATGTAACATCAAATATTTGTAAGATTTTTGTAATAAAACAAATCTGAAGGGCAATATGAAATTTTTTAGCTCTATAACTTCTTCATTTTGTACAGACTCTATATAAAGTTATTTACGTTATTGCGAACTTTGTGAGCTATTTGCTAATGCCACATATACTGCTCATGTTGACGAGAATGCAATTTTGGCAAAAGCAGAGATTGGATATACATATAGCGAAGATATATTAAGCCTATCGATGATGCCTCGGTCGATAGGTAGGTACCGTAATTACGGTAATGTTATGCGAGCTAATTGGAGGATTTTGTGAGAATCGATAAAAACGAGATTGCTCTGAAGTCAAGTATTATATATCGGATATCCAAGAAATTGGCTATCGGCGTATTTCTGCCCGATCGTTATTACTTCCGTACAAAAAGATCAGAAAATCATACGCAATATAATCTAATATAATTTTTTTGGTATTTCTTTTGTCGATCATATCTCATCCAAAGCATTAATTTCGTAAATTAAGAATGTATTCGCATTATCGGTCATGAATTTTACTCGCGATCCAATCGCTTTTTATCAGTTTCGCGAAACATTTAATCTTGAATTTGCAATGTATCTCTTTTCTACAATTATTCCTTCCAACTTTAATTTATTTATCAATTTATCTTTATCTCAAATACCTATAATACTTGAGATCAGATAATTTAATCTGATCAGAAATTTCAATCAGTAATATTCAATTATTCAATCAGTAATATATTTAATAGAATAATAATAAAATGTATTGAAATTATAGGAATACATAAAGGATAACAAATTAGCTCTCAAATGTATCATAGGTTTTTACTATTTTTAAAGAATTGGAGTGACATTTTTTTGGATAAATGGATTTTGACTTTTTTGTGACTACTTTTATATTTTTTTGTAAAATGGATACAAGTTTATATCTTTCGTGAAAAATGAAGAATGAACTTTCAATTACGACTTCTCTAATAAACAAACGGACGCTACTTTAACCTCTGACCGGGCAAACTTTTGCTCCGACAACTAGTTAGGACCTCGCAGTGTCGTACTCGCAGTCGTCGGTTCTCTTCTTCTATAGCGGCGAGTTTGAAAAGAACAGCTACAAGTAGTGTAAGTAGCGGTAGAGGAAAAGAGGAACGACGAAGGAAAACAGATGGCAGCAATGGTGAGAGAGAAGAATATTGCACTGGGAGATCTGCGGCCGTGTGGTAGTTACTTCTCGTAGCATTACGAACTTGTATCAACGATTAATCTTTACAATGTTAACGAGGACATGAAACTGAAATTAGAAAACATTGAAGATGTAATGATTCTAATTCTAATTTTTAAAAAGGGGAGCAAAATAGCAAACATCATAATTGTAATTATTAAGTATTTCTTAAGATATTTTGTAACCAAGACTATTGATTACAACTCGCGCGCGCGCATGCGAAGACAGAAAAAGAAAGAAAAGAAGAAGAAAGAAAAAATAAGAATTGAGAGAGATAGACTATAATTAACAAATTTAATAACTTAATGTGTTGCTTTTATATTAAATTTGATAAATTATAGTCTCTCTTTTAATTTTTAACTTTTATAAAAAGTTTTAGAACATTATTCTCATTTTATAGCTAGAAATAAATAACTTTGAGTCTTACTTATATTTGATTACAGTTGATTTATATTTGATCATTGTTAGTAGAGGATCACGATGACCAAATGTTATTTGTTAATTCTATTGCCTACATTATATTTACGGAGATGTGCTAAACAGTAAACTAAAATCCCTCAGAGGCTCTCGCATACATGGGATAGAATTAGCAATCCCAATTACCTAATATACAGGAAACTAGACCATCTCAATCTTGAGGAAAAGGTAATATAAATGAGATACCAAGGAACGGGCAGTAACTGACGTCAAACTGCATAAATGATATATAACGTTGATGTTGTCATGTGGAAATCAATGTTTTTAAATTTTGTTTTATTGATTACTGGACTGAATATTAAGTAAGTTATTAATTGTAATATGTACTATTTTGCGTCTTAAACGAGTGTTACATTCTTGTATAACGTATTTATAGATATACTTGAAGAGGACCTAAACCAGAGGTCGAAACGTTGTAATAAACGTCAACTTTATATATTATTTATGCCAGTTTGACATCAGTTACTGCCCCCCTTCCTTGGTATTTCCCATCACTGGCAAAGAGAAGATATTTGCATTGATAAATGAGATAAATTTTTGATTATTTTTAAATGTTATTTAACATTTCAAAATTTAACTTACTTTATTTAACATTTAGAAAATAATCTAAAAACAATTTTTTTTTTAGAAAAAACATTTACGTTAAATGTTTTTTCTAACGCAATGCAATTTCTTGTTGCTACTACAAAACAATAAATTCCTGTTAATTGTGATAATAATAACGCTAATAACAAATTACAATATATATTATAAATCTGAAGTACGCAATTTAATTCAGATTTATTATCTCAATGATACATTTGTATTGTGAAGTATCACACCAATCACGATGTAAATTAACGTCACGACGAGTGTTCCACGTCGCGACTCATCTTCCTTCATTATTGCGATTTGCATGACACAACGGCGAATTAAGCAGCTTTACCGTGGGACGGTTAACTCGGCGGATGTGTTTTACGCGATGATGCGTTTTCGGGGACGCAGGCTCATCGTCCGTGTCGCGTAGGCGCAAGCGTACGTGTAACGCCGGCATGGTGTTGCAAGTGGGTGGTACGTACGTGTTCGACAGTGTGCAATGTCCCGCGGCGACACGCCAAGGCGACGGTAAACAATGTGAGCATACATTACTTACACCCCGCCCAGTACTAGCGCATTGTGCTACACGGTGTGCGCGGAGTCCATCCGCACCCTTGTACGCACCTACCCTCGTTCTGCCTGATTCCATTCTTTTTCACGCCTCATTTTATTTTACTAACAGCATTTAAAGTACGCTTAATGTACTTTCCTGTAATCAAATAATGTAATTTATTTGCTCACTGAAAAAAGATACAAAATATTATATGGTCCAAATTATCTCAGAATGCAATGTTATTCTATTTTCTGTTTTTCTTCTTGAATTATTTTAGCAATTTAGATCCAATCTTTTCATTTTACTTAGCGGAGCATGTAGTATTAAGAAAGTTAGAAAGACTTAATAAAAATGTTTGAAAATGTATTAAATATACTAAATTGAATTTTGTATGTCTTATTTGTTTTTTATAAACTCTATTTAACTAGTTACTTATTTTAATTATTGATTGTAAAATAACACTTTTAAATATATCTTGTAACAACCTTTACTCACTCTTATCATATATTGTTATATTCTCATCATATTTTTCTCTTGTTAACAGTATAAAGATCGTTGGTGTCTGGAATACAGAATTCAAATCGACGTTTTTGTAAATACATATTCAATCTTCCTTGTCGTATTTGGATGCATCTGTCTGGACACACATTTCGCGGTTGTTTTCCTTTTCTCGCATCCATCCTTTCCTCACTGTTTTGCTTCTTTCCCTCTTATAATATTTTTCTTTTTCAAGAACGTTTGCATACATTATTTTCTTTATCTTCGTCTTTGAAGAGTGTACTAAGAGAGCACTAACAAATTAAGTTTAGCTTTTTTACAGTCAAGAAATCTGTTTCACAATATTTTTAAAAGAAATAATGTGTTATATGTCTATAAAGAAACGGTGGTTCTGTATTACGAGAATAAAAAAAACATATGTATTTGAAACTTTCAAGATAAAAATCAAAATCAATAATAAATTGCATGAGGGAATCTTATCGTTTCTCTTCGTTTCTGACTGAAAAGATTTAATGTAGTTGTGATAAGAAATGATAACACTCTTCTTCGAGCATGAGAGTAACTTTTTCAATTTCTTTATCTCTATAACTAATAATTGTTCACACACCCTACTCAATAACAGAATGAAAAAGATTTCCTGAATCATTCTTACATTAAATATTAAACAGTAAGGTTTTTTAATAAGTATATTTTTAGATAAATTTTTTTCTCAGTTTGCAAAATTGAATTTGTATTGTTTATAATAAAAAAGTAATTAATTGTTTTTACTAATACTAATTTAAGTTAGAACTAAATTGTACTATATGAAAATTATCAGAAAATAACGTATAATGTAGATTTTGATAGTATAATGTAGATTTATTTATAATATATTTATTGAATTGGTTTTATTTACTAAGCAAAACAAACTGATATAAATATTTTTGACACCAACGATTTTTTCCACTTATTTTTGACACGACAAATAATTTAAGATTCGAGCTTGTTCTGATTTATCGAAGTCGATTTTTATGCCGAAACATCAAATTGGTACGTCGATGTTTAATTCGTGACACCTGTAGCAATGTCAATACCAGCAAAAATTAATTGAGATACATGCTCGTTATAACGACCGCTTTCATCACCACCCGTAGCACACGATAATTGATTTCTACAAACTGTGCGCCAACAAGAGGATGAATAAACTTACAATTTATTTTTACGCTTAACGCATTGTTCAACCTGTGTTTTATTTGATAAAACAAAATGTGTATTATTCACGTGCTTTAAACTGTTGTTAGTTTTTCTCTAGACATATTTATTATAAATAAAAAAGTTATATTATTATTTTTTTATAATAATATATATGATTTTGTAACATATTTATTTTACAAATTTACAAAATTGATAAGAGAGATTTGACCATGATCATAGAGGAATAAAGAAAAATTATTGTGTCAAAATAAAAATGAATTGTACAGTGTTCTGAATCCTTAAGAACCAATTTGTCAACCGAAAGTCGATTGTTTATATATTGATTAAATTATATATTACTTATATATTGGTTGCTGAAAGAATTTTTATAGACAAATATAAAAATGTGAAGATAAAGGAGATTTTCAGAAAATACAATACATCTGTGGCGATTTCTTGAGTGTTGGGAATCGTGCCGTCAGATCTGTAAAATCTTTTTCACGAGAACTTGGAAAGAAAGATGTTATTGACACAGCAATAACATTGAGATATATTTGGCCGGAGATCTTTTTTTTGCGAGGAAAGCGTTGGGCAGCACCTACAAAATTACAGAAATCCAATTTACGATTTTTGTCGTATAGATCGTCAAGAAAGCTCATGCTCATTTTAAAATCTATTAAATTCGAAACAAGCTTGTTTAATTCCATTTCGAATAATTATCATTTTCAGTAACTACTCTCGTAATTTAATAAATATTATATTGATGCTATTTATGATAAAATATTCACAAGGTTTGCATTTTTTTTAAGTTTTTTAATAAAGCTTTTACATGTAAGTTAAAGGAATTGAAACTTTCTTACTTATGTATATAGATCGTTCAAAAAGCTCTTCTTTCCATAATCGATGCACTAACAAGTATAAGGAATGGTCATCGATGGGAAGGATCACGAATAACTTGGGAACTCGTGTCGTTCTCACTCTAAGGAAGAGAACTATTGCCCCTCATCAGCTTTCACATTAAGGAGGAAGAACAAGATCAACTTTTACAGAAATGATCCTGTGAAGTACGATCTTTTGCTGTCTAGCACGCCGTAGATATGTTCTAACTTGTGGAATTTTTACTACGAATAACACTTAGCTGTCCATCTGATAATCAAGACAGAAACTGAGAACTAACTGACCTGTCCATTTGAATAGTACTCAAGACCGGTTATCTATTTACAGCTTTAGAGTGGGGTGGGGACAGCGTTCTAAGCGTAAACGTCATACTAAATGCATGTTTTGGTATAGTGTAAGGCACAAAATGTTTTCATTACACAGTCACAATTTTACTGCAACGCTTTAAATTTTTTAAAAATTTAGTAACTGTCTAACTTTTTATAATAATTTAAAAATGTAAGATACACGGAATTTATTAACAAGCTTTAAATTAATATAAATTATATTGTGTTATATTTGAAATCAAAGAAAAACTTATAGTAAAACTTCAACACGAAATAATTTTATAATACCTCGACTTTTTGACCAATGACATAATAGCAATAAGGATGTTTATGTAATAAATATTTATCGTTAATTTTATACAAACTGAAGGCTTTATTTAACTCTGAACGACTAGTCACAAAGTTAAAGTACGAGCGAGTATGCAGCGAAAAAAAATGCTTAAGAAACAACTCATGCGAACGAATGCGAACGTTTATATATTTATTGATACTTTAGAATTAAGATTACAATTTGCATGGTTAACATTGTTATCATACGTTTATTATTGTTTACATGATAGGTACGTACAAATACAACCTACATAAATATTTTGTTATTTAATGTTACATCTCATTCGCGAAACTCTAGCAAAATGTCTAAACTTGCTACGCAACTTGCCACAGCATATGCCATGCATAATTTTACCATTGCAGTATTATTATCTAGGGCCTGAATATTTAACTATTGAATTTGCCGTGCGTCTCAGCAAGAAAATTCTAGTTAAAGAAATTGGAAAAAACTCTTCGAATTGCCAGTAAAAGAAGGTAACAACAATGTGGGCATCAAGTTTGCAAGAACCATATCCGTTGGTAGGCCTTCGTGGAATGTCGTTTCAACAACGTTCGTAACCACTTGCGAGAACCTCTGTTCTCGAGCAATTTGAGTGTATCTAGGTGTTAAGTCGATATCTTCATCGTGGCAACACGCAAATGAGAGGTACTGCAAAAGACGCCCGACAAGTAGAATGTGAGATCCGCGAGATCGTACGGATAATACGAAGGAGAGTACAATGCCAGTGTCATCCACATTCCTCGTTTGTCAAGCGCACGTAAAGGCGAGATTAAGAGAATCCCCCTCTCCCTCTTTCCCACCTTTCTCTATCTCTCTTTTCTATTTTCTCGCTTTCCTCATCTTCACCCTTGCACATTCCCTCTTTCTCTCTCTCTCTCTCTCTCTCATTCCCTCGTCCTCTCTCGCGTTGTAGATACAACCGTGACGGTTACAAACGATACCGACGTTCCAAGGGGGTTACAATGGATTTAAGTCACGTTCGTTCCACTTAATCCGCGGACATTCTTCCCCGGCTTCCACCTACGAGCTTTCCCCGCGCGCCGACACGGGCTCGAATTCCTGGATTCATATCCGACGACGTGAACGTAATTAAGATGTAACGCGTCCCTTGAATTCGAGCATGTTCGCAGCAACGATGTCGTATGGAATAATTGTCGCAATAGCAAATTTAAAAATAAAGCATGCAAAATGACTGAATAACATGTATACGTCTTAACATGTATACTCTATTTTTATGCTAAACTTACACAATGTTTGACATAATATCATGAATATAAAAAACAGAAATGATATCCGGATGAAAGTGGAATATTACGAAGATAATGTGTCGATACGTCTTCCTACATCATAAATCGAGGGACTGTCAAACAAATATCACATTAAAGCAAAATATCGTGAAGCCTTAATCTCGGATTTCAAGGGGCCATAATTCATCGGGCAGTGACTCGGGACGTCTGCCACGGTCAGGTAACCCGGATACCTGTGATATAGCAGGGCGGAAACTCGTTTTGCCATAACAATTTTGCGGAGCGGATAACACGAGAGCGCCCGCTGGAATTACGTACAAATGGCGAGCGTTATCCGCTCGCGGGGCGTCAGTAAATCGTTTTATCCAGACCGTGCCGGCGCACGGACACACCGGCGTTTATTTAACTGTAAGTTCAGCCGCTGTGGCCATTTTTCTGAAACTATTCCGACCGGAGCCATTACCGGCTCCGGACGACCGAGACGTTAAACCGTTCCGGCGGCCTGCTCGCAACTGCGATACGGCGCAACTTTTGTCCTTTATGGGAGGTCCCTTAAATATAGGACGACCTCGCCCAAGTGCTCACCACCTTGCATTTCGACTCTCTCAAGATTAGAGGTCCGCGACCTTTAACCGGTGAATGTACCGTACACTCTCGTGAGATAAAGTCGGTGAAGCTGGCGCGAGAAAATTATTCGGAGAGCATCCGTGGAAAGTTGGCACGATATAAATTTTCCTTCTTCAGACTTTGATATATGTAAGAAATATTTTATGTGTTATTTGAATATCTATCATATTTAAATCGAACAAACTTCAAGCTACTCGTCATGCTTTAAAATCATATATTCACAACTAATAACAAGAAATTTATCTTGTTATCTCACAATGATATTATGTGAGCCTTATAAAATTATTTTTATAATATTTTTTATTTATTATTATTATTTTTATAGTATATTTTTACACGCGTATTTTTGTGAACATATCAATATGTTGCTAGTTAAATTCACATTAAGAAGTGAATTTTGATAAAAGTTTTGATAGTGAGACATATGTATCTAAATTTGCCATACGATTGGTATTTTGATAAAAATAGTTTTTATTGAACGATTATTGGACAGAAAGTTGGTAGGATTTATCAAGCTATTTTTATTTTGACGAAGCTGTCTGACAAACTGTAAAAATTATCTACAGTAAAAATTGATGGTTTGAAATGAAATGATTTAAAACTTATTTCTTTTTAATGTATAAATAAGACTACGGTTAACTCTTCTTCTAATAAATTTAGTCGTTTTTTTAAGTGGACCGAGAAGTTATACATTTAAATTTAAACATACATTTCTATACGAATTTATATTCGGAATAATTACGCTTAAATATTAACTCAGTAATGCGCTGGCAATATTCTCGCTTACATTGTTTGATGTTATAACATGGATCTAAGCATATTTTCTGAAGAGATAATGCTTCGATTCGGCTATAAAATAGATGTACGGAACACTACCACGCCAACAATGATGGCCAAAAGGCATTGTATTAGCAGTTACCTTCATTGAGAATGCGAAAGAGACTCCCTGTCTCAAGACCATTTTACGACTTACCATAAACTCGTATACAAGTTGTCGTGAACGAAGTTAACTCGCTGCGTCCCGGAATTCCTTGATCTAATGCCGTCTGTACTTTCCGACACATTCTTCAAAAGTCAAATTAAATGTCGTTGTAATGTAAACACAAAAGTTGCCGATAAAAATAGATAACACTAGATATACATTATAATCTTGGAAGACATACGTTTTGGTTTTTAGAAGGTTTTCTTTTTGTTAGTTTCTTCTCTCAATATTATACATATAAAACGTCCACATTTTTATAGCTTTTAAAGTGAATTTTTGTTAAGGATAGAATTTTATAATTTTTCAATTTCATTTACCGTTAATTTTATTTATCCTCGCTTACTGGCTTGCAAAAACATCACCCTCGCCTGAACTTTAATCGTAGAAATACGAGAACGATCCTATTTGATTCTATCGTCATGCAAAATGGAATAAATAACGCGTAACCATGGAACATAAACGCGTAAACACCTGCGTGTTTCTTTTCGCGTCTTACAGAACATAAAGCATATTGTCCCCGAGGAGCGTGCGGGATTCGTGAAGGGTAGGACCCCGTGCAGGATCTAGCGGCCACAATACGATATCCTCAGTCGTTCTCGTGCTCGCAACTCCAATGTAGCTCTTGTTATTGCTATTTTATTGCTCGTAAATCCTTACGTGCCGCACATCCTGCCGCATGGGGATATGACCACATTCCTTAACGAGTGTCTCACCGGGTTCTGCTATCCCGTAATTCCGCATCACGGGATTTACCTTGACCAAAAGTAAAAGGGTACCTATGCTGAAAGAACTGTGTTCTTCTTTTCTATTTCTCTCTCCTCATTTCACTAAATTTTACATTAATTTAATTAAACTTTAAGTGATATATGTATAATTTTTAAAAACTAAATTTTTAATTTCTGGCAGTTATATATTTAAATAAATGACTAATTAAAGACTCTCGATATTAAAAGTAACAAGGAAAAGACGGCTTTGAGAGACAAACGCGGTTAATAAACGCGTTAGTGAGTCAATTTTACATGCATTTAATTAATTTAATACAAATTACAAAATCCTACATTTCGGCTCTACTTTGAGCCATCTTCAGTGATAAATTAGATAAATCAAATAATTTCAAGTTCTCCGAACGTAAGGTAAATATTTAAAAATTGCACGTATAAAGATAATGTAATCTTCAAGAGAAAATACGAGAAAATTCTGCTGATATTCATAATTTGCAAAATATTCAGATTAGGAACGAAAACTAACCGGCAAAGAGAAGTGAAATGCACTCACCAAACCAAGTTCAGCGAACGTGTTTGGAAACTACCTTTATATTATATTCATCTTTGAACTGTAAACAGGTATAATATTACGCATGGTAAATGTTAATTCAGAAATTTTAGTTTTGTCATGACTTTTATTTCATATTAATATGTTGTAAGAGCTTTAATTTTATATCTTGTAAAAAATTTGTTTTGCAAAAAAATGCAAAATTTCCTTTAATTTAATACGTACAATTCCTTTCCCTTAGTAATACGATAAATCTGTTAGATTCTTTGAATTATATTATATTTGATTTTGTTGGATTTTTACTGGATTAAATGAAACCCATTGATGACAGATAGACACTAGATAGATATCTCGGTCATCGTTCGTGTTACACGGTGATCTTTTTTTTCGTACATTTGCAGCTGGTGTGTCCCTCGGCGATTCGATTCCCAGGAGGGTCGTACTCGTACTTTTCGCTTGTTCCCCGCTGATTCGCGCGCTCGAAACGCTACGTGATTAAACTCAACGCGTATACGTTTCGATCACAGCCATTGATATTCCATGCCTCTCTCGGTCTCTCTCTCTTTTTTTGGAAAACAAAGATACGTTCTTGTTAAGGTCCGACAAATTGCATCGCGTACGCGAATTAAATTGTGTGTTGGAATTGGTCGGCAACATAAACTTTTCGTACGCGCAATCAAAAGACTTATTCTCTTTCCTGTTTAAAGGAACACTCGCTTTTTCGAATGAGCTGTTGTGACGATAAACACATCCAGGGATATTTCGGAGGGCATATGTATTATATATCGACTACGTACTTGCAATTTACTGTGTAACACAATATCTATTTTGTGTTTGCTTAAATTTAAGACCGATTGACTCTAATACTTGTATGTATATGCGATAATAAACGACCAATAAACTATTTTAAATGTATATTCGTGTAAAGTCTAATGCGTGCTAAACATATGTTAAATATTCCGAATTACCGTTCAAAGAATATATCTACATATTCACCGGTGTCAGGAATTGATGTTATGTTATAGATTTATATGTACATATATTATCACCTTGATTGAGATACTGTTAAATTAATACTAATACAGTCTCGTAATCATATATATCATTATCAAATATACCTTAATTAAGTTAAGTCTTTACATATTATCATGAAACGTAGAGTATTGAAATGACGTTTATTGATACGTAGTTAATATGTACCTTACATATTTACATATGTACCCTAGAATTTACATAATTTCGATCTCACACAGTTTTCATCAAGTTAATCTAGCAAATGTATAAATGATCTGTCTCTGAGATAACTTACATAAATTAGAATTTTAGCATCATTTTTTAAAATATGATTTAATGTGACATTTCTGCAGTTTAATTCTTCAACTTTTGTGAAAACATTACTTTATTTATTATACTTACTTACAGAATCACCGTGGAAATATTTCGATAATTTCGCAAAATGTTTAAACCCGATTGCTCAATTTAGATTAATCAATTGAAACATAGTATTTTATAATATAAAACGTTATTGTTTTAAAATTTAAACTAACATTTAAAAATTTACAATTCTCGAGTATCCGAATTAGTTGTTAATTGGCATTTTTATAATTTCGAAAAAAATGTTATTATTTATTCATTTTATGTAGCGCTTGTCTTTTAAAATAAAATCTATCGTATCGAATAAAAATTACTGAAGTAAAACTTTGTTATTAATTTACAGAATTTTTCAAACTTTTACAAGTACAATATTATAACAAAGTTCTATTCTATCATGCTTGCCAAAATTCTCGACTTCTGCGAAGAAAAGTTGAATAAACTCGGTTAGCAATTTTGGCGATTATCTTGGGAAAACTGTTTTCTCGAAAAGATCATACTTTCACTTTGCAATGGTTCAATCTTATGAAAATAGAAGAAGAGCAAAATTGAAAAATTCGATTATTCTTCAATGTTATCGTTTACCAGAATATCTTTATAAAATTTTCTCACTTAAACATTCAATATATTCATATATTCATTAATGTGTAAATAATATTTCTTTAAATTATGTTTTATTTCAATTTTTTATGCAATATTATTATAGCATTGAAAATAAACAATTACGTTCAACATATAGCGTTGTTTTAATTCGTTTAAGATGTTATGTCACAGCCGGAAAATGGTATTGCAAAATCGATACGACAATTTAATTCGTTTACACGATAGGATTTATTCACGTAACAAATGTTGCAAACAATGGCACTGAAATGCATCCATCTTTTCCGGTAAATTAGTACGCCATCGATCGGTGCAAACATTAAAACGATGAAATTGTCTCTTCAATTTTACTTCGAATAATTTTGCACTTAACACATTAAGACATTTCGAAAAAAGAATAGAAAAACATAAGAGAAAAAAATTGTTAAAATATTTATGCTTTATACGTGATAAATCGGCTAAGATTAAGATTTTTATAAATATTTATAATATTTCCTTTATTTCCTTTATTAAACTAGGTAAAAGAATTACAATTTATCGGAATGTTTGATTCATAAAAATATAATAATTTTGATTTCTTATCGACCCGTCTGGCAAATCATCTGCGTGCTATCGACAGATTTGTCGCTTCTTTGAAATGCAGAAATTGCCAACTTTAAAATCGATATCGATTTTAATTTTTTGGCCTTAAATTAAATGAAGAATTTATTGCGAAAAATATTACCTCAGTCAGGATTCGAGCCTGGATGGAACTCCCCCATGCAGGTGTTATACCAATTCTACTAGAACGTTTCTCAGACACATACTATACGTTGCCAGGCATATACTATATTTTGCCAAAACAAAGACGTTACAGGTTATTGCGATAAATGTTATCACATGCCTCGGTGGTCGAATTGGTATGACACCCGCACGGAATGGGGGAGTTCCAGGTTCGAATCCTGGCTGAGATAATATTTTTCGCAATAATCTCTTTATTTAATTTAGGGTCAAAAAATTAAAATTAATATCGATTTTAAAGTTGGCGATTTCTGCATTCCAAAGAAGCGACAAATCTGTCGATAGCTCGCAAATGATTTGCCCGATGGGTTAATAAGCAATCGAAATTATTGTTTAATATTCACTGGCGAAGTAGAGTTTGAATTTGTCATAAAAATATGCTGCTATTTAATGTCTCATTGACTGGTATCCCTTTTTATCTTCAGTTCGACATAGCGTACATGCGAGGAATGAGATCCAGAGAAAACAGGCTTAATTTGATCTTATCTAGAAGTTGGTGGAGAAAGGTAAAAACGGAATGGGACATGCACAAGAATAGCGGTTAGACAGGCGTATAAATTACGTGCAGAACGTGTCGCCCGATGTAAATGCAATACAAATTGGGCCGGGTTGCTTATTATTATTCATTGGGGACATTTGTTAGCTTATCTGACGGCCCTGTGGCTCTTCTGTCCGCTGATCCTCGGACCAGTGTCTTTTTTCTGACTACGTTTCTCTTCGCATATTTCACGTCCAAGATATTGTAGATCAATGGAATGTTGTGTTCGATTATTGTTACTTAATGTTGCAAGAATCTGTTGCGTGAATTACAATCCGCGAGCAACTCTCTCTGAAACTTAAATTTCAGACAATCTTCTTATGAGATTTTTTGTGTTATAAAGTTTACTGTTATCATCTTTTTGAATTATTCCAGCGATAAATTATTAAGGATTACATTTGTTATTTTTTTTGTTATCTCAATTTAATCCGAGATCAATATAGTTCAAAACGTAACATTTCACATATGTGAATATTTGCTCGTAGGTTTGATATAGATATATCCGTTCCAGTATGTTTGTATCAAACTTTGCTGTACTATCCAACTATCGCAACTAATTTGGTATATACTAGAACCCTCTTACTCTGAATTCTCCTCCGTATAAACTAAGTCTTCGCGTGAAACCCCGTAAATCTTGGAGCTCTTAAGCTTAACATTCGATCCGCTCGTCTCCTAGGATGCACGCCGTTAGCGAATGACATTTAGATTTCTGATACTCCTAACACCCTTGGATACGGTAAAATTATTAATAGGAAAAACTTGCAAAATTATACTCTAAACTATACTTATCTTTCTTTCCTTTTTCTGAGAAAGAATAACGGAAAATTGAATTTTTTCTTGGAACGCGCAGCGGTTCTCTCTTTGCAACGAACAGTTTGGATATAGACCATTTATCACAATTAAGAGCTCTAAAGAATTTATTAATGTATATATGTTTGGTGCATCAATATATTTATTAAATCTTATTGTCTAGATGACATCTCGTGATGTCGCATTGGAGTGCCAGTCTGTATTTATTTTTTGCGGTAGAGTAAATCTTTTTCCTCTTCTTCTTCTTATTTTCTTCTCTTCTCTCTCTCTCTCTCTCTCTCTCTCTGTCTCTTCGAAGCATTCACGAATCAAAGAAGAACATAAACTTAATATCACATTATATCAAAATAATGTGACATTACCAAAGAAAATATTTCTCCTTCTGAAGATTATCAGCTTATTGCTGTAGGAAGGGACACCCTCTGTGTCTCTTTGCGAATATTTTACTTTTCATCGTCTCTTATCTCCTCACAATTTCTGTCAAAATAAATTCTAATTTTTACATTTGATGTATCATAAATTAATTTTTTTTAAAGAAATTTTTATAGTAGATATACATAGTTGCTGTCAAGTTCTATGATAATTTTTCGTATATTATTTATTTGTGTAATGGACAGAAGAGAGACTAAAGATTAATTACATATACATAATAATTATTGTACAGAAAAGTATCTGTTAGTAGTAAATTAAAAATTAAGATCACGAGCAAAGCCCGATGGGACGATTGCTTTAATCTTGTAATAAACTCAGTTTCATCGCAGTTGTAATGCGACTGATAAGTCATTGTATTGTTTGGCTTGTAACGCCAAATAACAGTACCCAGTCTCATCCGGATCGTTAAACGAGGGTAATTACGTCCGTATATCAGCGAAATGTGTTGAACGTTCTCCCCCGATTGTTTGTGCTTTACATACGTGAATATGAATCGTAATCTGTCACAAAACATTCTTCTGCCAAAATCTGCTTCAGATAATTATAATTTTGAAAAATTTTTAATAAAAATAATATATATGTATATTCGAAAAGAGAACAAACGTTATTTATCTAATCAAGATTTTAGTGTACGATTTACTATTATTATTTTTTTTTTGCTTTATTATTTCTTCTGCTTATTTAATTACTTTTAAATCATTCTTTTTGCGCGCACGCGTACACACACACACACACACACACACACAATTTCTCAAGGAATATTTATCGAAGATATTATTATCGAAGATAAAGCAACTATCCGAAAGATATTGAGTGACGAAAATAATGCATGGTTAAAAATCGAAGATAAAAACTCGTGTTGAAGAATCACAAAATGATTACGAAGGGATGAAGACGCGATGTGGCGTCCGACTGCCACGTGCATTACGTTCCTCCATAAGCAATTTCCATGCACGGCCGAACAGCATAATTTCCGGTGCATTCGCGCGTGAATGTGAGCACGTAACACACGCGTGCACGCACGCATGCATGCACGTGTTGCGCGCACTATCGTCTCTGTCTTCCCTACGATAATCGCGAAACTACGGAGTCCAGTTCGCGAGCGCGCGAATCGCTCTCACAATGCCAAAGCCCGCAAATACGTTAGCTTTTGTCCCGCTACGTGATAACGGCGTACGGTATGTATGGCCAGAATACGTGTCGCGACACACTCACCCTACACACATTCGCGCTGCAGCGCGGATGCACAAAGTGTTTGGAACGATAACAAGTAGAGTCGTGCGAGAGGTGGAAACGCTGTTATCACCCTCCGCGCATGTCACAGGCGGATAATGCGCCGTATAAAGGAATTATTCGCTACGAGCCGATGGTAAATGTGAATCGGTACCGCGGAGTCTAAAAATAAGAAGAAATCGTGAACGATGTTTTGATTAAGCTCTAGATAAATTGACGGTTGCAGCAATAACACATGACGCATGTGCGTGATGTGTTATTGTTACTTGTATACATATAAAATTCAATTTCCTCCACTATTATACGCTCCCGTTTTAATTGTCTTGAAGCTTGCACAATTGCTGCGGTAGTTGTTTTAATTTGCTTGCGTATTGGCCGAGTGAGCGAGGCAACCATAGTCCACATTATTCCGAATAAAAATGTGTGTAGACAAGGTCAAACCCATTCGTTACGCTTATCGATCGAACGCGGTGCGTTGCGATATTGACGATTTTTTGTACATTAATTTAAAACTCATGCGATGAAAACTTGCACGTCTTGCATGCCGATCACTCGTGCGCGAAATAAGTATCGGATCGAACCAACAAATCGACAATAAGCGTCTACAGCGTGTCGACTTGGTAAAGTTGCATGTTATCCATTTTGCAAATGTAATCGATGTGTGATTAATATTTATATTAATAAAGTCGATAATAAATTTCACGCGATCGTGATCCTACCGATATATTACATCGTCGCTTGCGATTATTTTCTTTTTTTTTCTTACGGTACTTAATCAGCTGGAATTATTATTTTGTGATACTTTAATCACACTGTCCTTATCACTAGAAAGTTTGGAAGAAGTTTTAGAGATCTTATTTGGCAAACGGTCCTCGCTAATTAAAGTAACCCGAATGTGCAGCGTTTGCGCACCTTATCGCGTACACGTGGTCGGAATACGAAGGATACACAGATGCACAGACAAAAAAATGTCTGTCTATAATTAGGATAATCAGGAATAATTGAGATTATTTTGAAATTACTTTAATAATAATTGATCGATAATTTTTGCTGATTTTTGCAGATATGCTGATACTTGATTCCTCATTGAATTAATCATCACTTTTCGCTTTTGCTTTTAGCCTCTTAGCATTGATTGTACTAATTACAATAAAACATGCATTTTTCAATTATGATTATTCAATTATATTATGACTATCATTCTCTTGCAAACTAATTTTCTACCTCAAGTTTTTGAGACGTATTTTTATCAAAAAATTACTCTTTATTATCACGAATATTTCTTGCCATAAATGTTCAATAATTTATTAGTAAAGATGCGGATCGTTCTGCTTATCTACAGTAATTTGTGATAATTTCTTGCAAAGAGAACTAATAGAGAGAAACCTTGGATTTTGCGTCGATAAATAATAAAATGAGTTCAATTAGCCAGCTTTCTTTCATTACAGCAAATGCAGAAATGTAGTGGGAAATTGTCGGCACGATCCTTCTCGACGTAAACGAAGACGTAGTGAGGCGTGCAATGATCAAGTGTATCCTCGGAAAGATTAACGACTCGGCGGGCCGTGTAGAAACGCCGGGAACCGAGACGTAGGAAGCAGGGAAGGGCCAATTACGGGCCACCTCTCGATCCGTCTCGCCTCGATTTCGACTTGACTCCTGATTTAATCGAACTTAGGCTGACCCTGCGGCCACAAGCTTAACCACCTTAACAAAGACGGAAAAGACAAACTGGACAAAACTAACTGCTCGATGATACTTTAAACGATGTTTCATACACATAACATAATATATGTCAAAAAAAACAAAAATTATTTCTTAAGAAATAAATTCATTAAATACGAATATATTTGCAAGTTCAGCTTAGCTCGTACGTTAACAATTAGTAACTTATACCGACGTCGTCTTCAATGTAGCCGAATTAATGCCGTATTTCATGTAGATGGTAGAAGCGCATTTATTCATGGAAGAATATCGCTCAATGTAATACCATCTCCAAGTTTCCTAAGCCTATAGTTATTATAAGTAGATGAAAGTCTGAATCTTGTTATAAGCGGATGGTCTTATTACTTATAATAACTAGTAACGATAATACTCGGTGGTGGCAAGACATTCTCGTCTCTCTATTATTGAGATAATACTTCTTACATCGTCATTATATGTAATAGATCATAAATATATCGAATTTAAATAAATTAAGTGGAATAGATATAAACTGCGATAATTGAGGCACAAAATAATTCCTTTTAATACATACTTATATTATATAAAAATTAAATACATTTATGTCTTTATAAAATACGATTTACAGGAAGAAAATAAAAATTTCTTCATGCACAAATACATATATAAAATAGTAGCATAATATTATTAAAATTTCTATACATTTTGTACATCCTCCATATTTGCGTGAGAGAAACAAATAAAAGAAGGAAACGTTGTAACTTTCTTGGCAAGCATGTCGTCGCTAAATGTACAATAAGCAACAGTTAAAAGTTCAAACAATTCTCCGGCAATCATTGTGAAATTGCACTGTGGCTTTATTATCGGCGGATTATTCTTTCTTTTTACTGGGGGGTATTTACGATTATTCGCTGGCGCGTAACGGACGCATCCCCGACGACGACCAGCTACCATGCTCTCTCTCTCTCGTATGTTCCAGCCAGGAACACTCGTAGTAAATTGAAAGTATTCATCGGCGACTCCTTGTGATTTACCGAGCGACGAACTTTTATCTTCCCGGGACGGTGCTCTCGCCATCATTCGTCCGTTGACTTCCTAACGAGCCTGACTTCTCCTGAGACCTCTCGTTCGAAGGACTCTAGATTCGCATTCCCGTTTTCCGCTGCGCAAACGAAGTACAAAAAAAAAGTAACCGGAGAAAAATGAAGAGAGTAGGATGATCTCGCCACGCGCACATAGGACTTCTTAAAATTCTACGAATACCTGGCGTTCTTATCATTAGCAAATAAATTAGAAATTATCTTAGTGTATGAAAGAGATTTTGTTATGGCACTTACTTGAAAAATATTTTTTCATCTTAAAAATTATTAAAGAATATTGGTAAATAGATTGGCGGATTTATACTATGGCCTTTGGATCTATAAAACAGAATTTTTCTCGTTATCAAAATCAATCTTCAAAAACTTTGTTTTGAGCGATAATATTTCTCGTTACCAATACAGCACAGAATATTCTAACAACATTGTAACAACGTTACTACAGTGTTATGAATATCGACAATTTATCCTTTTGCAGCTCGAGTGATTCTTTGTGAAGATCTCGATTCCATGAATAATATAACCGTGGATTGAGATAATTTCCTAAGGTGTTGGTCGAGAGCTTCCAGAAATTAATTGGCGGAAGCCAATTTGCGGAAGCCTATTTTGCATGTCTGTGACATCGAGACGTACACGCGCGCGAAAATGCGACTCGGTCGTTTGACCGGTCGTTGTCGCCAGCACGTCGCGCGGTGCATTTTCAGGATCGTAACATAAAGCCGGAGATTTATAGCGTCGGTGTGCTGTCGCGGTGCCTCTCGGCCAGATGTATGATTTTCGGCCACGGTACGATCGCCCTTGAGGTTCCGACACGTCACAGACGAAGGGGTAAGGGCCAGCAATCGACCATAAAACGCTAAGCTACGACCAAGGTTTTCGATTTAACTATACAACCTTCCCGTCTCCACTCTTTTGTTTGTATTCTGTATGTAACCTCTGAAAAGATGTGAGTAAATTTGTAAAAAAAAAAAAAAAAAACAAGAAAGTGTTTTTAATTTTACATAAAAGCAAATTGAGATTAATAAAATTATGATTTAGTTATTAAAAGATTTTTGAAATTTTTTGATTAACTATTAATGTAATTGGTGTTAATTAACGCGAAAATTATAGGTTTTTTAATCTCTTCATAATGTTCTTTACATACGTATATAATTTTGATTTTTAAAAATAGATGAGGATGTGTCAGATTATTTTTTATATTTTATATTTATGTTTACTGAAATGTTAATTACATATATTAATAGGTGTCAATAAATAAAAGCAAGTCAATAAAAATATATATAACTTTGCTTTAAAGAGTCTTGATATTTTATTTTAACTTCTATTTATTTAATATAATATACAATGATACAAATTTAATTGTTTATCTAATTACATTCTCTAATTAGAGAACATTAAGGAAGAAAAAAATGTTGAAAATTAATCCGAATCTTATTAAGTATTATTGTATCGTAAATTAATTAAATAAAAATCGAAAACTTGATTTGCAATTGCTCTAATTATTACAATTCGTAAAATGTAAAAATATTAGTATCGATTATATAATCCAACGATTATATAATCACAACATTAAATTAGTTTGTCTTTAGCATCTTTCAGGAGTTTCATAATCAATGCTATTTATTCCCAAACGATATGACTTTGCGAAAGTATCAAATAAATGGAGATACGACGAAAAGGAATTGCTAAATGACAGTGGTTAACGTTGTCGATAACAATATATCTTACAAACTCAATTCCGACATGCCTTTGCTTCAAGTTGACCGTTCGCCTAAATTATTGTACTTCGGAACTTCTGTCAAATTCAAACATATAATTAACTATTTACGAATATCTTAATATCTCGTCTTAATATTATATCTAATATTAATAATATCTTAGTGTGAAAATTAGACTTAAAAGTTGTCGTTGAAACGACTTCGTTTTTGCTTTGTATTTTCTTTTTACCTTCTTCACTTTTTCGCATTGGATATAGTTCTCACTGCGCCACAATGTGCAAGAACAATTGTAATTGATCTCCAGGTATTTTAAAAAGTTCATTGAAGGTGCTATAGTAAAGAAACTCTGGCTGGCTGACTTTCGAATAATTTCTGATTCGCTTCTAGCAAACGAAACCTCTATTCTTCTTTTACTCCTTTTTGCCACCTCTTTTTTTTCATAGTCTGGTACTTCTTTCTGCTCAAAACTTTTCGAAATAAATTTTCAGTTCCTTATTCTCTTTCACAGGGGAAAAAAATCTTAATTCGATTCGTCCTGTTCCGATGTATCGTTAAAATTTGATGTACTGTGAATTTAAAATGACAAAATATAAGCTGAACATTTTTATGATTAATATTATATTCTTATAAATAACATTATAAGAAAGATATGACTTTACCAGTGTTTGACAGAAAGTATTAAATATAAACATAATAATTTTTTAAATTACTTCTTTTAAACATTGTCATTATTTTCCCCCTTCATATCTTTTTCTAATCTAAATCATCGTGTCGCATAATAAAATAAAATTGAGTTAAACTATATTAATTGCGGATTCTCTATTTTAGGACATGTATTGAACTTATGGGCGAAATGGTCCTATTAAACTTTTACAATTTAAGTTTTCATCGACCTCGAGAAATCGGAAAGCTTTTCTCGTCTGGATCTGTCGAAACGTAATACGAATTCACGATGCCGAATAAAATCGTTTTATTATGAGAGCGACCGAATTACTATGCGAGAATTGCAAGAGTTGTATGTGGAACGTTAATTAATATTCACGAAAGAAAGGTATACGAAAAGTTCTACGTTGGATTGAAAACATTTGCTATTTCCTGTAGAATATATATATACATTCATATGAAGCACTATCGTGATTTTAAAAATTAATTTTTTGTTAAGTTCATTATGCAATAGAGTGTTATACAAGTACCTACACTGGCTTTACTGAAAAAAACAAGTTATAAAAATTTTCAATTTCTCACTGTATAATTTTCAACTAAAATTTAACTGTTGGCATAATTATTCCAACTGCGGATACTTTTTATTCAGCAGGAGACTGATCATTTATTGGAATCCACGCGCAACTGCTGCACTGAATTACAAAATTCATTTAATTATATCATCCAATGAAAGAGAAAATTCCTGAATTCCGTTGCAAGATTAATTTGAATATTACATTCTATTTGAAATATTTTTCAAAAGTTTTGAAAGTTTTATAATTTTTACAGATAAACCTGAATCAAATTTTAAAACAATTATCGACATTATTCTACAGGATATATGTATGTATATGTTATAATATATATATAAATATATATATATATATATATATGTATATATATATATATATATATATATATTAGGGGGTACATATATATAATATTAATATTAAATATTGTATATATTATATATATTTTTTATGTATGTATGTGTGAAAAAGCCGTGAAAGCCACGGACACAAGCTCTGCAAAGATCGACGGGGCATAGACGTGGAGCATAATGCCGACGTTTCAAATTTGCAAGCGGATGTGTTCGTTTTGTATCATACTATCAAATAAATCCGATAAATTACCGTGGATAAAATAACACAATTGTAGTAGAGCAAAGCATATCTTTTCTGTTGTTTCCGATTCGAATACTTTAATTGAATATCAAATGCAATTTTATCTTTAAATATTTATATTTTATATATATATATATATATATATATATATATATCAAATAATCAAATGCAATTTGATCTTTAAATATTGTACATATTATATATATATATATATATATATATATATATACATATATATATATATATGTATATATAGTAACATAAAGTCGATTTAAAGATCAAATTGCATTTGATATTATAATATTGTAATTGCATTTGATACATATAATATTGTACATATTATATATATATATAATATATTTAAAGATAAAATTGCATTTGATATTCAATTAAAGTATTCGAATCGGAAACAACAGAAAAGATATGCTTTGCTCTACTACAATTGTGTTATTTTATCCACGGTAATTTATCGGATTTATTTGATAGTATGATACAAAACGAACACATCCGCTTGCAAATTTGAAGCGTCGACATTATGCTCCACGTTTATGTCTATGCCCCGTCGATCTTTGCAGAGCTTCTCTCCGCATGGCTTTCACGACTTTTTCATAATTTACTTCGACGAAACCGAGAAGGAGACAAGCGGTTGTGGCACAGTCCCACCCATACTGCGTGCGTACAGCTTATAGAGTTTGGAGTTTATGACGGGAGTCGCGCGCGCGTTCGTGAAACACTCTTGCATAATAAAGAGAGACCTCCGCGACTGGCACAAACTTCCAAGGGAAAAAGAAAGTGCGCTGAATGAAACACCGGTTTCTTTTTTATTGAGATACTCGGAAAATTTTATAAGCGAAATCGTGTTACGAGCTCATCATGTTAATCGGTACTCAAGCCTGTGTTACCACGATGCCACTTAACATTCACGAACGATGTGATAATTCAATCTATTTTAATAATTCGTTTAAAAAAGAAAATATAATGTATGTCAATCTTGTGGGATATTTTGTAATAAACGGCACATGAAAGCGCGTTAATTTTAATATGCGAAGTTATGTATCTTAGGAAAAAAACAACATTTATAAGCTACAGTTATTCCATTACGTTTTCAAACATCGACCTGCTTTTTATTAGAATAAAATCGGTTGAAGGATACATTATTCATTCGTAGATACATGTAAATATTCCACATGTTTCCCCACAGTCTCACCAATTCTATTTACCTTCAAGCTACGAAAATACGAGAAAATATGCACTTTGCAGCTTTACTTTGCTTAATGTTAATGAAGTTTTACATTGTAAATAATATATCTATTCTTGAAAGCTTCCGCATTTGTATAATCTATCTACAGGATTAAATATGCCACGATGACGAAACTTGTTTTACATTCACTCTCTCTATCGTCTGTAAAAAAATTTCTGACTAATATCTTTGAAAATGTCGAATCGTTTAAAATCGTGTAAAATATTTTTTTCTTTCATAAGTAAGCATTATCCTATCTTATATATATTAATTTAATATAAATTTCCGCGAAATAAGCTTAAAGAGCATATTCTAAAATTTTAATTCAATATTATTATTCAGGATCATTTATTATCGTCCCGGATATATCTTTTGGTATGACAATATCCTAAAAAGTACGAACGAAGACAAAAAAAAGGATCTTGCAATGAAATTCAAGAACACTTGTGGAAAGTGGTGGGTATTGCCTTCTCTGTAAATTCCCAGGACGTCTTTTATTTCAACGCGTAAAGAGAAAGCGCGGAGACATTTCGGAAAAGAAACGTCGGGTTTTGCGGTACAACCCGGAAACGGCGCTCATGATATACATTCGCGAGCTTCCTTCGTTTAGCGAAAATTCTCGCCTTTCGCGCGCCATCGAATGATTCTCTCTCGTCTTCGAAAAGTATGCGTTTCAGCAACGTGTATACATCAAGCTTCTCTGTCAGGATTCGCAAGAATTTCTGGTCGTTGGAAAATGCACATGAGTGATGAAACGTCAACGCGTCGCGTTTTTATTTTGTTATTAATTCGCAACAGTTGCGTGTCAGTTTTGCGCGATAAAAAAGAAGGATTTCTCTGGGTGTGCCCGTCAGTCCGCGTCCATCCTGTGAGCGGATTTACATGGGATTTAGGACACAGAATAGATCCAAAGTTTTACGATTCGTCCTCTAGAAAGCTGCGCGCGTCAATGGTAAAGAAAGATTTTTCTGCTCTCTTTCTCTCTCTCTCTTTTTCTCTCTCTCTCACACACACACATGCACGCACGCACACTCACACACACACACACACACACACACAACGCAGATAACAAAGTTTAGCGTAAATACTAATTTGTATTCATGAAGTTGTAATTTAGAATCTCAGTGTTAGGGATTAGCTTCTGTTTGCATGTAAAAATATCTCATTATTTTCTGTGACCGATGTAATGATCTGTCTATCACCGATCGTTTCCGCACGCTCGGATGTGAGATGAAGTTTTCCCGATGGGGAAACTGATTGTCGCATGAGAAATGCGAAATTCGTGGTATGAAACTCTGTTTTTGAAAGCAGCACAGGCTTTTGAAGATAGAAAGAAAGGAAAGAAAAAGAAGATAATTATACTGCGATATCTCTCTTATTTTTAGGATACAATGACATCGGAGTCGAAAAAGTTCTATTTCCGTTTCATGCGTTTACCTCTCATTTCGAAGATTTTATATATAGCGAAGACGAATAAATTCACAGAAGTTTTAGGCCCTCTTCGACGGTTTACCGCGACAAAAGATTTATTGAAGATTGCATTTGATCTTTTAGACGTGTATCTCCCGTTTGGAAATTTGTTAGAAAACAACCGTTAGTTTGGATGCTCTGAAAAAAAAAAAAAAAAATAAAAACTTATTCGCGAGAAAAAAAATATAAAAACTTATTCGCGAGAAAAACTAGGGAAAGGAGAGAGTAGGCCGGTCAAAAAATTTACAGTGTATATAAATATTGCTCTTGTGTAGGTATCAAGGGCTGTATTTTTCATCTGTTGTTTGGGTCAGTGCCTGTAGGTTGACATAAAGCCGCGAGTATATTTTTGAGTCTGATATGATTTTACGGGACTCTTACAAAGGGGAGTCTAGTACTACTAATTCAAAACATAAGTCGACATAACTAGACTGATGTATTTTCACAGCACAACAAACATGTTGTTTTTTCTGACTTTGTAAATACTAGTAAAGAATAGATTGAATAAATGTGCTATAATCAGAAAAGAGGATTTGGAATTTAAATTTAGAATAAGATTAACGTCAGATATGGAAAAAAAGATAAATCTCTAGAATACAGTATCTCTCAGCAGGAATTAAAAATAGATTATATAAATTTTATGTTTAATATTATTTTTTCGAAAGAACGCAATGCGAAAAATGAATTAAATTTAGCTTCACTGTTAAAATATTATATAATGCCATTACGTCAAGCTTATCAAGACTTCTATAAGCTACATAATGGAATATGAGCTAAATGCGGTTGTTTATGGCTTGAAATATAATAGAATTATGTTATTTTAAAGGTAGGGTAACCCTGTTTAAGGATACTTTTAAAAAGTATTTTTCTCTAGCACTGCGTTACTTTCGTGACATTACTGGATTCGTCGTTATCCACGGTCGTTCATGCTCTCGTTCTTTGAGAGCCCACAGAAAGTACTCCTTCTCATATTTCGCGGTCAGCGAGGGTCGTAACGAACACGAAGCCATCTCGATGATTCACGGTCATGACTCACTTTACTACCACGGCATCGAGAAGGGTTCGCATAAATGGCAAGGTCTCCACAGCCGAGATAGCGCGAGCAACAGGATAAAATAGCGGAGGTGGCATTACAAATAAGGTTTCCATCGAATTCTTACCAAAAACTTTGTATTTCTGCTCGATTCTTTTAAATCTATTATCGTCTTAGATTGTTAAGATTTATAGCGGTTATAATAAAGGTCTTGTAATGACTAAATTTATATTGTGCACAATGTATGTACGCTTCAAAAATTAAATATAATTAAAATTAAGACAAACATGTATGTGAATTACAAGGCTATTAAATATAATTGATCTAAAACTTTGTTATTTTTTTTATTTTAATAATTTCAACAAAAATATATGAGTTATTTAAAATTAGTTTGACATCATGTTCATGGTAACATACACATTGAAAATATAAAATATAACGCTTGATTACATTGTCAAACAGTCAGACATGTTCCACGTCAACCGTTAACAATAACATAACAGATTATTTTTTCGCTCGGTCCCGACCAATTCCATATAGGACGAATATGTTTAAAAATATTTGTAGGACAGGTTTGCGTAGGTTCTCGCGTTACAGATACATGTAGCATGATGTCGCGACTGCCGTGAAAGAACTTGCCGTTCTTGTCGCAAGAAGTATCGCTTGCGGCATCGGATGTGCTACTTAAGTCGGGCTATCGAATCCGATAGCCGATGGTCGCTTAATGGCTGGTTATGCACGGAAGGACAGAGTACTTTCCTGCGCATGGACATGCGAAGTAGAGAAGACGAGTCTGCATATGGACTGAAATTCACGTCGTGTCGTAAATCACATTGCCGTCGGTTTCTCATGAGTGGTCGTTATCGTGGACCAAACCGGCGACGACGACGACGATGACGACTGGCCAAGATGACGCCTTTCGATGGCATCAAGAACGCCTACGCATATACAACCTGTTTACGCGAGCATAAAGCTCACGCAGCGTTTGTTTCGTGTACGCGAGACAACTGCATAATATCTCGAAAGCGTTAACCCGGCTCGCACTGATACTATCGGCTCTTCGTCGTAAAATTTATCACTTCTCTCTCCGATAAATTTACTGAACGATATTAATGATACTAAAAATAAGATATCTCTCTTTTGTGGTCCATCTTTTATATTATTAGTGTTTCTATAAATGTAATCGCGTCGTTCAAACCTTCCTTTGAACGATAACGAAATGAAAAGCGACATGTATAAGCGTAGTTCTTCAACATTGTTGTGTTACTTTTGTAACATTGATCTTGTCATTATCCACAGTCATTTTTGCTCTCGTTCTTCGAGCCCGCAGAATCTGCCTTCTGATTTTCCACGAATTGAAATATCATTTGTACATATTCTAAAAATTAAATATATAATTATATATTATTTAGTAAAGAATAATTATATATTATTTTTAATTATTATTTTTATTAATTACATATAATATATAATTATATATTATTTAATAAAGAATTTTTGGATATATACAAAAGGTATATTTATAAGAAATTATAAGAAATATAGCGTCATAAAAGCGAGTCACGAAATATACAATATGATTATTATTGAAACACGACACACCAAGATATACAGAATATTTTTTAGAAAGCATTTTATTCTTTCTGGTACCATTTCCTTCGAATTAATAAAAACATTTACAAAAATAATTGAGAAATTCCTAATCAAACGTATACATGTATGTGTATATAATATACATACCTGTGTGTGTACGTTGTATTTTCGAATCGATAGGATATTCATGAAAAATATTATTATTTATGAAAAATTAAAAATAAACTGTTTTATAATATATCACATCTTGTATGCATACAAATATAACAGTAATGTCGTAGAAATGTAATAGAATGGTTTAAATTATTCATGATTATAAACTCAAAGTAATACATAATTAATTATAATTTATTACGTTTTAATTAATTCATATCTCGTCACTTTACTTCTTTTTCTTCCGACTTCTCAATTCGCTTTGCGATTGAGAGACATGAGTTTCTCAAAAAGTCTACCATGTCTGTTTACGTTCGCAAATATACGCGAGCCATAACGCTTATCTTATCCGCGAGTTACGCGAAAGCTACGTCATCTAGTCCCCAACGCAAACGGGAAGCGACGAACCGCAGCGACGAAAAAAAAGAACAGTATACCGTCGGTCGACGTAAAAGTCGAAGATACGTTTATTACGGCTGAATAAAATAAGCCGGCTTACGGCAATTTCGAAGCGACAAATGCCTCCGCACACGTTTCCCGTCCATTCACAGCGTTTTACGAGACATAAACGACGCATAATTCTTTATTACCCATCGCCAAAGTGGTGGTGCCAGTATCACTGAAATAGTAATTTATCCTAAGAACCATATCTCGTTTCTTGCGATATCGCTCGTCCACCTGATTCATTACTTCATCGTATCATACTTTTATGTTAGGCCTGCGATAGCAAGAATACCGTCTAACGAAGTTTTCTTCTCATTTAAATGCAAAAAATATATATTTATTGAATATATAAATATATAAGCACACACAGACAAATCTGAGTGTGTGTGTTGTGTGTGCGTGCGCGCGCGTGTGTGTCACATAATCCTTTTTATTAAAGGTTTGATGAATTTCTAAGTCATTGTTGAAAATATTTTTGTTAATTCGAAGGAGACCAGAATAAGATATACTCTTTAAAAATATTCTCGTAGATGAATATGTATTTTGGTGTGCCGTGTTTCAATAATATCATGTTGTATTTCGTGACTCACTTTCATGATGCTATATTTCTCATAAATACCTTTCGGCCTCTCTATCAATACTACCGTCAATTTATGTTGGCTTTCAAAAATGATTGGTTATAACCAAAACATCAATGTGGTCGGCAAATCGTATTCTTGAAACATTGCACATTTAAATATTCTGATACGTGTACTACTTTTGTCGAACATTATAAACATTATAAACACTGCAACAACGCCATCATTACATTCACTTATACATTCACATTCTATTCTGATATTTTATTAACACACTATGTGTTAATTGACACGCGTAATGTACATTTCTGGACACTTTGAGAAGGCACTAAAGGTATTTTTCTCTCTGTCCCTCATCCGGACACAACTTCTGCAGAATTATAGTCTATAATTGTAAGTCCATCTATAAGGTTTATGATTAGAAAGAATTGTGAGAGATGTTCTTACTAATTTAATAAAAAATATTTATATCAAGTCGATTCATCAAAATTTTGACGATATCGAAATCTGACAAAATAGATTTTAATACAGTCAAACGCCTCAGGGTATAATGCAAATTGGTGTGTAGATTGATGGGCCCATCCTCGCCGAGCGAGATTTCTTGCATCTAAACATAAGCACGCAAATGTCACGTAGACCGATATTTGAAAGAAGCGCGTAACGATCTGCGCCTCGGTGTAAGAAGGCACACGAGTACATTTGCGATCGTTTTTTCTTTAAAAATAAAAAACACGAGCGACTACGCTTCATCTTTTCCGATAGCGATGAACCAGAACGTTCTTGTCGTTTGTATAACTCAGAGGCCGAGTCCTCAAGCGAGTGTTGAGTGCAAGAGACCGAGTTCTCATAGTATCGAAAGGTCGATTAAAATCTTCTTATCATCCGTACGATTAAGAGTTGGATTCCTCGCGCGAGTGTTGAGCATAAGAGATCAAAATCTTACATAAGCGAAAGAGATCGAAACCTCATATGATATATAATCATATAACATAAAATAAAATTACTCGAAAATATAGGTGGAATCACTTCTCCATATACGCAACACAAATAATACATGATTATTATGCGAAGTATGAATATTTTATTCTCATTGCATTTTAGAACGTCAAACATGATGCACATTGATCATTTTGTGATACAACCATCGGCGAAATATTCGGTTTCGATGTATTGCTGATACGTTATAACAGCATCAAAAGCAACCGGGTTCGTGCATCGATCTAAATTACAAAATCGACTTTGCAGACAATCGATAGGTTTGTCGCTGCATTCGGACTATTGACAAGTGATCACATACGCCCATTCTAATATCAGATTTAACGTCGACATGGGGGAAGACAAACAACCCTCGTATTGGATGATGAAACGCGGGACGCGACAAACATATGGCTCCGAAATACCGCTGTAATAACGGGATGTAAATTTACCGGGATAGACGAACGCGGTGTACCGCATTGCATCATGAAAATTCACGTAGTTCCGAATTCGTTTTTAAGTGAACGTTTGCATATGCTGCGAGATATTTCACTCTCTGATCCATAAATTGTGGAGATTATGAATAAAAGTTGGGTAGAAACGTTGACAGTTCATAGGAAGCGTTTTAAATTGTAACATTATATTTTTACGTGCTAGTAGTGGAAGTAGAATCGTTTTATACTTATTGTATATTTCATATGTGTATAGTTTTACGTATTACATGTAAATAGGCTTGTAATTGTTTGTAGCATTACTTTATGACGATTTTATTTGAAAAATATTAATTTAAATTTTTAAAAAAATTATTCATATGCATATCTAAATTAAAAATTAATTGTGTCTATTATGCCAGAAATCAACAGTTTAATACACAAGTTTTAATATATATTGGACATTTAAATTCTAGTGTTTTAAACAAAATTTTTGTAGATAGGCAGTATAGCTATGAAACGATCAGAAGAATTGCCTTTGTATATTTTACGTACTTGTTTACTGTTATATGAATAATACATAAATTAGATATTTATATTGAAATTATATCTCCTGACTTCATGCAATAAATGCTTCATCATGAAAATGTCAAAAAGTATGGTGAGAGAGGAAGAGAGAGAAAGAGAGAGCACGACCGTATATTAATCCAGTTTAAAATAGTTTAACTCATTTTTGTTATTACTTTTAATTTTTATAAATAATAATTATTATAGTTAATTGAAATATTGTTATCTGCAAACAAATATTAAACAATTTGATATTTTTTAAACTTAATTTGAAAGTCTTAGGATTTCTCGAATTCATAAATTAGCATCACAATAATGTATTAGTTAAGCAACAAAGTAGCTCCAATGAATGTCGTGCTAACGAACTGATAAACATATCACACAGTCTCGTAACTGGACAGTATAAATGCGAAAGCGAGTGCGGGACAAGATGAAAACGAGAAATGGTTACGCCGCTATGACTGTTTGGGATCACTGTTAACGACGACCTCCTTTTATGAACATCGTGTCCCTTTGTTTTTACGAGCGCGGTCAGTACGACCGGCTAGTTTCATTCGCGTTTAAAGCACGACTCACGACACGTGATCCCGACAATCCAGTATTTAACCTGCTCTTCTTGTAGAAGATTACAATGATACGACTGCAGTTTAGTAAAACACAAACACAGTGTTTTAGCACAGAACGCGACAATGTCACGTTCAATTAGTTCTTTCGTATCGTCGAGACACAAATTACATATCCCTTCTTTATTTAAGTTTATTAAGTAAAAAATTTCTTTTAGATTCTAAATTGTTTCGACTTTTTTACATAGTTTTGTAGGCTCTAAATATTGTCGTTGCGACGCTATTTATTAAAATGGTTCTAATTGCGACAATTAAATTTTCTTTTTAAATACATCTTATCTAAAGGGTATGATTATTTATATGACTCGATCCTTGCATAATTATTACAAAGTAGACATAATATATTTTAAAGAGATAATAGTAACTTAGTAACACAATTATAATTCATATAAATACACATTAAAATTGTATATTCTCTGTCTAGTTTAACAATCACAAATAAAATTTAATAAATTAGATAAAGAAAAATTAATGTTTCAAGATGTGATTTGTGAAATTTGAAAAAAAAAAAGAATTCTCCCCGGCGGGGAATCGAACCCCGGTCTCCCGCGTGACAGGCGGGGATACTAACCACTATACTACCGAGGACTTGTGGAAGATGTCTGTATCATTACAGTCTTCAAACAGTAAGATGTTTCCATACGAAAGCATGTACGTATACATATACATACTAAAATTAAAATTAAAAAAATATGTATAATTCACACATACATATTAATGTTAGAAGGATTTTTCTAATATATTTTCCTAATCTTTTATTTTGTTTTTTCTAAACTTTTTAAATTAAGTTTAAAGAATATTAAACTTTTTTTGTATTTGCTGCAGTATTATTTTAATTTTTGTTTTATTTAGTTAAATGTCAATATTTTAATTAACTATAATAATTATTTATGAAAATTAAAAATAATAAAGTGTGAAATAGAAATATCGCGATATAGTCGACTATTATAATAAAAGAGGCAGTTCAACAAGTCCTCGGTAGTATAGTGGTCAGTATCCCCGCCTGTCACGCGGGAGACCGGGGTTCGATTCCCCGCCGGGGAGAATTTTTTTTTTCATGCAAACAACTATTTTACAGTTAACAGTTTACAGATTAATTGTCCTTTTCTTCATTAATTCTACTTGTATTTTTATAAAAAATTTATTCTTTTCGTATAAATCTTACGAATAAAATGGTTGCAAATTGAATAAATTTTGCACAGTTCAGTAACTAATGCATTTTACATTCCTCCTTTTACGTTCCTTTTTTTACATTCACATATCAACAAATATGATGACAACAAATATGTTGTGATTGTATGTTGTGAACATGTGTTTTATAATGACGATTTTAATAACGTGCCGTTAAAAGATCGATATCAGATGAAAGAAAGGAAGAGAAGTACTAACTTCAACCGATATTTATTTCTTCTTCCGGTAATTTATATGCGTCATTTTGAAATTCGCCATTCCAAATTCGATGCGTCCGCTTTGAGATTTAAGCGTTGCGGCCCGCTCTCCCGGGACCGCTCAGGCCCGTATACAACTCAAAAACTGAATTTATTGACTAGCGAGACCGATAAATTGTTTCGAGGTCCGTGGTAGGGCACAGTGGCGGACGTTATTGAGCTATTAAATCGTGATTACCCGCGTGTTATTGGGTGCGGCGACACGGAGACGGAACATTCTTCTTTGCTTCCATCCCGCTTTCCCTTTACAACTATTCCCCCCTTCCACTACATCAATCCCGTCCTGTCCTAAACACCGCAAGTCCAAATGTGCGTCAATTTTCTTATTTTTATTCTTTTTTTCTCTTTCTTTCCTTTTCTTTTTTTTTAATGGTGGTACGGTATACAAACTTGTTTCTTTTTTTTTTGTGAACCACACCTGCATCGTCCACAGAGAGTCTCGAACCGAAATAAAGGGACGAAGCAATCTGTATGAAAAAGGGGACAGAAATCTTCGGAAGAAAATTTTTTGTTTGCTTGTTTGCTGCTGGATTAAAATTTACGCAATGTATTACGTGAAATTTGTCTGAATTAAAGCACTTTGCGTCATCTTTTTGCTATTGTTTATATTATCAGTTTAGATCAATCAATAGATATTTTCTTTTGTATATATGTATATATACATTCATAATTTAGACAACTCGCAAGTTTAATTTCCAATTTAAGCTTAATTTTATATTTAAGCTATATTAATAAAAAGATCTATAAATCGTTTTGACAGGGTTAAAGAGAGGTCGTTGTGTCTCTAACGGATAAATGATGTTCTTTTTTTATCTTTGTTTTATTTTTATTTATAAAAAATATAAAAATTTAAAATAATTTATAGAAAACTACAAAATTCTCTTGATATGCACGTTTTCTAAAATGTGCGCTTTTTGTTATTTATAACTGCTGAAATCGCGAAAGAGGAAGCGCCTCTTCCACGATGTTAGCGAACGTTTGAAGGGAAAAAAATGAAAGGTTCCATGGCGAAATAGAAAATTCGTGCTCGGCGTGCGTGCCGACGATAGTTAACGGCCATAATTGCGGTCTACATATGCATGCTGGATGCGCCGCTGCCAGGACTGACTGTTCCATATTCAACGGTTAAGTGTGATGTACGAGTTTTGAGTGTCGCGGCATATCAAATAGGTGTAATCGCACAGTCTGCATCCCTCCCTTTGTCCCCTTTCCCCACCTTCTACTCTTGCTTTCATGATGAATTTCGCTCAATTAACTAAGCACGCACATTTCGATTGGTTTCTATATGACGAATTATCTATCAGTTCTTGCTGATATCAAGTTGAGGAAAGATAATAAATAATGTCCAATCTGACCGAGAAATTTTTTGCCAAAGAGAATATATAAAAAATATTTTGTTTGGAAGAATACGCGATAGACATACTGTTAATCATCGAAGCGTCAGCAAAATAAATCTTCCGCTTTCGCATGCACTATGAATCTTCATAATCACCGTTATCACATTGCGAACGTCTGCCTTCGTGTCGACCATGAATAATAACGATTGTTGTTGGGGATCATCTGACGCGCGTCTAATGACTCTCGTCGGTAATAGGCAGGCGGCAGAAGGATCAAAACATCGAGGAAAACATGATTGCACCCGTAAGAATTCTCTCGGGAATCGTCTCGACGAGACGTCGCCTCTAACTGAGGTAGCACCCGGTCGTGCTTGTCCGTAATCAGCCGTAATCGAGGATAAATTTAAGGTCACATGATAGACGTCGCTTTTTGAAATACGCCGCTGTTGCACGCGAGTGCTTGTGAAATCAGTCGGTGCACGCTGCTGTGCTCTTTTGAAAGCCGCAGGTTGCGAGAGGACACCTCGTAAATTCGCTTTAATTACATTTGCTTTCAGCGATAATGTGACCCGACAAGCCTCGCGTCGAAGATAATTTTGTTATCATGCCATTCAATTGATACGGCTTTTTGATTATTCGAGCCATTTGGTATTCGAAATATGATAACATTTGGTGCTCAATACTGTTTATTCTGCACGCACAAGTAACCTTGACGTACAAGCCTGTCAGTTATAAATAATCATTATTTCTGTACGTAACGTGTATCAATTATCAAACAATTTAATTTTTAAAAATTTGTATTTGATATAGATTGGTAGAGTGACAAAAAGTAATCAATATATGTATGAAGTGTAGTACAATTTAATTTTTTCTTAAGATATGCCATGCATTTCTGTATAAATAAATATAAATTAGATATAAAATTTGATGAACCTGTTTCGAACGAATTTCTTTTTCCATAATTAAATGTTTAGATTTAAAACAAATGTTAAATAAATTTAAATATATAGAAATTACATACGTGATTAATGCTTATGATATGCTTTACGTGTCTATCTCTGTTCAATCTCTATTTACTAAGCAAAGTGTGGGATTACACAATGTGTGTATGTATTCGTGAGAAAAGCGCATTATCATAAAATCTCATCGTTTATACATACCATATATTTACGATGTATACATACAATACATCTGATATACTGATATACTAATTATATTGTTATTATAATTATATGTTTTTTAATCATATCTTTTATATCGCGTACATTTCTCAATTATAGCACACGTTATTATTGCTGTCTTATTAAGGAGATAATTACACGTTGCCTTACGACTACGTACTTCACGATCAATTATCGAGTTCAATAAAACGACTGTCTTAAGTGTCCTCCAGCGGAAAATAATCATGTAAAATAATGTGAAGTATTTCTGGGACAAGATATCTCAGAACTGCGGATTTTCGTAAATTAATTGATATTAATAATCTCCTTAATTAATTACACTCCCGTCTAGTTTGCATCTTACTAAAATGGACTACGCGTTGGAATAATCCGCACTGTTGCACACGTTATAATTCAGCTAGCGCAAGAAAAATTTGTTTCACGCTGTGGAAACTCGCGGTCTGTGAATAATTACTTCTTGCGATTGAAATAATCGTGCTCTTCCGACAATTTTTTCTTTAGTAATAATTTTAATATGTAGTGAAATGATACTTACAATGCACATTAACTCTGCTTAATTACTTCATTTGGATTTAATCTAGACGATATTAAAGTTTAATTTTTAGTTATTCGGCGCCAGGACAGTGAACTTCGTGCGAATTTTAATGGCAATTTTTTCGTCAATGTCTTTCGTGAAAGTTGCACGATGATGCAGAGACTTTTTTGTGTCGTCAGAAATTCGTGTCGCGATTCCAGAAACGGATTTCACAGCTGAGAATCATGGTGGACGAGAGAGCAAGGTGGAAGGTTGCCACCCAAGTAGCGGCATTTGTCGCTGATTGTACGGGGACCATTGAGGTTCGCACACACTTCGATTCCCTTCACCTTCTCGGTGATCCCGATCGACCGGTCAGTCGACCAAGCTATATATGAAACACGATGGTAGAGAGCAGGTATCGCCGATTAATTTTCTCATGCTTCACTCGTACCGTTCGCTTTTTACCTAAGACAAATGTACGATATTTGCTATACATTTAACATTTAATGTCGTGAAAATAATATATCTGATTTATTTCTGTATTTTATCTAATACAAATTTGAATTTATCTTAAATAGGATTGCTTTAATATTAATATAATAGTAATATAAAATAATAGTAATGCATAAAATGAATAGAACACACACACTAGAGAGTGAGATCAAAAGCTGCAAATTTCTGCTTTAGGAGACATATAACGGTAAAGTATTTTTTTACCAATTTTTTAGTGTATTTTCGTGAAGATAATAGTTTGAACATGTTTTTCCTTTTTTTTGTTTTACGTCAGTTGAGTTCGATTTCATCCCCTGTGGAATCGTATATATATGTGTAAGTTAAATCGAGATATGTGACGGGCTTCAATTTAGTCTCGGTTAGTCGGGATTACCAAAAAACGACAGTTTTGAACCAAAAAACGACAGTTTTACGATGTAACTGGGACATGCTGCGAGCATCGAGTCGATGGCAAACATGGTCAGTTTGTCTGATCGCTTTTGCCTGACCATTTTATGGCGATTTACTCACGCAAATGAAAATACTTCATTTGAACTTCGCGACGGGGACGCATTTTTTTTTAACTACAATTGAGATACTTATATCGTTCAAAATGTTACTAAAACTGTTTGTTATCCGATATTTTTTCCATTATTACCACGTGCAGAAAAAAAAGAAGTTGGATGAAAAAATATTGTTTCTATCGGGAACGTTATTATTTAGTGTTATGTAGTGTTATATAGTGAAAACAAATATTGGTCAATTCTAAAAACCGTCTTGTATTGTTATGCATATTCTATCGATCTTTTTAACGTTGCTATTAGTGTAAAGATACACTTTTCGAACATACATTTTGTCTAAGATGCTTACGTCTCTTGGTAAAATTTGTTGTTTATTTCACAATTGTGTGTTTATCTCACAATTAGTCTGTGAAAATTTAAATTAAATCTTATACACTATTATCTCTCTAAAAAGTAATAAAAATTTTCATGAAGACGACATATACGAATTTTATCCTCAACTATAAACATAATCAAAATAAAATTTTCCATCTACATATAGGATATTTTATTGATTAATAATAATTTTACTGAATTACACAGCTATTTAGTTTAGTCTATCCCCAGTAACTTTTATTTCATTTTAATATTTCTTTAATGAAGTATCTCAATTTTTCATTCAGTCATATAAATTCTGCTATAAATTCCTTATGGACAATCAACTCGTATCCACAGCCACGTTTCTTCGCTCTGTTAAAGTTCATACACGTTACTCTTTCTTCTTTCTGAAGCTCTGCCAGACGGTAGCAGATTGCTGGGTGCAGGTATGAAGGCAAAAGAAAGGAAAGTTTCCTGACGCCGTGGTAGGGTCATGCAGGACACCTGCAGCGGCTTAATACTTTATGATAGCCTGTAGACTTACTCCATGACGATATTTTTTACCAGAGTGTAAGAGAGAGAGAGAGAGAGAGGCGGTAGGGAGAAGGGGGAGAGAGAGCCTCTGAATTATTCGGTTGTACAAGACAGTAAAAACACTGAGTAGTTATCGGACTTGCTGGTGTCACTCCGTAAATTTGGTATCACTAAAGAGTCAACATACACAACGTTATTATAGGAAAAAACAAGGCACAACTAGTGCTAAAAAATGCCAAAGAAACAATATAATGAAAATAAAGTACCATTTTTAAGAGTACTTTTAACGTCGTATTGATATTGTAATAATGTTAGTTTAATAATGTCCAGTTTTTGTTTAGAAAATATTACACTGAATAATAGCTTTGTTTAAAAAGACATTAAAGTCTTAAATATTCAGAAACAAGACTCAGAGTCTTATTAGCTACATTATTCAGTGCAATATTTTCTAAACAAAAGCTGGACATTATTAAACTAGCATAATATGATTTAAATTCTCGTCTGTGTTGTTTTCATTTTAATCCAATCAGTATTATTCTTCTTTTGCATACAATTCGTTCCATCTTCGTTAAATATTTATCATTTCTTCATCCGGCAGCGTCTAAATAACGCTCGTTATCGTTACACAGTATTTCCGTATCGATTGCTATCAATTCAGCAGCGTAACGATTGTTATCGCGCATAATGTTTGATATAGTATTTACACCTAGCTTTGCTTTACATCCGCCTCTTTCAATACAGAATATACAATTAATTGAATTTTTTACTGAAATTAAAAATGTTTTAGTACTGTATGAATTAAATATGAATTAAAAAGATTAGTTTAATCTCTGAGAAAAGAATCGATAGTATATGTAAATAATTTATAATGTACGTTATTTTATTTATTTTTATATTTATTATTAATATACCTCTTTTTTAATAATTTTAATTTTATTTTATTTGTACATTTAATTAAAAGTTTTTAAAAATTTTATTCTTAAAAATAAAAGAATAAAAAATTGCATTTTTATCTTAACAATAATAATTATATTTTAAAAGTTATTTATTTATTTTAGAAATCTATATTACCTTTCTGCATAAGAAAAGCACAAGTCATAAGTAGCAATTTTACAAGAAAACAATTTTAAAACTTTTAACTTTTTCAGATACATGTTACATTTATTACTATTTTATCCACCTAAATAATAAATGCAGCAATTACAATTTCTCCTGAGTTCTTTTTCCGCTTTTCTGGGTAAAAGTACATACGTTTTCGAGTTGATAAAATTATAAAAACTCATATTTGTTACTTTTTTTACGTAAAGAGATTGAAATATATAAGAATGTGATAGGACAGTTAGGAATGTGTAAGAGAGGCTACGAAGCAAGTTGGCCCATTAGTTCAGTTGGTTAGAGCGTCGTGCTAATAACGCGAAGGTCGCGGGTTCGATCCCCTCATGGGCCAAGTTTTTTTTTCCTTAGAAAATTGTTATGCTTATATTAGAAGCACCGTAAAGTACATAATATTTAAAAATTATAAAGTAACTTTTTTTAATCACGTATATTTTGATTATCGAAATTAAAAATTAAAATGCAGTCTTACAAATTTTCTAATTAATAAGTCAATTAAATGTTCTTCCAGTGAAAGGGAAGAAAGGGAAGTGTATCTTGAGAATTTTTTTGTTTTCTTTCGCATCTGTATGTCCTTTTTCCTTATTGTGCTGCGGTTACGTGCGCGACTTATCAAGCCGAAAAAAGTTTGACCAACGGTGGTCACGGTGCCCTGAACTTCGAAAGAAGTACGTGCTTGTGGTTGCACAAAAAGCAATGTACGAGCAGAAGGAAGAATTTCGAGTTTTGGCTGAATACGGAGTAAGTTTCGGAACGACCCAGAACTCTAATTGAGTAACTTTTTCCAGTTCGACGCTTGTTTGGCGAGGCGTTAATGGGACCGTTTTGGGACAGTCTTGGAGAATAGTAGACATAATTCTCATAATAGGAAAAAGTTTTTCGTTGAGAAAACCAATAGCTTTATTTAATCTTCTTCGTCTCGTAATTGTGGTATCTATTGATCGTGTATAGAAACCGTGTATATTTCGAATAAAATATATATAAATGTAAAATGATAATTTTTGAAAAATTTACAAATATTAATATCTATCTATATTTTATTAAAAATTTTATTTCGTATAAAATTCTTGAAAAAAAAAAAAAAATATTCCGGTACCGGGAATCGAACCCGAGCCTCCTGGGTGAAAGCCAGGTATCCTAGCCACTAGACCATACCGGATTGTTGAGGGAAGATCTTACAAACTCACTTAAGATATATAATGCTATGATATAATGGTGCAAATAAACTAAATTAAATTTTTTAAGTTAAAGTCTTTGATTAAAGTCTTTGACATATATGTATACTTTTTTTTAAATTATAAATCACAATGTTATGCAGATGTATAATGTTATATATTATCAACCGTCTTTACTCTCAAATTTATTTATTAACACTTAACGAAATATATTCCAAACAATTATTTCTTATGTTACAAAGAACTTACAATATACTTTATTTAATTATAATAAATGTTTGTTATTAGAAGTATAAATATTTCGACGGAAAACTATGGACATTGAAGAGAGACGTTTAATGGTCCTGTGGCGCAACGGATACGCGTCTGACTACGGATCAGAAGATTCCAGGTTCGAATCCTGGCAGGATCGAGTTTTTTTTTACATAATTTATTATTAAAAATTAGAATATGATTATAATTGATTAAGAAAATTGACACACGTATATTTTAAGAGATATGCTATTTTATTAAACGTTATACAAGCAATTGCTACAAGAAGACTGTTAACAAGTATATAAATTAAGTTGAAATTTTTTAGAGCAAAATTTTTCTTTCATAATTTTGGTATAAAAAATTACACTTATAAATTTATATTCTACTTATATGTAGACATATGCGCAAATATCATATGCTAAATATAAAAATTAAGTGATTGATTTTTTTATCAATTAATATTAATATTAATCGATCAATTGTAAGCTTAATGCGACAAATAAATTTGAGAAAATTTAATAGGATTAAAAGAATAATTATTACATTATTTATTATATTAAATCATAATATAAGTAACAGATATTAAACATGCTTAATTTTCTATAATGTGCCAATGATATTTTTGTGTTAACAATAAGATTACAATAAAGCTATAATGATATTTCTTTCTGTAGAAGTTTTAACGCAATTACGTATTGTTGTCTCAAAATTTTTAAGACGTCATTTAATAATCTTACAAAAAGATAACGTCAAACTGTTTTTTATTATTATAATCGATTTTTAAATGTAACGTGTACACGAAATAAATAATGTGTATATATAGAGATATATATATATATATATATAAAATATATATAAATATATGCCTTTAAAAACAGATAAATATTTTAAAGAAAACACATAGTTGTTTTTTTAAAAAAATATATGTAATTGTTAATTACAAATTGCACATTTTTTCTTAAAAACAACTATGTGTTTTCTTTACACCAATTGATTCCTCTCATTATTCTGTGCATAAAAGTATTGAGGTAAGGTCATCGAAAAGTGAATATTTTACGAGATATTTTATAGTTTATGTAAAATTAAGAAATTATTTCAAGCCTTATAACTCGGAAAATACTTAACGAAAAAACATTTATTTATAGTGTTTTGGAAAGGTCTCGAGATAAGCTACAAGAATATGCAATAAAAAGTAGGCAGTTCCATTTAAAAAATTCAATTTGACCTTCATATGATCTTCGTCCTCCACCCAAAGTCAAATTTTTAGCCATCATTAGGTACATTTTATTAAGCCCTATAACTTTACTACTTATATATTTTTCGCTATAGTTGATCCTTTTCGAGATATTTGACCGTTTCCAGACTTTTACCCAACCCTGTATACACACACGCAGATTTGTCCGTCATACTTGATATTGGCTAGGCGTGTTTCTTGTCCTGGTTTATGCTCCATAATTCACTCTCGAACACGTCTATACATGCTTTGCGCAAACAATATCGAAAGAAAATGCTTGTTATATTGACAATGAGTTTTACGCAGTGTGTAATAAAACTGTGTAATTGACACACTTTCATAAATTTCTATTATTATAGATTGCATTTCGACAGATTTAATAATAAAATTGAAAGAAAAACTTTATATATATATATATATATATATATATATATATCCATCTCTATTTATCTCTACTTCTATAATTTATTATGTATTATTATTAATCAATTATTTGATCATTTTTTATGATATTTAATCTTCATTTGTCAAAGTACTTAGCACACTCGAGTTGCCGAAAATTTGAAGTGAATATTTTTGAAGTACTCTGGAAAAAAGTATATTAAAGAAAATCACTAAAAATGTAATTGATTTAACTGAACCGTTCAACTTAAAGCAATAATAACGACATTTTGTGTTATCCTAACTAATTGTTTAGTCTGGGAACTTTTAGTCTAGACAAAGATATTTTTGTTTGTCCCAACTGAAAATTTATTTGCCAGCCCGTGACAAACCGATTTAGTTGAAACAAGTTTTTTTTCTCAATGTACATTTAATTTAAATCTGTCAACAAATTTTGTATTGATTAAGAAACGAATATTTTCTTTATTTGATACAAAAATATAAAAATACAAAAATGACATGGAGTAAAAAGAGAAAACATGTTTCTTGAATTTTATTGATTTTAAAATAAATTTCAAGATATTTATAAAATAAATAATTATATTATTGAGAAGAATAAAAACATATGTAACACATTCACATCTCAGATTTACATCTGGATTCGGAAATCTTTAATTCGAATTTTTTTTTCTTTTTGTCCTATTGTAACATTGTATGTAATTTTCTCTTTCAAGTTGTATTTTATACCAATGAATATTGGCGCATATAAGAATATGCGATAGAAAAACACCTCTGTATTATACTGAACATCAGATCAGTAATAATCTTATCATTAAAGACAGATTTTTAAAATATTATATTACTTGCGCATACTTGTAGAGATATTTCCACAAATATCTTCCGTAAATGTCTTTGCGTCATTTTGCGTTACAGATCGCTTATGTGACACAATGTTTTGGTCTTTACCCTAAGAGGTTTCACGAACGAAACGATGGGACTACTCATAAAACAATCATTTTGCCATCCGCTGCCACGACTCACATGGAACATAAGCAATATATTAAATGTTATTGAAAAGAGAGAGATGTGTTATGAATTCGCGAAGAAAAACACGCAAAAAAATAAACGATTTACCATGTTGAGCGGTATTTTTCTTGCATCAATCGGTTACGTTAAACCATATTTATGTATATATAATATACACATGAAGTACATTGTGTTATATTGTGTGTATAAATGTTGATTTCCCCACAGAGGAAAAAGGATTAACTTTTCATTTCATTTATGAACGAATTCTAGCTATAGCTCTCCAATGTAATTTTTGCGCCAAATGTACTGTGAAATGTTAAAAATATTGTATAGTTTTATGACGTTGCGCTTGTATTTTTGATTAAATGCATTTTCAGCATGTGCGAATCGCCTATTTATAAAACGGTTTTAAATTGCATAGCGCTGTTCATCAAATTATATATTGGACCAAAAAAGTGAAATAGTGACTGCTTTTTGAAAAAGTAATGCCTTTCAGTTAATTTAAAATAGTAACCAGTGACATTTTTAATTAATTTTTTTATCAGAGGGAGAGAAATATAATTAAAACCATTTAAATAAAAAAAGTAACGTTAATTCTTATTTTCCCTTCATCTTTGAAACTATAACATATAGCAAATTTTTTATAGTATGGTTTGAAAGTTTATAATAAGAAAAGAATAGGGATTTGTACAATACAATACAGTACACCTCTATATATAGTACCTCTATATATAATTTTATTAAATAAAATAAATAGTACATTTCATTAAATATTATAAAATAAAAACTCAATGACCGAACAAATTAAAAATTTAAATATCTTGATAAAGTAAAAAAACATATTTTCTAGAGTCAAAATAAACACTAAATCATAAAAAAATAGAAAACCATGAAATTTAAAAAATGTGTTTTTGTTTCTGAGCGTGATAGATTTTATATCAATTGCGCCGTTTGTCTAACATTCGGTTCGCGATGCAAAGTAATTAGATGCTGAGACACCAGTTTTCAATGAAAAACAGTGAGCACAAGTGAGTAACAAATGTAGCAATCATACAAGACACGAAATGAATAGAACACTTATGCTTTACAAATTTTATGTCAGCTCAGGAGAAATAAAGTGAATAAATTGTAATGATTTTAATGATTTTTTTTTAGTGACTTGTTAAAAAAAGGTGATAAAAAGTGTCTTGAGGGATGGTAGCACTGAATGGCATTGTCAAGTAAAAAAAATATTAATTATTAAATATTAAGCATTTTAATTATTCGTTTTGACAGAAATTTGTAACCTCATAACTTATGCATTTCTAAGCATTTTTCTGATTCTATTTCACAATCCTCACATCAATATTGTATTTTCCTTTCTGTTAAATTCCGTATAGCTTGTACTCCTCAATCGATTAACTAGTTTTCACAGATTTCCGCATCGCATGGTTGCTACAAAAGAGAACATTCAAGCGAGAGAACTTACAAAGAGTACGATGTTTGACCGTCGAAAAGGGTCTAAAAGCCTTTTTTTCATTCGCTACATTATGCCTCGGTATCCCCTAGGAAAGTTAGTATACTCGTTTTCGCGACCTTCGTCATTTACTCCCTTCCTGCTACCTCTCTTGCGAGGAAACTTTCCTGGTCGTTCCAGCAGCCTTTTTTCTTCATCTGAAACTCCGAACAAATGCATCCCACGCGAGTTGTTTTTTCTCCGCTCCGGAACGCATCAATCTCCCTGCACGAGCTGGCCTATTCGCGTTCGACGGCAGCGAGGCGGCTTTCTCGAAGCTTTTAGTCGTCAGGTGTGCTATGCTGACAGAGTATTTAGTACGAACAAGATGTTCTACTAATGATAGATAAGTATGTTGGTGTTTTTTTTTAAACACATATCTATATTCTCTAAGATAAACATTCAAATTCGATAAAAGCTAATGTCCTTCTGATTAATTACTGATTAATTCTGATTAATTATGTACGTATTACAAATACGCGAAACAGATATGAACATACTATTATATTAATTATTTTTTCTCGTATTTTGAAATTAAAAGTTAAAATTTTATACTTAAAATTACGAATTTAAATTCTGTGACTTTCTGTGAAAAAAATTCTGTGACTTTCATATTATTATCATAATCATAGTATCACTACTATGCCATAATAAGCGTACCGTGCGCAAATAATAGCACGAAACATTTCACAAAGAAACATTTCATCATTACGAAAGGACATACTTTCGAAGCCTTCTTGCATCATTCCTCAAGAGCTTGTCAACATTCATCTACGACGTCCCTGGTACTCGACATGCACTCTCATAAGAGCATTCACCGTTAAATAAGTCTCTCTCTTGTACACGAGACCGAGAAGAGACGGCGAGTGAAACTTATATTAAACCTTAGAATTACCTGAGGTCTTACAGAAATTTCTTCCGAGATTGCGCTTATAAATTTTCCGCCAAATTTCGGTGCTTTTACGAAGGAGAAGCTTTCGTAAATATTGTATCTACTTAGAAATTATGCTGACGATATTGCATCGCCCTTCATTTCCCCGTTATAGAAAAATATTTAAAAAAGATGAATATATCAAAGTGATGTTTTTAAATTGAATTACGTGACGTGTGATTAAATTATATACATTTAGTATTAATTTGAGTATTAATTTTGTTTTCATCATTGCCAACTGTTATGCTCCGCTTTCTCGTGAAGCTACATTTTGACTTTCATTATTTCTCGAGTTCGTCAAAATGCACCCACAAGCTTCTTGTTCTTTGTTAATTTTCAACGGATTTTACTCTCGTAAAAGCGTTCGCCATTAAACAAGTCCTTCCTCTAATGTTGAAGTACAAACTTGTAGAGTAACGAGACTTTTGAGAATCCTCGACATTAAAAGGCGTATCTCGTGCGCGACGTGAGCCGAAGTAGATGAACAGCACATCGCGACAGAATATTTACCGTATACCAGAGTTAGAAATCCGGTAATAGAATTGGCAGAAATTTGCCAGGTTCACTATTTGCCCATTCGATCTCTTGATTTCTATTGGTTTACTGATTGCCTTCGCGTTGTGAGAATTTTAACTATCGACCAATCCTGAAATACGTACGTGAAACTTACGAATGAAGTCTCAAACAAAGCCATTAGGAGACAAGATTTCTTATCTTTACTTCCGAGAAAATTAGATTACTCGCAAAAGTAATCTCTTTAGATTTGTTAACATGGATCTTACCAAGTTAAAGATGAAAATATATATGTTGAAAATAAAAAGCTTTTTCTTCTTTTGTGCAGTTTCTTTTCTTTATCGTACAGTAATTTCTGCAAAGAAGAGAGAGTGGTATAAATCCACAGTTTCCACGGATAAGAATTATTCGAAATTAATGGCGGAAATTAGCAGCGAAAATGGTGCAAATGCATTTAATTACACTAAACACTAAAAACGTGTTAAATATCTCTCACTTGGCATTACTGCTTTCCTCTCCAGCAGAATCGTTTTTAATCGTTGGAACAAGCACACGATGTATTGTGGCACATCGATGCGTGCGCACTCCATGCTCATCCTCGCTCGCGAAAGATAAATAACGCGAAAATCGCATTTGGCAGCCATCCAAAATACGAAACATCCCGTCGCTCGATGAGGGTACGTATTAAATTCACGGCTGTCAAATTCCCGCGGCCGCCACCCCGGATCATTTAAATCCCTTTTCAGCTAGTTAAAATACCACGCGTATTCCGAGGCACTGCCAGGGAAATTATTTTGCACAAGCGCGGAGGGAGATGTATGGAGATTTCAGTTTCATTTTCATGCGAGGGCGTATGTGCATCACGCACGCGGTGCGTCTAATTTTCTGCAGAACGGTGGACCAACTTAATTATTTCAACACGAGATACCCGAATTTAATGTGGGAAGAATGTAGAGGTTGGATTTGTGTGGATACCACATGGATTCCTGGATTTTTTTTAATTGCTAGGTGAAAAAGAAAAAAATGAAATTGCGCGAAAAGAACGAAATTAACAGATAAGCAAATGTATAATTTTTCCGTTCTTTATTTATAAAATTCAAGTTTTATTTTTGTTATTTTATTACATACGATACGTTGATTAGTGTATACTTGTCCTGCAAGATTTATGACATCACAGTATTTTTTTAGATAAATTTTAAAAATATCCAAAAAGAAGGTTATTATTTGACAACAAATTGGCTATATGATATCTTTTTTTATGTTCACGATGTTTCGACTATTGATTCTGGTCCTTTTCATGTGGTATAATACATTTTTCTCACCAGCGTTACATGAAAGGAACGGTGTTACATTTTTAAATCACGCTACAATTTTTTTTAAATATATTAATTTACAACTTACAGAGGCTGTGTGTCAAATAAAGTCCATGTATAAAACAATAAAGAAAAAAGAAAATTCAGTCCGCGCAAATGTAAAAAACGCGTCAGAGATTTATGACGACACAAATGGGACTGAGTGGTAACAAATTCTACCGTCTGAGTCCCGGACAAATTTAGACCAGACAAAAAATACATAAATAAATAGTATAACGTATCAATATGTTAGAAAATATTAAAAATATCCTTGTTGCAAATTTTATGTAACGACATATCTTCATAGCTTGCTCTTCTCTTCCACCATTTTTGTATTAATGTTGCTAAAAGTATACTGGTAGGCTAAAGTAGCTTCGAGCGTTAAAACTTTTGAAAAGGATCTCAATGGTATTCAAATCATTTCAAAGGAGATTACATCTTGTTAGTTCGTAAAAGGATGCAGCATCATATGACTGACACACAACAGTATTACATGAAATTTTCTCTCTTCAGAGAAAACAACCGTGAAATTGAGGTTTATATTTCGTACTTCCTTGTAAGAGCGAAAAAAGTTCAACAACTTCCGTAGTCAGGTAATTAAGCGACTTTTTTCTAATAAACCATTATTTTAATCTAACGTGTTTTACAATTGCGGATGCAATTTTCTAGCAATCGGTGTTGTTTATGTAACTGTACGGAATCATCTCTGCACTGAGAAAAAGGTAAAAAAAATATTTCTTGATTCAATTATGTATGGTGATCAAAGGCTTGTCAAACAAATATTTATTAATTCAAACAAATATGTATAATATTTTCGGTAAATTAACATGTGTTTAACATATTTATAACTTAAAAACATATTTATTTGAATTAAAGAAATATTTAGTCATATCAACAATACTTTTTTCTCAACATATTTATAAATTTGTTATTTTAGTTTTCATACATCCAGTCTGATTTTACGGCTAGATAAGAAGTAGAAGACATAAAATGTAATCAATCGTGACTCGATGTTCGTGCAGAACAACACTTTAAAATCGTATAATGTGCATTACAGATATCGCTTTATGTAATCATTTATAGAGCAATCCATTTTTCATTTAATTCTAATGCTTATTTCAACTGCCGATCAATGCAACGCGTCTACTAATGACATTCTCATTTTATTAATCGAACGTTCGTGATGAGCACATTTCAACGAACTTGAATTTTGAGATTTGTTTGAAAGACGAAGAGATGGCAGATGAAAAATTGTATCCTAGAGATATGTGTATATTACAAATAGTGAACAGTTACAGTCGTTTTATATCAACTTCTTCGAATTTTTTGTTCTCATGACCGAGATTGCTGTTAGTACCACAATGAAGATTAATGACTACAATGTAGCAGATACCGAAATCAGGTTGCAGCTTAGACAATTGCTGACAGCTCTGAAATTATTGATAGGAATTTCCGTATGTCGAATAGCTACAACACGATTCTTCTTCCGTAGCTGAAGACAATTTCGATCAAAGAAAGTTAATCTTTATTCAAATCTGCGGACCCGCAGATTATTTCGGAGTGCTCAGTAATCAAGAGTCGTGAATCGCAGCAGCTGTAGTTCTACTAATAGTTCCGGAATGTTGGACTAATAGATTCATGATGGAAAAATTTGACAAAAAGACATAAGTGAAACTGTTTTTTGTCTATCTTATTGGCCAACAGTGGAAGTTTTGATAGAAAACAGACTCTTCTCTACGTTGGATATATGGTCTTAACGACCATATATCCAGTGAGTGAAACGAGTGATCTTCTGTTACGTGGCATTCTGCTGGGAGCAGTCAGCTTGACCCTTTCGATCGGTATATTCACGTGTCACGCGATGGGAACTTGGCTGCATTGGCGAACAACCGTGTATATTTGCAGCGTGTTGGGCGTATCGTTGGATTGTGCATCTACTCGCAAAAGAATCCATCGTGGCTACTTGGTAAAGGTCGAGGAGGTAAAATGCTGGATATTCTTCCGTGACCAAGAAGAATTCACTTGAGGAGTTCTTCCTAGAAACCAACAGACTCGTTGAAATATCAGGAAAAAAATCGAGAAACAATCGTTGCTGCATTGATTTACACGGAAAAAAATGATTAGCTATAGCAAAACTATTTGTAAAATATGGACTAACTATTATTTGCAGCGAAAGCTATAATTTTGCAATAGTAGCAAAACCTTTGTCAACTTTAACAAAAGGTTTTACTAATGTATTGGCAAAGTTTTGCTGCTATTGCAAAATTATAGCTCTCGCTACAAATAATGTTAGCTATTCACATTTTTACGAATAGATTTGCTATAGTAGCTAATGTTTTTTTTTCGTGTAGGAAGATGTGGTTCTTGTGACACTTCTTGAAGCTCCTCGAGCATCATTTGTCTGTATTTTTTCATCATGTAATTCTCGGGCATTAACGTCTTGATTTTCTACTGCGTCGAATGTTATGTTAGCGGATGTGCGCAGACGTATTTGATAATGTTGATCATCGACGCGAATATTCTCTGTTCTTCTAAAAACATGTCGCACCATGACGTTTATATCCTGCAGGTATCATCATATCTATCTTTAAGTGCGTGTGTGACATTTGATATTAAAAGATTGGAGAATTTCATCATTCTACTCGTCACTTACGTCAGTCTCCTGCCATTGGGATTGTTTCTTTTACCTGAATGCTTTGCAGAATGCTTGCTGTTCCCAAGAAAACATTCGGTTCCGGTTTAATGTCCAGCTTCAGTTTTATGTTTCTTCGTGGTGATCAAGATGATGTCGCTTATGATGAAATTTTTAAAGCTTGAAGGTAAATATATTCGACGTTTACGGTTTTGTACTGATCAAGATCAGAGTTTTATATTTCGTTTTTCTTGAAACTAATAAGTACACCTTGCAAGAGTATAGATGTCTTTTAACAAAAAATACACATTAAAAGCATGAAGTGTGAACCATTATATGAGTGTGTTTCTTCTGAGAAAAATAACGAAATGGATAAGAAAATGCCACTTCATGAATGATGAGATTACAAAGCATAATATATATTTTTATAAATAATATGTGAATATATTGTGATAATTCACATATTAATAATTTACATACAACGTGAATAGAATTCGTAGATTTTATTTTATTACAAAATTACTTTTTTCGGTCACTTCTTTAGAAAAAGCATGCTGTATTGACATGATATCAAGTAAATATATTTGCATCACACATTACGTTTTTTTCTTTTTGCTGCTTTTTGAAAAATTTACAAATTAATTAATAAATTAAGACTTGTACGTTGAGACTAATAAATTAATACTTTATAAATTAATTTATAAATTAAGACTTGAGCGTTGAAATTACACACTGAATTTGTTAGTTTGCGGCATGATGTATTTGATGGTGAATATGACTCTACTACCGCAAGCAATTTCGTATTGCTGTGACGACGCGACGCATTCTTCGACCGGATACATTTCGGTTGTGCCGTAAAATTAACCGATGCGTTGAAATAATGACTCTGCGGCCGTCGGGACGAAGCGGTGAGAGCAATAGAAATTTAACTGCAAACCTTGCCAGCATGACGGACCGTAAAATTGCGTTCTCACGTGATTATTGCTCGGACCACTTACCGCAGCTGATGGAAATTACGGTTCGTCCTAGTGGTTCGCGTGACGTTTTGCGGGCTGCGCAATGACTTAGGCGCATACGCAAGTGAAATATGATGACGGTGCTGTCGGGGTTATTAAAATGCGAGGAATCCTGATTCATTGCCCTTCGTCGAGATTTCAAGGCGATGAAGATAAAGGTTGTTTTCAGTTTCCGAAAATTATATATTACATTTACTATCATTATATGATAGATAACAGGGTATTTTTATTTTTATCTCCTTAAATTTTTTTTATTTTTGATTGTAGAAAAAAATTCTGACAAAATTGCATGGTTTGGAAGGAGACAAATAATGAAAATTAATTTTCAAAAAATGTGCCAAAATAAAATATAAAATGTCTCATAAATTACTTATTGATTTTTCGACAGCTCTTAATTAACTTTAATACTTTTATATGCAAATTAATGAGTGGATTCATACGTGTAAAAAAAATCATTCATAATTCCATTCCATTTAAAAAATGACAATGGCCTTTGTATGATCTTGAAAAATTGATTTTCTCGAAAATTAATTTTATTATTATTTGTCTTCCTTCAAATCATGCAACTTTTTGTCTGAAGCACTTTTTTCTACAATCAAAAATAAAAAAGTTTTTTTGGAGGTAGAGGTAAATTAAAATGGAATCTTGTATGATGTAATATACATACCTACGCTTATATTAAAGTTTCTCAATACTATGACACGTTTTCAATTTTAATTTGCGTTACTTTTTCCGTTGCACGTTTCGTTAATAATCGTATTCGACAATTTAATGCAATATTGTCGTTGCGCCGGGCTAACTTTTAGTTGCTCCGTTTATTACCTCACAACAATTTGTAGCTAGATCTTTCAAATACCATTCTCCCTGTTGGTATTCAATCTCAAAGCATCAAAGGTAAGCGCGATAAAGAATCACGCTAAACTCCAGTAGTTTTTCTCTTTTTAATTTTATCCCCAATCCTAACTCATTACCCTCCTTTCTTCAACCATGCTCTTGGCTCGCTTCGCGTTGATTATTGCAAGCACGCAAAGTGATCGTTATCCTTGCTTCTCTTTACTACAGCTATTTTCAACCAGTACTCTTCTTCACGAAACTCCCGGCAAAATATTGGTCGAAATTTTTATGATTACAAAAAATGTCACTCATTGCTGCAGCACATGATCTTTTTCTTTCATTATAGTTTATATAATATATTAGTTAAACAATTATATACATATATATATATATATATATATATATATATATATATATATATAATTTGTTAACTAATATATAAATTACAATAATAAATGTGTGTGTGTGTGTGTGTGTGTACTAATAAGTAGCTTATCTTCAAGTGTACTTCTGGATATTGAAGACGAGTACAATTCTGTGCTGAAACAAGAAATCTGACAATTTGAAAGATTTCACATTCAACAGTAAGTGTGAATGAAAAGTCGACGATATCAAACGTGATTTATGACGATAAGGACAATCTCGGCCCAATTTCCCACGCGCGACGTGCTTGAACTGCATATAATCTTCATGAATGCGTAATGACCCGTCGTGCGTCCTCTCTCGTGGCCCATTCAGGAAGGTCTTGTGTAATGGAGGGGAATAAAAACTAGGTGGTCCCCACGCGATAGTGCCGCGCCAATGGCGCTTTTTGCGTCGACGATGAAGCACTTCAGACTTCTCTTCGATCTACCCTGAGGAGCTTGACGGTAGAAAATGCAGTCGAGCGAGAATGTTTAGCACTCTTGATTCGAGACGACATTCGTTTGATTCACAGATCGAGTCTCTTTGTAGTCATCATATTATACATAAATATATATTGCAGCTCAAGAATGAAAAATGTAAAAAATACTGACTGTTACAAAGTGAATTCTTCAACGTGTTTAAACGAATAAAAACTCATTAGATACGTATCTTGAAATTATATAATAAAATTTGTTTGAAAAGTACTCATGAAAAGTGAAAATGTTGAGTCAGAGAAAAAAATAAAAATATTGGTAATTACGAGATGTTTGTCTATTTACTATCATTTTTGCTATCAAACATCAAATATTGTGTTTGCAAATACAAGCAAATGTAACAGTATAAAAATGTATATGGTAAAAAATATATGTTAATTTCCGTAACGAAAAGTGATTTTATTATTTTTTCATATTGCAATTCGAAAAAATATTAAAAAATTAAACGAATTTGCCGTCCCAAATATTTGTACAATAATAAGTTTGAGCTAACGAAAGTCGTGGTAGCAAACATGCCAGAGGATGATTCCGTAGCGAATCTACTAGTGAAATAAAAATGTAACATCATAATTCAACGGACGCCCGTCGCGTGACTTTTATATATGTACTTCATAAATATTCCTCATCGTAATCATCATCGCTGTGTTTGAGGTCAAGAAATGACATCTTGTTCGACGTTATGTATTTGCGACGCGAAGCGATTAAACAACGATTACTTTCATGTCTGGGTCAACGCCACTGTTGGTTCAGAGAGACGTAGATTACTACAATTTCGAAAAATTTAGATGGTTTCTGTCCCGCTCGACGCAATAAAGCGCAACTCCATTTGCATTAAATTTTTCAAATGCTGCTGTAAGCGATACTTTTTATCGAGACATCGCGGGACAGTTGCATCGCTTAAAGCGCAACCGCTGTTTATGCGTGTTTTTTTTCCAAGGGATACAAGCTTTGTCCGGCTTAATAAATCGTATTTGCGACCATTTGTAGCGCAATCCCTGTAATCGCGGGCTTCTTTTTGACATATGTTTCGCGCGGGGCTAATAAATTGCGATTACATGTGTCCTCCGGCCACAGTGCTATCTTTTGTACGTGATTTTACAATCGTAAAATTCGTCGTCCTACAATCTGTCAATGTACGAGCAATGTCGTTAGTTTTACAAAATTATTCACGAGTTGGTTTACCAAACGTTGAAATTGGACGAGAAGCGTCTCAGTCGGCAGTTGTCATTTCCGGTCAGGAACTCAAACTCTCCGATGTCATTAGAAAATTTATACGAGCTGGAGGACAAAACGTTGATTAAATCCCGGTTCCCAGCTGGGGGTTCGCGACTCTCTGACAAAATTGAAGGAGCGTTCTCCAGCCACTACGAGTAATCGCGGAATGAGGTGAGCTCTGTGAAAGAAAAAGAAAATGGAAATTTATCAAGTCCTAGGAATCCACTGACAGTAGGAAAAGAAAGTAATGGAAGGGTACCGGTTTGCACTTTGGAACTAAGGAGCAGGAGATAAAGGTTGACCGGTTTATCTTCGAAACAGGAAGGACGTTATCGGGAAAGAAAGAGAGAAAGTTTTTATTTTAAATTAAATTAAATCTTTATCGTCTTTGTTATTCTGCGTAACGTTTCTTTACACTCAATAGCTTTCGTGTTTATCTTCATTAGTAATGAGAACTATTTCGAAATAGATTGTTATGTAAGTTTTGCCTTCAATTTGATTGTATTTTAAAAACGATAAATTGAATATTCCGCAATCGCCTCAGGAGTAGTAATATATTTGTAACAAAGTAACATATTTTGAAATATTTTTGAACACACGAGAAACACAAATATTACATTGAAATGGAGATTAAAAGCGAAGCAGAAAAAAATAATAGATCTTTTACAAGAAAACCAAACGTGACGATTTATCCTGACGTTGTTCAACGACGAGATCAACTCTACTTTCAACCGCTAACGAAAATGTCGTTCCTCGCATCAGTTCTGCTTAAGAGCCTGGCAGGATGATAAAAACGAACTGGATTTTCCGAGACCTCTTTTCCTTCTTGCTCTTTTCTCCACTCCCGTGCGGCGCCTGCGGTGGCAATAATTTGCAATTTTTGTGAAACGTATACGAAGCCGGAGGTAACGTCGGAATCGACTTTAGGAACAACACTCTGAAAGTTTCGTGGACCGTGATGATGCTGTTTGCCATAAAGTCGCAAGTTAACCGGTAAGGTAACAAAGTTGCCAGTGTTCTAAATATGACGGCGAAGTCGTGCAACTTTGTTGTATTGTTTTCGTTTAATGATGCTATTAACTTTTCTTCGGTATAGTATTTATAATCAACGTATCGTTAATTTAATGAGAAATTCATTGTAATAATATATTCGATTATTCTTCTCTTCGGAAATGTATATGTTTCTCTATTTTAGAATATTTGCGTAATTATAAAAATTAACGTGGAATAATTGTAAAATGTTGTATAGGTATAGATATAGTAATATAGATTTTAAATTAAATATATATGTGTATATAATTCTAATTTATTTATTTTTCTCAGTGTTCCATCACTAATCGACAAGTGTTGTCAGTGTGTGTTTGGATAGTCATTTTAACAATAAGCAAAAAGTTATATACATCATAGATCGATTCGACTTTGTTCCCAAGATATAGAAATCTAAGGTATTGTGTAAACATGTAACATGTCCGCTTTTGCGAAGTGTCAGAAACACAAGAACAGTTAGTACAGGCAAACAGAAGCTGCAGGTAGCGTCATAACATTGCTAATGTTTGCTGAATGCAGTCACTGGAACGACGGGTCACAGTACTATGGTGAACAATTTGAACAATATCTGGTGTAAATGGAAGGACATTATACCGAGTGTCAATGTTATACTGATTGTAATGCTAATGTGATTTCATCTCAATAAATCAAATGATTATTACATGGAAATCTGAGAGTTTATGGAGCCTTGCATAACAAAGTTGTTTGTGGAAATGTTCTTCTTGGAAATGAAGTCGAATCAATCCAATGTATATCAATTTTTTTGCTTACAATGATCATCCGAACGTGATAGAATTTATGGATTTCGTAACAGAATACACCTTTATACATGTATATACATATATACCGGGTGCTTCTTAATAAGTGCGAAAAATTTTAGGAGGTGATTTTTTGTCGAAAATTAAGATTTTTCATATAAAAATTTAGAATCCTTAATTTTGCCAGTGACTAGGAATAAACAAATTCAAACTTTCTTCGACTCGTCTGGCCAAATTTATTGATATTTAATCCACACCATTTTTCATATAAACATATATTCCTCCTTGTGGAGTTACACTCCTCCAAAAATGGGAGTAAAAAATAGATTTTTATTTTTCCTCAAATTTTTGGAACGAGTTAAAGAAATGAAATTTGATATTTTCTACTAGTAAAAAGGTTATTTATTAATATTTTTTCAGCCTCCCGTATTGTTATAAGGGAATGCTATATTTATTGTAGCATCGTACTGTGCACGATAACGTATTTTTTTTTTAAACTACTGATTTTATGAAAAAAAAAATAAAAGAAATGAAAAAGTTTCTAAATAAATCAAACTTTTTAATGCATATTTTTAAATGACCCTATTCCGACTCATTAGAAAGTTTTAATAAAAAATTGAATAGGGTTTGTTAGTTTCATCATATTATATAGTATATCTAAAGGATACGAAATTACGAGAAGAAATTATTATTTAATGAGAAATAAAATATGCATATTACTGAAGAGATTGTTGAAAATTATTAATTTGGTGTTAGTTGAGAATATGAATTACTTTATGATGTAATCATCGTTTCTTCGCAAAATTCAAGCACCGTCATTTTCCAAGAATTAGAAGTAACGATCTCAATGCTCTTTTCATCACGTGCCTTCTAAAATTTTAAGTTCAAAGCGCGAAAGGAAAAACGTCCGCCTTTACGAGCCGAAATCACGCGAACAAAAGTCCATCATCGACCGTAGAATCGTTGCTGAGAAAGCTCGGGACAGGAAATGATGTTCGCCCGTGATCGTTTGAAACTTTATGAAATTCTATTTCAAAGTTGGAACTACATTCGGTCCTGAGTCTCAGTTTTGCATAAAATGATAACATCTATATCGCTAGGGATATCACCCTCCTCCAACATTTGATGACGTTTGATTATGAAATGATCAGATATTGCTTTGTTTGTGAGTTTTGTTGATAATTTCCTCGAATGCTTAATATGAAAATTTTCTCGATCTGACGATCTCATTCCTAGGATGATACAAACATAGTTTCGCTAATTTATGATACATTATATTTTATGACATTTACAATATACTTGAAGTAATATAAAAATAGATTTTATAAGTCTAAATAAAATAAATAAAATTGCACGATTTCTCTTTTTCTAAATACGAAGAATATTAATATCATGTAAATGAAGATAATTAATCATGGAAAACAAGTGATTTTTGCTCAATAGTTACTAGCTATAATTATAATTAATCTTATTCATGTTCAACTTGTGGGCGAGTGCAGAAAAATTAGCAGATTTCAGAAGTTTGTTTTAATATTAATTTGTGTAATCAGTAACATACAATGGGTGATGTAGTTCATATTTCATATTATATCTTCCTCGCATGCACACTTTCCTCAGGATACGCAGTCATAAACTTTCTTCTGATCATTAATGAGAAAATAAATTGTGAAACGGTAAAAGATAAAAGAAGAAAATGTAAATAAAGTTGACATGACGATGAGATCACAAAAAATAATTTGCAGTCTCCTGCGTTGACGTATCTTGTGCGAAAATAGGAAAAGACCGTAACACAGGTAAGCTCCTAAAAAAGAAAACATTCTGAATGCGACTTAAACCCACGAGAATTTATCGGTGATATATTTTCGCACCGTTCCAAAACCGTGTGATCGCTGGCGGGTTTTTGCAGCGACGGAAAACAGAGAGTTTTAGCTCGCGACGTTGCAGATAACCGAGCTGTGGCCAGACGAGGCTAGAATCTGGAGCATAAACCGCGTACGTGTATCTACGTCCGGTACCTTAAGACGCTTTCCTGCGATGTTTTACGAGCAGTCGTGTGTCATTGCTACCGTCGCCCGGACAGTCTTTCCTTCACATAACGTACGTACCACGTAACTCTGTTTCACGATCGTGTTTCGTAGTGTCTTCGGTTTACCGAGAAAACGATGTATCAAGGAAGAACACTGAGGTTCAACTAAACGACAGCTTAAACCACCAAGGCTTATTCGGACTGTTATTTATCACGCGAAGCAGATGAAGTGACATTTCTTATTTTTGTTTCATATTCTTAGATTATTTTTTGAACATGTTAAACAAAAAACGAATACGTTATAGTTGTTATTTTGACCGGCATCAAAGGATGGATACATATTGTATTCTTTTGTAAATCCTGCCAAATGCACTCTGCGTTGGATAACACGCTGATCGGGTTTACTTAAGGGGAAAAGTGGATTTCGAAACGACAGTAGGTGACATCGAGGGTGGCAAGAGGCGCGTTATTCTTCTCAGCATGCAGATCAGGCACGTACAAGGAAGCATTGTGCTCAGCTTTATTTTCGCCGAGAAGAGTTTGGTCCTGAATATAAGATTCTCTAATACATTTTTATCGCAGATGAAGCGACCAGTACGATACTTGCGCGCATGGTGCTTCCTTTTCAGTAAAAACGTTTCGTCGTGATTTACACTCAGAAGGTCGATCGCGTGGAACTTCTTGTGCTCTGGTCAATATCGTTTACGAGATATTGTAAATCACTTTTTGATAGGAGTAAACATTCATTCTGTCTGTTGGAATATGTTACAAAGTTTGCCTCTTTGTACAATACATTTGATCTCCACACATCGATCAGGAATAAATAATAAAATTTCTGAAAGCATTTAATCACACGAATATTTGCAGAATGAGATTTACCTCTGTATTTATTATTAATACCTTTTACTTGTTACACAACATTTTTCATGCGTTTAATTTTTACTTATGAATATTAAATGCCAATTTTATCTTGTTAATCATTAATTGTCACAATTCATATTTAAATAAATCAAACAGACGCTTGCGATTTACATTTAAAATTAATTGTAAATCAGCGAAAAATAATAGTCGTGAAATACAAGTGCTTCCGATTCATTATTCCTTTCTAATTATTGGTTAGTGCTAATTATCAACTATGAAATTCGAACGGTTGAATCAGATCAGTAAAGCAAAGAAAATCGTCTAAGAAGTGGCGAGACGGAGATAGCCATGGGAAATTACAGCGGCGTGTTCCTAGTTGAATATCAATGTCCTCGGAAGTATAGGAGCGCCGTTCACTTGCAATTGCAGTAATCTCCTGGTAATTGCCTCCGCAGCCGTATCCAGATATAGCTACAGTCAGAACGAACCCTTGAGAATCCCTACTCGAACCTCCCTCTTTCTCGTCAATTCTGAAATGTTTGTTGAAGTTTTTAAGATTTTCATTTTCGATAGATTTATTTTCAATATCTTGAAACGCGTGTACTTAGCATTCGGTTAATTAAACTTTTAATTGCAGCGGTAATTACTTTCACTAGATTTTTTGAGGGTTTTGTAATAGAATTTGATAAAAATTAAAAGATTCGAGAGAATGATTTTTTGAAGAACTTCCCTTCAAATTTGAATAATAAATATTCTTGAAGCGGAATGTAAGTTAATTTTCAACACGACGACTCGTCTAAATCGTGGAACTCGTGTCGACGTCACTGAAAGTCGTTGTCCATCTGCCATATACATGGAAACTTACACTTACATGAAACGCGTCCAAACGAGGAATCGTGGTGGTGGAGAACTCTCGGACCAACTCTCATTATTAGTCGGTAAACGTGCGCGCGAAGAAACATGAGAGAAGCCAAGACACGAGTTAATTCCCAACTGTTTAATCAATAATCCTAATAAAATACTTTTTGCATTTTATTCATTATTTTTGTGCCTTACTATCACTTTATTACACTTAATAATTTTCTATAAAAAAAAACTCTGAAATTTTCTTGAAATAATAATGATAAATGAGATTTGAAGTGTCAATTACTGTAAAAGAAGAAAGTGAATAATTTTTATGTTGATAAAGATTTATATACGTCTTTTTTATTAGCATAGTTTTTTAATAATAATTCTGCAAAGAGAAATGTATACAGCAAAAGATTGGATTTCCAGGTGTCACGGTGTATCTAAAAATGAGGAATAAAAATGACATATAGAAAAGAGGAAGTATGAATGGCACACGACACTATCTCGATACGTCGACAAATTGGCAAGCTATTATTTTACCATATACAAAGCAACAATACTGCGGGAAAGCGATATACCCGAAATTCAAAGCGATATCGTATACCATGTCTCGATATCGTGTGCATCGGCATGCCACTCGCAAGTTTCATTCCCCGATTAAAATCAGCGCGACAGCGGAGTACGCGGTTTTTCTTACTATCGTCTGCTCGATGGGGAAGCTGTCTCTCTCGGCAAGCCCTTCTAGACAATGGGGATATGAATAATCGCTGGACAATTCTCTTTACTATCTCTAGCACCAGCGTATTCGCAACCGATATCCACCAATAAATCACGCAAACGAGAGTCGTAGCCTCTTGTGCGTCGCCTTCGCACAAAAGCGTCGTGGAAGTACAAGCGATTGGGGCGATGTCTCCTCCAGGTCTATTCCGTAATATTCCGCGCTACATCTCTGCTGATATGATTTCCGTAAAGTACTTCTCTCGGAGATTCTATTTTGTAAAGACGCCTGCTCTTCAGACTCTCTCTCTCTAGAAATATAATGTCAAGAACTAAAAAATCAACGATACGTAAAAGAAGCGAAAACTTGTTTTAATCAAACCTTTAACAAACAATTAAAGGTTCGCAATATGGATAGTAAATCTGTGCGAAGTTTTTTTATATGATCCTTACTCGCTTTCACAGAGAGAAGTTAGAGAACGTAATAACGACGCCACTCTCACGTTTGCTTGTAGCAGCAAATGGGAATGAAATTACCACGTTATCGTACACGTGCCGATGACTACGCTACTCGTACTGGCGATCGAGCGGACGCATGCCTGACCTGTCCGAGTTGGCTTTACGAGGCGGCTTTGTCGTGCCGAAGATAATCCGGGTATTGTCGGCCTGTTGATGTCCGCGGTACTGGACTGCGCCGGCATCATTGTCGTGCGTTGCCTTTGTGTTCAACCGACGATTTTAAGCCGGTTATGACGCCGTGCTTGCCGTCTCGCTGACGCGTGGAGAATACCGCCGATTCCGCATGCACACGATCGCGCACACGTACGGGGCAGTGCCTTCGGCGTCGCAAAAAGACCGCCGTGATTGTGCGACTCAATTATCATCCCTCGATCGAACGTTTCCTGCCTCTGAAGTTGCTTTTTTCTTATTCTCAAATCGCGATGTTTGTAATGAATCATGAAAAAAAAATCTTATGTAGTCGGACAGATTTCAGTGGGGGAAAGAACCTCGCAGAATTCTTATGAGAAATGGCTTTCGGTAAAATTGGTTGAAATTGTAGTATAATGTAGTTCATTACATCCTGATAAAAAGTGTCAATGGGCACAAGGTCGAAACATGGACAGTTTCCGAGTTGTAGAGTGTCAAAAATCGGAAAAATGAGCAGATAAACCCTCTATAACTCGGAAATTATCCATTTTTCAACCTTGTGTCTATTGACACTTTTCATCACGATGTAATACTACGTTATACTACAATTTCAGCTAATTTCGTAGATTTTATTCTAAAGGACCCCGTACAAATCTTATGGAAAATGGACCCCAGTCAAATTGGCTTAAATTGTAGTATAATGTAGTTCATTACATCCTGATGAAAAGTGTCAATGGGCACAAGGTTGAAAAATGGACAGTTTCCGAGTTATAGAGCGTCAAAAATCGGAAAAATAGGTTTATCTGCTCATTTTTCCGATCTTTGACGCTCTATAACTCGGAAACCGTCCCATGTTTCGACCTTGTGTCCATTGATACTTTTCAGGATGTAATGAACTACATTATACTACAATTTCAACCAATTTTACGAAAGCCATTTCTCATAGAATTCGGGGTTCTTTGTCGCGTTTTTAATCATATTGGAAAAATGGTGAAATTTTTCATCGAGATTTGTTATAAAGAGCTTTTAATTACGTGAAGCAAATTTAAGATTATTTTTAATAATCGTTGAATTTATATCAAACTTTTTAATGGAATTACTCACGTCTCCGTTCACTTCACATTTCTGCTTTGTTTGTTTACGTGTATTTTCTGTCTGTTAATTGCACAGTGCATAATAAATGGACAGAAGAAAATGTAGTCGTCCAGCTATGTAACTTCTGATAGCCGGAAGCCGTACAGTAATCAGTCATAAACAAACTGGATTTAAAAATTTTATATGCGATGCGTCTGTTTTCTCCTCCTCCTGAATTGGATTTTATAACTGTCTTGATTATCACCGCGCGTTAACAGTCGATCGGAATATTTTGCGGCACTTAACGGCGTGCGCGCGCGCGCGCCTTTCAACACACATATTATCGAGTGGCGCGCGCGATGAACAACATGGTGATTTTCACACAATCGTTCCCGGAACACGAGCGCCTATCGCCGATCACTGACATTAGTAGGCCGTGAATCAATTTGATAAACCGTTCGCACGTGTTCCGGCCGATTTAGTTTATCGCTGCGTATAATCGCGCTTTCGCCGATCCAACACTCGCTTTTCACCACTGAGATTACGTGATCCTGACTGCAATGCCTTGCATCTAATATGACCTAAGTATCGGGAATAACGTCTATTTATATCTATCTTGAAAACATCTATCTCTCTCATTTCATTTATAAGTATACATGTTTTATGTTTCCACACTAACAATGATCGGGTATTGTCAAATGCATCGATAGCCTTCTTGCCATGATGATTAATACTTGGAAGAAAATTACTAAACACACTTTATAGTGAAGATAAAATACAATCGATGTTGAAGATAAAACACTATGTTGATTATTAATGTAATAAACAGATAAGCAAGCATATTTTTTAATTGAAATCTTACGTAAGTGTAGAATCCTTTCCTTCAGACTCGTGAAAGAGGTAATAAAGATTCGTCTCCCTTTGTCACGTTTCTCTTTCTTTTTTAAAAATAAATTTATTTTTCGGTATACTTATTTATTCTTGAATAAATTTTACACATATCCTTTTATCTCTTCTCTCCGGTAAACGTTCAATCATCTGCCTGCTGTTCGCTCGCGGTGAATTCAAGCCGTCCACAAATCCGCACCGGAACTCCAAATATATCCAGCACCGAGTGGGAAACCTTTGTAGCCGGTTCGGTTGAACCAACTTTTCCCCGCCACAAGTAAATACGTCTACGACGTTTGCGGCCACAATCGGCCTCTGTATATCTACACACACGTACACCTACGTACATCCACCTATACCAATTCCGCGAATCTGCTCGCTCGCCGAAAAAGAGATTACGGCTTTATATGTGTACACATACACGCACACACGCACATATATGTCTAAACACATGCACATACACACATGCATGTACCTGTGTAAGTATATATTCAAAGCGCGCGGCGTATCGAAATTTTTCCGCGTAAGCGGATTAACCGCCGACGGAAAAGGCGGAATATATATCTACAGCTCCCCCGCTTCATACGGCCGTATAGCGAATGGGATCCCATTCAATCCCGTGTGGAATTCGAACCCTGCGCAATCTGAAATGCGATCGAACGTCGGAGGCTTAATATCTTTTGCCACCCTACTTCTTGTCCATGTCCTATCGTTTCTCTCTCTCTCTTCTTTTCCCGTGGGTCTTGTCGAAAAATGGATAAACGATATATAAGAAAGAAACACCAAGAAGATCAGAGATTTGCCTGCGGAGAATGAGCAGATTAGGAATTTTTTTCTATCAGAGATTTAGTGCTTTAGAATTAAATTCTATATTGTCAGCTACAAAATTTATACGGTAAATATAATTTTTTTGATAGCAGTTTCGCGAATACTTCTGGTCACATCGCATCGGTTGCGCATATTTTTTTTTTTTTTTTTTTACCTTTTGAGAGAAAGAAGAGACTGAATACCATCTGTGCCAGTTGCCGTTAAAACCTTCGATTTATTCCGAAGATTCTTACTTCTTGTTTCTTTATTCTGCTAAGATTGAGAATTGCAAATCACGCATTTCGTGGAAAAAGTTCAGAGAAATCAACACGAGGAAACTGCTCGAGTATATAGCGCATCGAAAAAATGTGGCACATAATTTGACGCTGTGAGAATCCTCGCGACTTTACACTAGATTGAAATTCCTATTCTGCGAAAGGTGTACGACTGTTGCGAATAGTCTGCCGCTACACATAGTTCTCAAATAGGATCTCTGTTATAATAATTTTTTGGAAGAATGCGGTAATTGCAGTACATGAAAACTCGGCGAAAATTCCGACCGAATGCTGGAATGAAGTTGCGGCGGTTACGCAAATAATAAACATAATTTGTAGTAAATAGGTAACTTTTACATTTTTTCGGGCGAATGTTAAAAATGAGGTTCATGAACTCGAAGCTACTTGGTCGTTTTGCGCGCAAATGCGGGTTGTCCACAACTCTTTTCATGGAGAGGACCCACAAAAACCGCCTGCAGCAGTCCGCAGGTGCAATTAGATGCGGCAATAAGATAGCCATTAATAGCCGCCACGACGTCGCGTAATTATAGTGATCGTACGGAGTAGAGTCATAACCGCGCCGAGAAGCCGGTTCGTCGAAAGTTACGCTGCCAGAGGCCGATCGCCGTATAAAAATCCGCACAGCGCTAACGTCCAAAGTTGCAATTGTTCGCAAACGAAGATACAGTATACGCACAATACGCTTGTGTATTTCTATTTTTATCAAGCGATATGTCTATCTGTAAAATCAAACATTTTTTTTTTTTAGGATTACGTTTCACCCTGTGTTGCATAATATGGTAGTCTCTGCTCACATGTACTTCTTTTTTCAGCTGTATAACGCGTACACGAAAATATGCATTAACATATTCCAATGCGAGCATCCGTCCGACCTAACAAACTAGCCGAGCTCAGGAGTTTTCCAGCTCGATAAACCCCGAAAATTCGTCGTTTCAACATCAACTATGAAAATCAAGCGAGCTCTAATTAGAATGTTTGCACAATTCCTGCATTTTGTTCATGATATCGTGGAAGCAGTGATTACTCGCCGGAAACTATCAAGCGATTTTTCGCGCGTAAAAGTTATGTCGCTTCTCTTTTTTTTCCCCCGTCGAAGTGGTCTCTTCGCAAAGGAACCGCCTCTGCTCTTTTGGTCGGCCTTTCTATCTGAAGGTATTTCGTCGCTGCGTCATATTATTTATTGTATGTACGAAATTCTTTTCAAAGCCGAGAGTCTCGAAAGACTCTTCTCCATTTTCCAGCCGCGTTATTGAATTCGCCCTTGTGCACTCCACGAGAAAACACGCATACGCTCTGCCGAGCGTGGATAGAAAACGCACAGGCGTGTCTTCCATCTCGCGCTTGGTTATCAAACATTCCGGGACGCCGACGAGCTCTGAATCCATTTTGCATCGTATCCACTTTTCGATATAATCATTCTATTGTTTGAAGCAAATGTTGTAAAATTATAACCAAGTTACATTTTACGATAATAATATCAAGAAATCGATATTTAGATTCTGGGTGTAAGAAACGCGCTGCGCGATAAATTTTTCAAAAACAGCGATGCAATCCGGAGAATCCTTTGCCGCCAGCCAGTCAAGTTTTCATAATTCCCGGCAGCTCTTCCTTCCGTGATAAATCCTAAAGAAGAGCACTCGTGCCGCTGAAAAGAATAGTCGTCGGCGAGGGGGTCGTTTCCTGTCCTCTCACGAAAAAGATAATGCTGCTTTAGCTCCGGAACACCCGGGCAACCGCGTGGGGGGTGTTTCATTACTTTTTCGCGGCTCATTGTTCCAAAAGCAGCGCGGAAAACGCGTCCGGTGCCCCGCTTTCTCTGATTCGCGCAGTCGACCGCTTACGTCTCTGCGATATAATTCAAAACTCGAGTTTAATCCAGCTTCCTAGAGACTGGTAGCCGACTGGACAAAGTTATTAGTCGCATCGACGCGCACGGCGAACTCACGACTTGCATTCAACGTCTGGGATTAGTCGCTTTGTATGCTGAATCTGGCTCTTGCTAACTCGGCGCGGCGTAACAATGAAATTTCGCTGGTGCTGGAGCTGGAAATCCGAAGGAATGCGACTCGCCCGGGAATTGGGCTAATTCTCGAAGCGCGAAACCCGATATGGCTGCTACGTCAAAGTGGCACGACGATATAACTATGCCTAGAAGGAATCTACCCCTTCGCAGTATATTTCCGAATCATGATTGATCCTTTGCCGGATTACGCAAACGAGGTTTTTCTTGAGAGGATATCAAGCATCATCTATCACGCTTCCGATTTTCCTCGATCGTGAATTTAAATAGAGAGGTTCCGCTTTATCGCAAACACTAAGTTCTCCCCAACATTTCAAATTTGAGAAGGGCGGAATACGATCTGTGGGCAATACGTCCCTCGGGCCGGTTGATTTGCATTTTTCCCAGCTGCACGTTTGCCAATGGGCAGGAAGGAAAGGAGGAATGGGAGACAGATATTCCGATATCTTCCATTTCGTTTCCAATGGAGGGATTGCAATAAGAGAAGTCGCTGTCGCTGCTTCTCCGAGTAAGCAAGTCGTCGCGGTGCGCGACTGTGCTTTTGCTAGAGCACGAGGCTAGCGAAAGACTTACGGGAAAATGCAGGATGTCTGTAAGAAACTACGGCGAGTTACTCTAATCGAATGTAAATGTTACGGAAAACTGAAGTTTCTTATTTGGTTCGAAACCGCTTAAGAGCGATACCGCGGTCTCTGAACAATTTCGTCGACAAGTAAGAGGTAAATGTGCTGCGCATGTCGCAATCCAGAATCAGATTTGAGAAGTTGCGTACTTTCGATTATTTCATTAGAATCATTCAACATATTTATCGTCGTGTATATTTTGCAGCGAAAAATGGAGGAATACTTTGCGAAAAAAGTATTAAATTCTCATGGTATATAAAAATTTTTAGATAATTTTCACAAGAGGTCAGCGATGTGTGAAGACACTTTTTTTGTATTTCTACAAAAGACTGTATCGATGATCTGTATCGATGATCAGCCTTATAATGTATCTGTTTTTTGTCTTTTTCTTTTGAAAGGACAATTCTCATCACAATAATAGATGGAGATTCTCCTTCTAGGAATTTCACTGAATTAGCTGGGTTGCAATTGCTCGACGTGTCCTGCATCACTACTCTAATTCTCAGTCTGCTTTTCACGCCATAGGCGTCGTTCTACGGTAAACATCCTATCGAAAACCGCAAACATTTACTCCTACGGATATCTTGTGTCTCTTCTACTCGTCGTCTTTGGCCTTTGCTTTTGCACGCTGCTTTGTATCTATGGAAAATTGTTACAACAGCATCACATTGAAAATTATTATTATATACCCTACTTTGGGTCTTTGAAGTAAACAAAAAATAAATATTTAAGAAGAAACTTTCGAAGCAAAACATGTAATTGAAATATTTCTTTGTTTACAAAGCGTTGCATATAAACAAGGAAGAGAGAAAATTAAATAACAAGCTTGAAAATACTTGTGGTAAACAACAGAATAATACTTATTCTGCATCTGGCTTGAGAATAAAGAAAATTAATTATACATTTGTGTTCATGTATACGTGCATACAGTCATAAAATATGACAGTATGCACGTAGTAAAGTGAAAAAACTACAGTGTTCTACTTATAATATACTGCAATATTTTTTACGATCGTCAATCATTTTGATAGCATCATATTTTTACAACGAATGAAATTTCCATCATCTCTCTGAGTTACGTTACATATTTAAATATTCTTTTTTTATATGTCTAACTACAACCCAAACTGTATGAAAAATGCAAGAATTCATGAACGGAAGATTCCCTAAAAAACTGGAAATAGACGCATAGATGCTTCCGACGCATAGCGTTATTTTTTAAATTTACGGTGTTTTTTAAGCTTCATCTATCAACATTGACAGTATCTTCTGATAGAGTTTTCACGTAGTTTTCTTTCTGATTTTTTGCTCTTCCTTTTTGCTTGATTTTCTTTTTTAAGCTTTAAACTTTTAAATCAATCATAATTTGTTTCTTCGTTTACCAATACCAGAATATACAACTTATTTTTCACGTGAGAAAATTTAGGAGGACCCTATATATGGCAAAGTAATAACAGCAGATAATTTTATCAGCGAACCGTGATCGAGTAAATATCGTCCAAGGAAAAGCATTTATGATGTTGGCTGGTCATCACTTATCACGTTATAATCGTCGAGGTGGATTCAAGATGATTTATGTCCTTGAGCAAATTAAAAATATTATGTGCCACTGCCGAAAATTAATGGTAGAAATAAAATGTATAATTTCTGTTAAACATTAAAGCACTCCGTGCTAAAATACCAACCTTTTCTTGATACTTCTTTTTGATCGATCAATTCGAGGCGCAATGATCATAGAAAGAAAGGAACCTAATCGAGACGTTTAATTCCGTGCCACAGTAGAATCGTCAATTCGTGTACGTGAACCGACTCTGATGAGTTAATGTCGTCTCACGATCGATTCTGTTCCTCTGGGAAGATCCAAGACGCTTAATTGGAACCTGCGCTTCTTCGAGATAATCAGAGGAAGAGGGTTTCCGAGACAGACAGGAGCGAAAATCTCTGTTTTAAGGAGATCTCTGCAGTGCGGAGAAATTTATCTTTCTCTTGAAGCACATAAATAAAGACATTATTATTCATAGAGTTTCCAATCGCATCGTGATAACGGGAAATCCGGTTTAATGCCTTCTGCCTTTTCATAGATTCCTTTCAAACGAAGTTTTGCGGAACAAGGCGGACCAAAGAGATCCTTACCGCCATTATATATCGCGATTCATTCGCTGTAGCACTTCGGATATTCGATGTCCTCGGCTTTAGTTTTTATATCATGATAAAACCGTGAAAGCCATGGAAGCGCGTTTCATCACGCTGTCCAGACGAACGTCATTAATCTTTTGCAAGCTTGAGAAAATAATGAAAGATGCGACACATAGTTCTATAGTCTAATTTTTTTATACTATTGTACAGTAATTAGTTAGTGCTCCTATTAATAACAATAATACATCTGTGATTTACTATATGTGTTTATTATCTATTACAATTATTCAGACTTATTTTTATGAGAAATGAGCCTCTCTTTGTTACTCAAAGTTTTATTAAATCACGCAAAACCACATAACATATAAAGTTCTCTTTTTTGTTAATACCAATATCGGATTTTGGTATTTGAAATGTATTTTGTAACAAGATCCAGTTACCTCATATGTTGGCTGCAATAAAGCAACCAGAGAACACAGTCTAAAAGCGGCCGTTCTGCTAATTGAGAGATCGTGGAACTGAATTCACGTTGCCCACCGGAGAACCAACTAAATCAACCGAATCGATCGACACGAGAAGCGATGTTCGCGCCGAGTTTTTGCACTCCTCTTCGCAGGAGTCAGCATTTCACAACGGCGCGATGAAAGAGCGAGGAAGAAGGGAGGAGACGACGTCGTTTGGTGGGTGCCCATTGTCCTGCGGGAGCATTTACATTACACCTGAAAATTGACTCGTGGTCACGATTTCGTTTCCTCGTGCTACCTGAGTCTTCTTTCTTTAGCCAGCTGTTTCCGAGAGTGTCCTCGGATTCGTGGGGAATCCAAGAAGAAAGGATAAGTAGATGCGAAAGAAAGAGAGGCGAGAAGAAGAAAGAAGAGACTCTTGTTCCGCGATATTCGGAGAGGACCACGACCCTACCGCCTATTTGTTATTGTAATCTGCATCACTATGGATGAGACACGGGTAATGGGATCTTGGGATTTACCGGGCGAACACGACGAGGAGATGGGTGAAAGAACCCTCTCTGTTCGGCACTTTGTAAACGGCACGCGAGTACTCTCGACCAGTGTTCGAGGTATCACATCGTAACATTATAAAGAAAAAAAAAATATAATAAAGAAAATATTAAAATAAATTTGCAGTATTTATGCATGAAAAATACTTCCTCATATTATTTAATATAATTTGCCTTTGAATTACTGATTGTACAACTTCATAAATAAACGGAATCGGTATTGTTTGCAACGGTCGATTTATGAGAGCATGACTCGTTGATAAAGATAGAATGTGTAACACAGAAATTGCAATGTGCCATCGAGTCGATGTTTAAATTTAGAGCCCCGCCGAGGAAAGAGTTTTATACGGTCTAAAGGGAATATTTCATACGATCAATATTATTGTATAAGTGTTGTCAACATTTTTTCCAGCGATTTCCTTGACACTTTCATTAATTCTCAAACATTATTCACGCACGTGTGAAGCTTATAATTATGATATACATTTTGTATTTTATTTAATTTTAACGTTACGTTAATTAATATTTTGTTCTATCATATTCCTTTGCTTATGATAATTCTCTGTTTTTCATCACTAATAGCTACTAATAATAGAAAAAATATAAATATATTTTGATCAATCTTTATCTCGACCACGAAAGATATTAAAATGAATAGCGATTAATATATTTTTAATATCTAAATTAAACTTTAATCCACAATTTATTTTGGGAAAAAAATAATATTTTGGAAAAAAATATAATATAAATTATATAAAATATTCTATGTGCGTGAGCGATGAATCTCCAGAGATATCCGACGCGTTGGCAGCGTCTTATGGCAGACGGTGAAACTGCGCCCCTATTTCATTTCAATGGAACTTCTGTTATCATAAATCATGATTTATCACCATCGCGTATAAATTGTGCGCCATCAGCCAGTCATGTACGTAAACGTGGGTGTCCTGAGTGTTGGTTTTGCCCAGACTACCATCGTTGGACATCAGCTCGCCACTTGGAAATGGCCTTTCGTTGTCCAACCTTGTCGAGACGTTTCCTAATGATTTCGTCGATTACGCGTTCTTGATTGCTATTCCATCAGTTGTATCTTAATGCTCGTTTCTGAAATTTAGATAAAATATTTTCCCGTTCAGGTTTTTTCATTAACAGAGATTTTCACCTTACAACATTTTCCACTATCCTTCGTACTGCAGCAGATTGCGTTTGCGCATAATTTTTAGATCTAATATCCTAGCGTCGTATGAATTATCTGATTGCATTAGCCAAGTACTCGTCCTACATTACCTTTAGAGAGCCGCGCCGCGCTTGGTTTAAAATCTTAAAAGCATCGCCAGGTATTTACGAGCAGGTAGTCTGCTCCTGATAACGCGTTGAGCTAAAGCTACTCTCGTTTACGATCTACACACGATGTATGCTATGGACGCTGTAGATACAAGCTTGTTCGGCATGTACACAAGAATCGATCGTATTATTGACCGCCGTACGGTATATCGGCGTTTTAGGGAAACAGTGCATCTACTTTTCTAAATATTCGCGCTACATAAATCGATGTCGCCAAAATTAATGCCATAACATCTTCGAAGAAGATGTTAGAAGAATAACAGATTAATAACGGCAAATTCACACGTATAATATATTCCCGCTCATTGTCGATCTCTGTCTCCGATGTAAAATCTTGAAATATTGGCAATGTTCTTATAAGAAGAAGATTTATAACACGCTCTGGAAACTAGAAAGATTTTGTTTACAACATTTTCTATATTGCAAAATCCTGATGCTTATGATAAGAGATTGGTTATTAGAGAAAATCTACTGTGAGACACGTTCGATGTACGTTACAGCGTGTAGATACAAGCTCGTTAAGCGTGCGCTCGACCGTGATATCGCCCGTTCTGAATTTCAGCATGTTACGCTCTGCTACATAGAATTTAATAGTGATAGCAACGTTGTTTCGACAATCGATGTAGTCCCGTTAGCGTGACGGTCATCTAACGTTTCTTGGATCATCAAGTACTCTGTGAGAACCGTTCAACTGCTAACGGCGTCTGAAGAAATATCCATGATTTTCTCACAAAAAACTAAATGTTATGGAATTTTGTCACGCGCATCTTTATCAATTTTGTCAATTTTGAGGCTAAACGACAAGGGCATGAGACTCGACTTTGATCTGCATCCAAGAGTCGCGGCACGATATTCGCGCGAGTCTGGCTTGATGCGCCGCGTCGATACGGACTTTTATGGAGGCGCATACTTTTTCAACGATCACCTTGCATAAATCAAGGGGTAAAATCAATTTCGCGTTTTCCCCGGGGCCGCGGCCCGTTATTCGGCGAGAGTGTGCGCGGAAGCGCGCAACCGAGCCGGGGTTAAGCTATACACGCCATTTCGCATCGCCGGTACCGACATCAGCCGACATCACCGGCGGTATAAAGAGGCTATTTGCGTTGATGAACGTGGTGGCCCTGGGCCACGGCAAGATAGATCTCTTTCGCGTGATGTGTTTGTCGAACCCCCCCGTCATACGTTCGGTCGCCACGGTTCTTTATGTACCGCGTGCAGTGATACTGCAATACATAATACATAATGCGCATCATAAATCTCAGATGTCCCATGATGCCTTATGTAATTATTATCACGCGAACATCTCGCATGATCGTATTTCGGTCTCGCTATTGTTTAACCCTCTCCATTCCGTCATTCAGAGCAGACGGATGCAGACTTTAATATGAGTGCCTCTCGAGCCTAAAGCGCGTAGGATTACGTTCTATTAGCATTGCTAAGCGACCGACGAAACGATGATACACGGAGAAATATTCTTTATTCTTATATCGACAACAGAAAAAAAATGTAATTTCTAGCTAATGCGTGTATATGTGTTATATATAAATCTTAAATATAAATGAAGTAATTTTTATGTAAGAAAAGATTTTTAAAAATATAATTAAAGATCAAGATATTTTTGTGATAAGATATTTACTTAATATCTTATTATTAGAAATAAAAAATCTGAGTAAGCTAAATATGTTTAAATTAAAAAATAACATTTATTGTAATATGTTGCATCAATTTATTGAATGGTAGAAGTAATTTTTATGTAAGAAAAGATTTTTAAAAATATAACCAAAATATTTTTGTGATAAAATATTTACTTAATATCTTATTATTAAGAAATAAAAAATCTGAGTAAGCTAAATGTGTTTAAATTAAAAAATAACATTTATCGTAATATGTTGCATCAATTTATCGAACGGTAGAAGCGTCTGATTTTTCCTTGTTATACATGCCTGTATCATTTATGATTTATTTATCTGTCGCATCATGCATCATTATGATTTCCTCGGGTGATTCCGCCGATATTCATCATGCGTTTCTCACTAGTGCTGCTCGCCACACAGTGACGCAGACATAAATTAGTATTGTGTCGCCACATATGTATCATCAGTATGCGTTATCCGCGACGTACATGTGGCACCGAAATACGTCATAATTTAATCCCTAATCGGATAGCTGAGGGAGTACCATAAGTGATCATGAGTGGCCACGAAATGGTTTTCGATCTACCTTGTTACTGTTTAATCTAAAATCAATGCATCGTCCGCGATGTGGCACTGAGATACGTCATAATTTAATCCTTAATCGGATATCTGAGTGTACTATAAGTGATCACGAGTGGCCACGAAATGGTTTTCGATCTTCCTTGTCACGATTTAATCTGAATTCAATACATCATGTGTATTATCTGTACTTCACCATGTTGCTCTACCCGGTTTTCCTACCTTTATTAGTGATATTTCTTTCTTTTTTTATAAATATGAAATGTTACGAAATGTGAGATTAACATAAAATAGTAAAATTATTATATTTTCTTGATAAATCTGAAGGACCAATAGAGTGTGTATCACGTAAATTAATTAAAACAATCTCAAGTATACAGGACCGGCAGCACTAATTTGTTTATGCTACAGACATAATCATATAAAAGGTGAGGAGTGTTAAATGACTTCAAACTGGCATAATTGATATAAAAATGATGATTTATTACTACGTTTCGACCTCCGATTTGGGTCCTTATCAAGTAAATATTACTCAGTCCCGTGTTCCGAAATACAAAGTGTTGGAAAAACGTTGAATTATATATAATTAGATTTAAAAAGAATATACAATTGAGTTGATAGGATAAAAGACGTCAGTTGTTTGTGACAGCTACATACGGCTCAGTCCGTATGTAGCTGTCACAAACAACTGACGTCTTTTATCCTATCAACTCAATTGTATATTCTTTTTAAATCTAATTATATATAATTCAACGTTTTTCCAACACTTTGTATTTCGGAACACGGGACTGAGTAATATTTACTTGATAAGGACCCAAATCGGAGGTCGAAACGTAGTAATAAATCATCATTTTTATATCAATTATGCCAGTTTGAAGTCATTTAACACTCCTCACCTGGTATTTCCCATCACTGGCAAAAAGAAGACACTCACTCTGTTATAATCATATAAACATTTCATAATCCAGAATGAGCCCTTTGAGGTGAGAGTATGATTCACGAAAGAAATCTGGAGAGAGAACGGTTTCCAAAACTAAAGTTTTCTCATCCTATTGAGTGTGTCCGGAAAACCACAAACATAAAATACTGCCAATCTTTCTTAACTGCGCCATTTCACGCGAATGACATTCTTATGGGTCTTTTATTTTCACGCCGCAATTCGTGTTATTCGTGTTACTCTCTTACCACACTTCTCCGCTATTCATTTACAAATTAATTATTATGAGGATCGTTAATGACAACCCTAATTGAACGTAACATACTAGATCTTGCACAGTTCTTTTATGTTTTTTTGTTATATAGATGTTTTTCAGTTCAAAACTTGTACAATTACTTGAATTAAAACATTTTATATGAATATTCGTAACGTTATACAATATGTACAAACATATCTGATATATAAATCGATAAATTTTATAATTCGAAAAATCCTGAGACAGTCACGAACGTTACTAACTATGTCATTATTTTCCTTTTCTTCTAATTGCTGGTGATCTTCCCTTTTTTATTTTTATTTCTATCTACTTGACGTTTTCGCCAGTACCGTTGTCCTTCCAATCTCTGCGTTGACTCAGCTCCGGATTAATTAACGCCAAAACGCACGAAGGGCACATTTTAATTCCCCTCGTTTTAATTACGAGAAAGGTGCACGTAATTCGGACAAGAAATAATACGCAGCTGCTTGAGGGAAAGTTTCGCCAAACAACTCCGTGATTTCTTTGTCGATAGTTTCGACTGTTAAGATTTTCACTAGTCTGCTTTCTCCAACTTGCACGTTGTATTTCGCAATCCATCTTAATCCCGACCTCAAGAAATGACACTTCGTGGGAGTTCCTCTATAAATTTTGGTTACGTGGGCCAACGTTTTACCCGGTAATCAACGAAATACTTTTCGCCAGGGATACGTCAAAGTTATTTGTTGAGTCCGCAGTTCACTTGCCAAATTGGAAAAAGAGTCGTTATGTTTCTTGATATACTGCATGACACTTCAGTTTCTGTATTTCTGCTATTTCTATGTTTGAATATTATTCCTGAGAAACGACGTCCGATGGGAATTGACTTGGAAAAGTTCCTCCGCATCCCCATCCTTATTTAGGATGCGTCATGCCAATACATTGAAATATCAGATTTAATGTTTAATGTTTTATTACCAGTAGATTCAGCATCAGATATATCTGCAATGAATGTAACATGACAATTTGCAATGAAAAATTTATAAAAAGAAATCACATTGGACTTTTCTGTCCGATGGAACTTTGCAACGTAAAACGAGTGAAATAAATGTCACTAAAAATTATGAACAAGAAGATGTAATTTTCTTCGCTTCGAACTCATCTTGCGCATCGACCGCGACTTTTACGTTCGCATTGCGAGATTTCAAGAGAAAGATCTACAAAATTTACGTTCAAATTACTCCCTTCACCGTTGAACGAGTGAGGTGCAAACAACCGTAAAACTCCGACTATTCAATTACAGCCACGCTTGTGCCTTCAAGTCACCATTACCGCCGACCGGCGGCACCATTGTCGGCGAGTGGTAAATTTCGTTTCGCATCCCCAGCAGGGGCGAACGCGTTCGGAGTAAATGCAGCCGGGCGATGCAGGGAACGTCGTTTAAAACATCATTAAACAGGGTGACGCTGAAAGGCGGTTCGTGGCTGGTCCCACGGCACGGCACAGCAAGCGCCGTACCGCACTGCGCCGCCGTGAGTCATTCATTATCATTATCGGTCGATTCGCTAATTGATTTATTCGATTAAACGGGGATAATGACCAACCCGCAGGATTTACAGTTGGCCGACTTTATCGTTTATTTATCATAGGTTATCCGTTTCACCATAGCGGCCGGATAACATGTCGGAAATATCCATCGATGCGGTATCCGATGCGGAAGAGAACACTGATCGGTTCGCAGCCGATACACAGTGGAATAACGTCGAGGATTAAATGTAGGATTAAGAGTTTCCTAAGAGTAATAATGAATTCTGCGATTTTACTATCGAAAAAGATTGAGTCTGGTTTCAAATTTTCTCGAAACTTGAGAGAGTGTTACTCATTTATTCAACTGTGTTATTTTAATAGACATTAATTAATAGACATTAATAGACTCAGACGGGTCGATAAGCAATCAAAATTATTGTTTAATAAACATTGTTCTAGACGTTATTATTTGTCATAAGGAAAAAATTCTTAACTTTAGATTGTAATAAAGAACAATAAATGATATATACAATGAAAAAAGACTTTAGGTAATATTAAATAATATTTGATATTTTGCTTATTTTATGGATTATTAGAATGAATGAATTTACGTAACAGTTAGTTTATTCTAATAATCCGTAAAATAAGCAAAATATCAAATATTGTTCAATATTACCTAAAGTCTAAGTATGTATGTATATATATATATATATATATATAGATATATAGTATATATATATATATATATAGAATATATAAAGATATTTAGTGTATCTGTAATTTATATATAAAAGCAAGTGAAAATAAATTTTAGAGATACTTTGGGAATAGAAAATGTAAATAATTTAAGGTAGCATGGGCTTTAAGCCAAATATTACGAATTACCTTTCATGAAAGCTTTCTCAAAGCTTATTGATTTTTGTTTTCAAAAGAATCTTTTTTTGAGAATCTCCGTTAATTTTTATATATTATACCGATATAACTTAAGAAAATTTTGATAATATAAAATTTGAATTGTACAGTTAGATCAATTTAGCCATCACTTTGAATGACAAGAGAGATATTTATTTTAAAATTCTCGATCTTTAATTAAACGTATGAATTTAAAAGCTTCTAAAAGTTTGTGAATAATATATAAATGTAATATATAAATGAAAAAAATGTTACACCTCCATAAGCATATTGTACAAAATATTCTATTTTAATATTTGAATCAATACATAGGTACTTTTAAAATTATAAATTTTTAACATTTGAAAAGAATTATAAATTTTTGTTCAAAATTGTATGCCCTGAAGACGGCATACTATTCTTCATATAGCAAATACAATAACGTTTTTACATCAGAAATATCCATTAAATTATGCAAATTTCTCTATTTTCTTAAGCCAAGTCATTTATTTTTACTTTAATTTATTTTTTATATCCACAAAAGAATCTGTTGGTGAAACAGAATTTGCAAGAGCTCGAAAGAAAATTGTAAATAATTCAAGAGACGGTGGCATCAAGCCAAATGGCTGGAGCTGCTCATCCCCTATCTGCTCAGTATTTTTTTCTCGTGTCTTTCATCCCCGCTACAGCGCCGATCTCATAGCCCTCCATCGGAGATGGCCACCATCTTGGCTCTTTTCCACCTTGATGGTTTATTAATCTTTAATAGGTATAACTTCCAACACTGGAAGAATTTTATATCTCCGAACATTTTACGTGGCGCTTTTCTTTTTCATTGAACCACCCCGACACCATTCCTGGTTGCTTTCACACTGTTACTCTTCTATCATGTCCTTTTCTTCTTGAGTATTTCCTATGGTCGACAGATATAACATGATAAAATGATTTAGCTATATATAGCCGGAATTCTTTAGTCGTATTCTGTCTACAAATTTCTCTTCTAAAATTTAATCGATAGTATTGAACTAAATCTGTCCAGTGAGGAAATAATTAAATTTTTTATTTTATAGTTTGTCGTTAAAATTAAATTATTGATATCTGAATGTTGATAAATCTGATAATATAAGAACGTTATATCTCTGCTGCAACATTATCAATAATAACGTTGTTCGAAGACATTTCAATGTAATTAGTTATAAAATTTGATTATTATGTACAAATGGCATTACATACATTTTATTTTTTATACTTATATTAAAAAATCTTTTGTTTAAAATGTCAATCAATTTACTTAAATTTGTTTTTTTAATATTGCTCAAATAATATGAAAAATTATGCAAAACAAATCTTTTACTGTTCCAAATTTTTTCCGAAAACATTGATATGTATGATCAACAAATAATTCTTTTAATAGCAAATTTACAACTGGGAGAAGAGTTTAAGTATTTCGCAACTGACATGCTTTATGCTTTTATATACTATAAAATATTTGCATGATTCCCCACGACGCGTCCTTTCTCATCGCTATTTGCATTCACGATACGCCTCCGGAGAATAATTTTCCATGAAACCTACTAAAATATCTCGAAATTACCAAGTGTATCACATTTACAAGTATACATTAGGTTTACAAACAGTCTTTGAATTATACATTCCATTTTTCTTTACCAACTTGCGTAATATTTACTCTTTACTTTTATTGTTTTATTATTTCATTCTAGTGAAATGATTCTAAAGATACATCTAAAAGTAGTAATTAAAATTTTTTAATTACGAAAATTGAATATTATTTTTTGCATTTATTATACATTTCTGTTGTAATTGTGAATTATGAAAAAAATAGAACCTGTTGGCTTGTTTATTTTTGGTAAATATTTGATATCGAATATTTTTGTTAAATGTGTGATACCAAATATAATTTCTATGAACATTGATAAAATTGTGGTACAACTTTCTGATATAAAAGAATCTGAGGGAAAATGAAGCGAAGAGAATAACGGCAAGATGTTATCCCGAAGTTACTGACTTTATCTTAGCAATGACTACGCTTCAATTTTTTTTATGTATCAATCATCCCACTTAATTTCCCACGGGCATCGTACCACAGAATTAGCCAGTTTGGACTGTTCACGTGCGGAATTAAGTTCGTAGATTTTTCTGTGCACGTGAGAAACCTACGTGACCGCGCTAGGATTTCTTTCGCTACAGGGTGAAACGAAGAGATCCACCTTGTTGACGTTAATGCAAACAACGACCACAATCAGCAGAATTGCTAGAAAAATTATTCTTACATATTTTGCAGGAGAATAATATCTCAGAACAAAACAATTCTCTTTTGTCACGCTATTCGCTGAATTATACATTTTATTTTGTACAAGATTGTATTCGTGAATCATACAAGATAATTAAGCCAGTAATTAACTTGTATCACTAATTTTAGTTTACAGTAACATTATATAAAGAATATTATTTTTACTTTTAATCTTTAAAAATTACGTATGATAGAATTAATTGTTAATTGTTAAGATGTCACATATATAGTACAATATATTATAAAATACAAGGATTATTAGATTAAAATCTAACGTCGCGATTTTCCATGAGACCATACTTTCAGAACGCAATTTCACGCTGTACAACTCGATATCGTGCTTATGACGAATTATCCTGTCCCGCGCATATCGATAACTAATGCGAACGCAATCGCAACATGACGCCAATAATATAACCGAAATCCTACTCTCACACTGGGGACGAAGCAGCGCGAAAGATTCGGACGTGTTCGCGTGTTCCCACGGGAATCCGTCATAATTTCGTTAAGTGCGCTCGGACCAACCTAACTCTGCTGGATGTATTTATTGAGCCCGCTCACGTTTATCGGTTATTAATATGGCTCTCGGTGCACCTCTTATGGCTCTGTGTATTATGGTCGTTAATATACTTCATTCGATCCACGCGTAACTGTCCACTTTACGCTCACTTATACGATGCGTCCACGTAAATGAAGAATGATAAAATGAGTTCCTTCAGGCTTACACTAATGATCACTGCAATGTCGCGATGCTTACCAACACTTCGAATTAAAGTTCTATGACAGTGCTCGCACTGAGACAAGTAGTTTTTTGCTTTCTACAAAAACTGATGAACGGATAAACAATCAAAGTTTGGTAACTGATTAGGAAAGAGTTGAATCAAGAGATTACTTAAATTTATCTTCTGAATTACAGAGTTTTCTCTTTTTACGAACGCAGCTCAGGTACCATTTTATTCTCAGCCAATTAAAATACTACACCGATAATTTAAACGAGGATACTGCTCTGTCTTTCTTTCAAACAAAAGCGCGTGGCTTCCTTAAAGAGGAAGACGGAGAAAAGACCGTTCTAATCCACACTATGAATTATCTCCTTATTTCGTTACTTTCTTGATGCTCTTCTAAACCTTCTTTACCGCCTTCCTTCTTTACCCTTCGTTTATACGAAGGACGCTTTGTTCGAACGACCCTTTAACAGCGTTTACTTTCACGTGCCTCCGTTTTTGGAGGTGTAAGTTAGGTTTTTAGTGGGTACTTCGCGTTTCTTCGCCAACATAAATTATGTCGCAGATAAGAATTAATTAAGCTAATTAATTGCCAGAACACACCGCCTTTTTGCTCTAAGGAGAGATTTATTACGTCTTATCAGACGATTCTTACAATGCAAATCAATTGAAGCATATGTGATTATTGTACTTTGAAATCTTTCTTTGTTTCTTAATTAAAAAATTTTTTGAAGCTATTAATTATAGTAAAATAATTTAATTGTTTTTTGGAACTATGAGGATATTATATAAATGTGTCGCATATATACATAGTGTCCGCGGGAATTACTTCCAGAAACGTGACCGATTAAATGAGATTTATAAATGTGGCGGCTGACAGGCGGTGAGCTTCATTACGTTCAGACAATTGAAAATTGCACGCTTTCGCGGCCACGCAATGTGGTACTTGTTTTCCCAAATAATGCTATTAACTACGTCGACGTAGAGGTGATGGCCGCAGGTGTATGTGTATGCCAACAAACAGGAAATCGTGATGCAGCGAAATACTGTACTGCATACCAATTTCAGTTTGGAATTTCATTTTACTCAATATCATCAATGTATTGTAGTATATAGTGTGGAATCATAAATTAAAAAGAGATAATACCAACGAGAAAAATCTTTAATTTGTGTTATCAAATTTGATAAAAATTTTTTATTACATTAATTATATAGAGTGCTATGTTATACTATATATTGAGCTCTATTGAGCTAAATAGACAATTTTATTTTTTATTATTTATATTAATTAAACTCTAAATTGTTACTTAACTTAAATTAGCAATATAGGAAAACTATAATATGATTAATGTGACGAAATAATGTTTATATACTGTAAAAAGTAGTTTCGTAGTTGTTTTTTAATATCTTAATCTGTATTACTTTCTCGAAAGTAAAACTTTAATTAAAGATTTGACTTTAATTAGTTTTTTAAAACTAAATAAAATATTGTATCTCTCTTTCATGATATTTTCTTTATCTCCTGTTTTTATTTATGTGTTTAATTAACACATTGTTAACTTTGATAATTAGAATTACACATCATTCGTACATTCTCAATACACAGCTCTATTTGGTACAAATCTACGCTCGTCTAATTATAATTCCGGTCCTTAATTTAATGTCGTAAATTGAATTCGGTACCAACGAAATGGACAAAGTTCGGCGAACCGTTTAATAGTTTTGAAGTGCGGCCCTCGATTTTAATGGGCTTGCCGCCGTTCAGCAATTCCATTTTAGTAGAGATATTTCGCGTGCATTTGCTCACGGCAAAATCCACTTCCGTTGCCATATATCTTGCCACATATTTATGTAAAATGGAATACAAAATTACAAATTGCACAGAATTACAAAATCTATTTTTATGAGATTACGTGTGAGTAATCTTGTGAGTAAGTAGTGATTTAATGTAGTATATCAAGATAAATGTCATTATTTCGTTTACATTTCTAATTACTTAATATAATTTGTGTATGGCGCAATTATCTCTGGTTTTTATCTTGATTTTAATTCAACTTTCTGCTGCGATTTATCTTTATTTTACTTTGTTTGAAAACTCCAGTTCTTACGAACTTTATGAGAATCTTTCTCCATGATATCCCAATGATTATGTTAATATAATATAATTCTTTGAGACTTTTTTAATAATGAAAGTCGGCTAATATGTGAAATGTCATTTCGAACCGTGTTATGCATCGCCACGATGGCGATGTTTCAAGTGCGACATTACTCATGGCCTTTCATATTATTACCGCCACGGGATTCGCCTACCTCACACAAAGGTAGTCGTCGCCGTTACAGAGGCCCGGCGCAGGATGATTCGTCGATAACGCCGCTGAAAAATGATCTTACTTGCATTGCCGGAACCCGACCGTATTTTGAAGCTATTTTTGAATGACCGATGATACCGGTCTCTCTTGATGACGTCAATTCGATGTCGCTCAGCTACTCGACGAAGGATACAAAGTAAGTGATCTGTGTTGCATCGGAGGATAATAAATTGAGTAATGTTAAAATATCTGTCAACATCGCGTCTGTACAATTTGATTTATTTTTGCCACCTAAAATGCTCACGAAGAAGTAGGTACTAAATTCGCTAGCAGGGTAGAAATGTAAAATAATACGAAATAATATATTTCTTTGGAAAAACTATCTTTCTTAAAAGGTTCTAAACGTATGGTGAGTTATTCGAGAGACTTGAGGGAACGCGCGTTCGAAAATCTCTGTCTGATTATAGAACTCCTTAAATTGTAGATGCGAATCAATGAACTCAATATCTCATGAGTTACCATCTACACGCGGTGGCCTAGGAGATTTTGATCCTACCTACATGAACAAGGAGTTCCCAGCGGACAACCGCGCGTTCATACATATTTATGGAGATTTATCGTATGCACGCAAAGCTGGTACCGCTGGTACTCTTTTTTTTTTGGCGTTCTGCCATCATCAGCCGTTCCGCCCCATCGAATTTTATTTCCGCTCGTGGGCCGTTCTATGCGCCGCGAGTTCGGCGACCATAAATACCGGAATGGTCACGGTTCGCCGTTAAAAGATGCCGGAGAACGGCGTTCGCCGATCTTCCAGGGGTTATCGGAAAGAAGTCATTGACCGTGCGAGCCGATTCCGAGTTTACGAGTTGGTCGGATAGTCCATAAAGAATACTTGGCTTTCCGGTAAATCTTATTCTGCGCTCTTATTCAATAAAACGGCGGAAGAAAGAACTGCGATTGTTCGTCATCGTGATAAACATTCGCAACCATCTGCTACGCATTGCGGATATATTTCACTAGCTCGCGACCAGCTTTCATTACGCTAAATTAAATTTACTAAACGGTTTCTGAAAAATGGTACTAAAAAGAAGAGGTTGATTTTGTGCGTATGTATATTAAAGAAATTCACTTAAGGAATTATATACGTCCACAACTCTATCGAATTGTTTCTACAATGATACTCATCGCTATGAAAATTTAACTTTGATCACCTAGATCAAAAACTAATATTGAACCCGGTTACAATAATTAATAATTTTATTTGCAAACCGTAATGAAAAATGTTTGTAGATAATAACGTTTAAAGTAACAGTTATCTAGATAGAGGTGTTTTACGAAACAGTTTCACTTGGATATCAGTTTCACATTGATTTTTTGAATATGATGACATTTTATGCACTTTTCATTTAGCAATTTAATATCGTAGGGGAGAGAATAATGTGTTTTAACTGACATAACGGTCAACATTTAGAAATGATTGCGTCGCACTTACCAGGCCGGAGCGTAGAACGGGGTTTGCAATTTTATGTAAAATCAGTGTCGCTATTTAATGTTACCGTGCGCGTTAATTACATCACGAGAGTGACGTGTTACATGAGCCATATTCCGATTTAATAATCTCACGGGTAATAGTTAACGGGCGATACGGATCGACGGAGGGGAATACGGATCGGGGCTTTCCGTGCCGGGATTGAATGTTCCGTTGGCGACGATGGTGGCGGCCACCGTGCCGCTCCTCGTTACGGACCACGCGTGTCGCGTGACTTGACGGCCGTGACGAAACAACGGTCGAATGACCAAGTCGAAACGGCACGCATCTCGTGCGAACCGAGGAAACAATTAGTGTCAACGCAAATTTAATTATCAGCCGGATCCGCCGGCTTTTTGCCGTCGGAAGCATTACCGAGATTTGCATTTCGCGTTAACGAAGATTGCATAAAAAAGTGGATTTAATTTATGAATCTGGAGAGTTGCGCCAAGGACGCATTCGCATGACGTCACTTTATCGACACCATTGTTTCTGTAACGCAGTAAGGTTTCTTTTTCCCGCGTTGTTCTAGAGGCTATTTAATTAACGCTGAAGGAATGCGCGAAGAATTCGATTTCGCATTTTAACGAAATATGAATACTCGCCATTCCACTTAATACTCATTTTCACATAGATTTTCAAACGCAGTCGTACGCTTATACGAGGCTACCAATGAATTTTCGCTGAATATCAATCCGGACCGGGAACGGAAAATCGTTAAAGTCGATAAATCATAATTTGAGAATGACAGGGTTAATAGAGAAGTAGATCATCAGCGATTACGTGCTGCCCTCGGTTCGGCCCGATTAAAAACGCCACAAATCCCTTCTGAAAGGGCCGCGTTCGCTTCATCGACGCACGTCGATCAACATCGATCCTCGTGTCCGTGACAAATTCGCTGTGGTATATGCGATTTAGTGATTGTCCCATCGACAAGATAAAATCGCCCGTTTATATTTAGGTTCGCGATGGCTTCATTCGCGCGGCCGCGATTGAATTTCCCCCATTAGAAAGAGGAAGTGCGCAGAGGTAGTCGACGTCATTTCCAATGCGCTAGCGTTTAGTTTCCGCCGCATCCGGTGGCTATCTGTATCACTACATCATCATCACGATGGACTGGCTCGAGTGAAAATCGCATCCTGTTCACCCCTAAATTGGGATCAGACAAACGATTTACTGCTTTAAAGCGATCGCGTTTTTAATTCCCTTTATCTTTATTCGGTTTTTATTCTATTTTTCTTTTGTAATCTCTCAGTTTTTAAGCAATCACGTGTTCTAAGGGCATAAATGATGGAAATTACATTGCATCAATTGCTTACTATTATACGAAATTTTAATGATAGATGTTAATAAAACTATGTCGGTGCTCTTGATATTTGAAGTACAAGTAAATTAAAGCATAATGTTTAATAAGATTCAGGAGTTATTTACTTATCAATGGCTCGCACTAAGCTTTCTCAAAGTTTATGGTTACGTTAATTTAGCATTTTATTAAACAGTTTGCGAAATTTTAAAAACTGTTTTATCATCATACTGACGATGTCAAATTCGGTCAAACTTTAGGTGCAAATTTTCTAGATTTAATGCTCGCTTATCTTGCCGGCGGGGATCATGGATCATCAAAACTAATATTATATACTCTAGATCTTTTCTTCTTCGAGTAATAAACGTTAAAGTATGTATGCTCAAAACTCGGCTGAATTTTAGTCTACTAAGCAAAGAGGCAAGGACTTTCTTCGCCTAGTGCCAGCGAGATGGAGGGAAGGGGCCAGAGTGTATATCTTTTCTTATTTTTTGGAACGCGCTGCCTCTGGAAAATAAACTAGCCACTTTTATCGATCGATGTCCCGGGCGTTTCGCGGCCGCCATTAAATGTACCGTTCTATGCCCTTCTCCTTTAGTCCACTCTTTATCTCCCTTAACCTCATCTCTGTCCCATTAAACTCAGCCCTCTTCTTACCTCCTCGCGAGTGAGTCATCCTCTTCGGCTTCATATCTGCGAAACAGAATTTTGAGGCCTCATTATTCTGCAATTCGCTCTGAAAATCAATAGTCGTAATCGCTTCAGATTAGTGCATCATGAAATCGATTTGACGAGCTATGCTTCTCATTCATTTATGGTTTCACTCATGGATAAATTATTAAAAATCACACCAATATCAGTATGTATTTTTTCAGTAAACGATCGCTCGCACGACTCTCCTCGGCGTTTAAAGTTTTATTGAACCATGCTGCAAAAGCGGCGATAAGCGATGGATATGATGTACATCTCACTGTTAGCTTGCGGTGAAAGAGGAAAATTTTTTAAATAATTTAAAATAAAGATAAAGATAAAAGATAGAAGATGAGCTAGCATGACATTTTTCTTTCGTATTAAATTCTTGAAAATTGAAATCGGCTCAAAGTCATTTGCTCAATTGTGACATGTCCTTAAGTTTTTTAAAATAAAAATAAAAATAATCCCTGTTAAAATTGAAAAAAATTAATAAGTTACGTTCTTTTTCTGTTACAGGTAAGAATCATTTGTTGGACGAATTGACGTATTGGTTTAAGGTTGGTAAGTAAACTATGATTTTCACATCGTTTTTCATTTATTATCTGAATTTTTTATGTTGACGTATGATAGATGTACAAATATATTGACACGCGCTGCTATAGTTTTTAAAAAATCTATTTCGATACCATGTGCCTATTCTTCGTACTAACGCAATTGTATTCACGTTGCACGTTATTTTTCTTCCTCGCGGGATAGAAAAACCTTGCTAATGTTAGTGAAATAAAAGTATGTTTTTCAATCGCGGCTTCGCACAGACGACAGCAATGTCAGCCAGACGAAGTGCTTGCACAAGAACTTAGTGAGTCGCGTGAACGAATTTCTTCGTTTTCTTTTTCTCGTGTCTCCTTTACGGCTTTTTTATTCTTCTACTGTTGTAAACGGCGGCTCTGCTTTGAACCCTGTATAAAGTCCCCACAAATTAATTAGCACACTCTCCGCGATGGGTTCATCACGAGGCGGAATAAATTATGCAGCACAAAACCCGCGTCGTGAATCCTTGTATCATTAATCTCAGAAAGTTCTCGAGACGTATACAACAGATTTGTCTTGTTGATATCGTTCCACGCATGTAAATTTACTCTCATTATATTTAGCGCCACACGTGTAGTTTAAGACTACTTTCGTGATTGACACATGTGATAATATCTATATTTACAGGCAATATTTGTTTATTGTCTTAATTACATTTTTAAGATTCGTGAAACTGATCTATATTGATTTCTTGTCCAAAAAAGCTCTGATTCGGATACATACGCATGACAAATCTCTATCGTTAGATATTCTAGACACTCACAATCTCTTCTGCGACTCGAAATTTCGGCCGCCGGATTATTTAAATAAGGGTCGAGGTCCGCGGTGCTGTCACAGAGCTTTGGGAGGTCCGCGCTACTTCGGGAGATACAGAACGAAACTGGCCTCGTCCTTGGCCGCGTGGTCATCGAGGCTATTTCCCCCGCTTCTCCTGCCAATGCATTTCGGGTCCTCTCTCGTGGACTCAGCGGGCGACTAGCTTCGGACGCGAGCCGAACAGACACCGACGATACATCACGCACAACAACCACAATCCCTGTCCGGCTCTAAGCACATCGTCCAATAATACAACTAGCGGGTGGATAAGGGCCAAGGCAAACGCGTGTCGCGCTGGGATCTGCCGGTCGGATTCTTCGTCGTCAAATATGAAACCTCCAACGGTCGCCTTCGTGATGGTAGATTCCGAGGACATCTCTGCGGGTTCCCGTTGTTAAGCGCACTGCTGGATACTTATGACTTATTGAAACGACATAACTGATATCGATAAAGAGGACGCATCGGAAAAGATCTTCTTATCATTGCTCATACGTTTTATTTTATTCTAACGGCAAGAAATGTTTGACTTATTACTTATTTGAGAATTTAAATGTGAGCTTTTTTTATTAGCTATTTTCACGAGATGCAGTTTTTATGTATTAGTAATTATACTTGTTCGAAGGATTGCTCGAGGCATGTGGTAAAAGACAAACATTGCAATTTACAAATGCCACGCACGTCAGTCGATGCTGGGTTACGAACAGAATATCGGGTCGGCATCTCTGCTCTCGAGGTCTTCTCTGTGATGCGCTTGGTACTCATGATTCTTATGGTCGCGGTAAAAATGCCGCGCACTGTTCCGAGAGGGAACTTGATGCGAGAGGGAACAGGAGAGAGAGAGAGAGAGAGAGAGAGAGAGAAAGAGATCACGACCATGTTCTCTCTTTGTCTGTCACGATTCGAGTCTCCCTTCGTCCTCTATTCTTTATCGCAGTCTCGCCTGAAAGGTGATGTAGTTCTTCGTTCTTCCCTTAGGGACTACAAATAGCTTGTCAGTTGAATCATAATAGAGTCTCGGGATCGCGAGATAATCTCGCATCAGGATATCCCGGCGTGAGTTCACCGAGGCCGAAACCCAAGGTCTCGGTGTTCATGTATTGATATAGGATGCACGTTAATCCTGATTAAGAAGCGATTTATCGAACTTTCAATGATATGTTCTAATCAGAGTCATAGATCGTTAACAATCGCGTTTAACGAGAGCTTTTAAATTAAAAATCATCAGTAAATTTACAATTAGCTTTTAAACAAAATTGCGTGGTAAAACTCGTTGATCACGCTGGAATTTTAATTTGTAAACCTGCAAGATGATAGCAGGAATTAGCAAGTATTAACAAGAAATTTATCGCGTTTAAATTGGAATATAAAAACTTTATGAATGAAGTTTAAATTTTATTTAAATTTAATTTAAAGATAAATATATATATATATGTATATACAAGAAATTTATCGCGTTTAAATGGAAATATTAAATTGAAAATTTTATGATATAAAACAACATTTTATTTAAATTTAATTTAAAGACGCGTGAAATAAATGTATACAATAAAAAAAATTATTAAACGTTTTAAAGAATAGTTAAAGTTTCAGTATATTTTTATTGAACTCTCTTCTTAATTATTGTATATTAAAAAGCACACAATTATCAAAATATATTGTGATTGTACATTATTAATGTGATCGATGCATCGATAGACTCTTTACAACACAATAATTGCATACGACATATGGATGGCATGAGGCAATCTCTCGTGGGATAATCGCAGAGAGTTCATAAAGTCAGGTCGATCGGACCTGGAGTGAACTGGAGTGAACTTGCGACTATGAAGTCCCTGACACCACAGGAAGTCCATACCTGATTGCTGTCGTGACCGATTACTGGGGTCCACGAACTTCCTGTACCGTCAACTTTCTGATCTCACGAGAGTTTCTCACCGTATATATGGTTCGTGTCGCATTAGTTCTACTTGTATCGCTCTGACAGCAAATAACGTTAATAATTTAATTAAAATAGTACCCAAAACGTATTTTATTATTAACGTAAGTAGGTTTTGTATAATAAATAGCACCTATTACTAAAAAACGTATCTAACTTTACTCATGTTTTTCTCACCCTACATAGTGTTGAAAAAAGATTTACTTACATTGATCGAAAAAATAAATAATATTTAGATTACTACATTTATATCTTATTTCTGAATTTAAAACAAATTTCTTTTGTTGAGAAATTTCTCTTACCGGACGTCACCGAATGTCTAGCGTACGTTAAATAAAATATAAGTTGTTGGAATTTAATAAAAAGTTTCATCTAACAAACAGAGAATTGTGTTTCCGCTCCATCCGACATGTATGTGACAAGAAATTTCGCGTTTCTTTTCTGTTCAGTAAATTGTTTGCATGATCTTCGAAAAATGCTTTTCTTATTCTTTGAAAGTATTTGATTTCTCTAAGGAATGAAATGTTCTGTGGAAGAGAATCGGCTTCCCTACTGTTCGCTCTTTTGCTCGTAACTGAACGTCGAAGTGGCTGTCCACGATTTATCGAGCCGTTGAGCGTGCCCCAAGAAGATTGCAGTAACTTTCGCATTATTGCTAGGTGCTGGCAACGATCCCATTGCAGAATGAAAACATACTGCTGCTAGAAGAACTGTCTAGATACAAATCGAAATGCGTTTGATGTGTTCTTCGATAAGAAGATACAGCAGAGTGGCAGTCATGTTCAATCACGGTATCTTTATCAACGTCGTCTTTATTCTTGAGGACTTTTTACTACTGGTGATTACAGAGAATGTATTTTTTAGTAATCAAACTCACATTTTATTACACAAATTGATATTAACAATATATGAAAAAATCTAAAACTTTCTTATAATCTAAAACTTGTGTTAGTACGCGCAACAATAAGATCGTAAATTTTCGATAACTTGACTTGTAAGAATTAGGAAGGACGAAAATCATTTCTTATGCGTTCGGGTTTAACAATCTCTGGAGGTTTGGCAGAATAATATTTCCCTCGGGTAATGATGTCACAAAGCGGAAAACCAAAATTCGATTATCATATCTCGCGCGTGCATCTACGAAAGATGGAGTAAAATTTACCTCGTGAACGATAGGGCTTTTCCTTCGCGGTGACGTATCGTTGAGAAATCTAAATCGAAACGGCCTTGAAATACGGTACCGCGACAAATGTTTCCTGACAAGAACCAGAAACGGAAGCTGGTTAATTTATGAACCGACATTTTTCTACCACAGCACCGCAATCGCTTCTAAATTACGCGTCGTTCATTTTGTGACAATGTCGTAATTTCTATTGGACTGGCTTGGATTTATTTACGTTTTTGTAAGAAAACTTTTACACAGAATTTCTTGCTTAAACTCTCTTAATGGTCACGATATTTCTTGTATCTCGAATATATAAGATTTTTCTAAGTATTATGTACTTATTTTCTGTTATTTCATTATATTAATATATAATTATCTCATTATATTTCTATCAAGTTTGTCAAGCTTTATTTTACTTAACTTATTTTATTTAACTAGTTCTATTTAACTAGCTTAAAAAGTCTACTCTAGCTTCTTATATCATAAAATGTCAAGGGGATGAAATCAGGGGGAGTGGCTAGGGTGTTCAGGTTTCATGGTAGCCTATATTTTCCGCAGATTCGTAGAGAATAACTATTGCAAAATTTGATCCAAAGGGTTCAGAAGTTTATAGGGAACATACAAATAGCAGACAGACATTCCATTTTATACATATAGATACTGCTTTTACAATTCTGCTTCTTATTATCTTTATGTAGATACACGTTGTTTAAATCATCATAAGTTTCTTTTTCGCGGTGCAGAAGAGATAAAAATTTGAAGAACGAGCTCTTTTAGCAAATCACAAGTTAGCAGGAGTCTTCGAGTGGACTCGCATGTACTCAAGGCTGTTGGATTATTTATCCGATTCGCTTCCTGAGGCGGAGTGAAATGTGTCGCCTCAGCATGCCTGGAGTTCCCGGAGTCTGTCGTCTGATAATCGTGATCTATTCGTTCTCGTTTCCTCAGCGACCTACAAACGTTATACCTGTACCCACACATCGTATTTTCCTCATATTCGCATAAATCATAGTCGGATGATAGCCATTGAAAAATATACGCTCCTTCCGTTTCCTGGAAAACACCATAATATTCTGACGGTGAACGTTGCACGGTTAAACTCGCATGCTGAATATTTATATTGCATAGAATTGATATTTTATTGCGACATAGGGCATTGATTCGTATAAAGTCGCATGTAGATTGTCGCGCGCGATGCTACGTGATAATAGAAGCGTTACAAAATATTCTTCAGAAATATTTGCAAAATATGTAAAGAGACAAAAGTGAGAGCGAAGGAAATAACGAGGACATTAGATGATTTAAACGAAGTCGAAAACTAATTCAATTTATGATGTAATGAGCGATTCTCTCTTTGAACTCGATAGTGGTCTCAATAAATGTCCGAAAAAACATCGATGTGACAAAAAGGCTCGTGCTTCTTCCGAGATTCGGCTCAATTAAGCGAGGGTTTCTGAGCGCTGACAAAGTACGACATCATTGTTCTTTTATGGCCGATCCTAAATAAGTAAGTCTGCCAGCATATTGAGTGGCAAACCGTAGAAAGGATGAAGACAACCGTGGCAAAAAGAGAGCGGCTTGACAACGAGAAGCACCAGGAGCAAACTCTCTCAACAAGAAAGGATGAAGTGAGACGATGAATAACGACGAACGACGATAAAGAGGCCGTAGAGAGGAAGAGAGAGAAGAGAGAAAGTGAGAAAAATGGTAAAAGATGATGAGAGACCTACAGAGGCTACAGAGGAAGAAGGCAGATAAAGAGAAATATCTTATTATACACGGCGCAGAAATTAGTTTTCATCTATTAGTACATGCATGCAAAAGCTTTTTATGTTTGGATATGTAAAACACACATGCGTTTTTATAAGCATCCATTTAAACAATAGGCACAATGTGTATATTTATTTATGTGCGTGTAAATAATATTTTACTTTTTCATTACCCGTGTAGCGTGTGCGCGAGATAATTATTGTATCGGTGTTTACGATCGTGCGTATAAACAATTAAATCATTATATAAAATTATTTATGCAGGTAATATTCACGTATTCAATTTACGAATCTTATGGTAATATGACGTAATAATGAGTTGCAGTTACGTAATGCAATTTGATATCACGACATCGAGTATCATACATGTATAAAAGAGAATACGTAAAACGAAATCAATGATATGACTGATTATCGACGAGCTATTAAAAATTATTTATCTGTAATTATGTTACGATATGTTTTTTTTAATAATTTGTAAAAAATATATGAAATTAAAATATTGGGTAATTGTGTCATATAATTATGTAAATATCAATCGTCTCTCTCTCTCTCTCTTTCTCTGTCTGTCTGTCTTTATCTATCTATCTATCTCTACGATTTTGAACGAATGCAATCGCACTGACCGCTTCTATACCGATAAATCGCAAATAGACGCGGTTACGAAGCGGCGGAAAGAAACCGATGTTTCTACGTTCTTTCAGTTCCAATTCGGTTACCGCCAATTTATGTGGCTCATACATTCTTGAGCGTAATTACTTCGATCCTCGAGAAATCGAGAGTAAGTGGAAGACACGAGAGGGGTGAAAAATTGCCCGGTTTCGTCGGACAGGATCTGGCATGGAATATTTACTACGCTTTTTAATGAGATCAATGCGCCGGGGGAACGATTGGATAATTGCACCCGAGAACCAGACTTCTTCGAGTAATTAAACGCTCGGCGTTTCTCATTTACTTATATTCATCACGATTAAATACTCCGTAGTAACTTCCTGTTATAAGGAATAACGGAGGATAAATACTCACATGACATATTTGTACGCTGAATACATCGTTTTTTTATCTCAGTTGTCTACCTTCATTCATAAATTATTAAATTAGTAATTATATGTTTTCTCTCATATCATTTTTTACCGTTTAGAATTTATTTTGAATACCTGTTTTACTTCTTAGTTACTTATCTTCATATGTGTATTTAAAGATCAATCACCAATATTGATTACATGAATATAAAAAGGTTATTTTGATTCCATACATCGTTATAATAAATAAGAAAAATGATGGAAACATAATTAGCTGTCTCTCACATTTCTGTGAAATATATCTGTAGCTATTAGAACTGTATCGACACCTAATAAAATAACGGGATACAGTATCGACATTTCCGCAAGTGGAGATATAGCCGTGATAATCGAAACGTCGTTCCTTATCGCGTGGAAATCTCCAGCGCGTGCAAGAAGGCAAAAAGTCACGATCGTAAATGTCTATCGCATATCAGTTCCTTTAATGAATTTTTCTGGCGTATTAAAATTATGCTTCCAAGCGCACGGCTTATCACGCTTTCTGGAAATTGTATCAAGCAACAGCGTTTACCCACATCCATTGAATTCATTACCGTAACGGAAATGAATTTGAGCGAATATATTTCACAAACATAAATTCAATCGACTGAGCCGAATTGAAAAGGATGAGACAATGGAAATCCAAGTGCTCGGCTCAAGGATCATTAGAGTCAATCGCAAATCGGTGATCCGAATGCAAATCGAGATCGGGCCGCAGAATCTCACACGAGAATGAAACAAAAGGTCATCGCTAGTCGAGGTTTCCCGGCAAACAGTAACGAGTAACGAACGTCCGGTAGTCTGCGTGCTAGCGACAATGCTTCGGCGACCGATATTTAATTACAGATGGAGTGCAGCAAAGCTATAGAACCGGCCTAGAGGCTAACAACTACTCTATTTTATAGATCACTATGTGTGATCGTGAAAATGACTGATTTTCGCGTGAAATCTACCCGTGTGATTCTACAATAATTAATGTATTTTTTATTAAATACGTTAAGATGTGTAATCTGTTAAGTAACTTGGAACAGGAATTTCAGATTTATCGAACCGATTAAAAAGTACAACAGGTCAATCACAAAATTGTTATGCAAGCCAGTTGAAAAACTCATCGAGCATACTTCGCGAGATCTTCGAAGTTTCGCATTTGAGATGGCAACGGTACGACACGCATACCAAAAGACAGTATACGTTCTTACTCAGGAGTTAAGACAAAAACAGAAAGAATAGTTAAAGTGGAGACGAAGCTTTCATGTTCACTTGGTTGGAAAGTTGAATCGTCGATTGGCAAAGTCTTGACACTGTCGTATATCGCGCGTTAAAAATAAAGCTGTAACTTTTCGCCATTTTATCCGCACGAATTTCTGCGATGAAAAGGCAGAAAATTTGGAAAAGTTCTTCTTTTTTTGTCTCTTTTGCGAGTGAATATTTAAATATCGACATTACGTTTTTATGTTATATTCAATTATAGATCTCTTCTTGGAAATATTTAACGTTAATTTTTGACAAAAAATTGCCATACTTGATATCTAAATTATTATTTATATTTGCGTAACTCTCGTTTAATTTTTCAAGAGATCAAAGAAACTTGTAGAGAACTGAAATCGTAAGTGCATTAACTTGCATTAGAAGTACGCCATTGAAAAAAACTAAGCGTAAAGTTGGAACGTAACGATGTTCAAAAGAAAAATATATACCGGTGTATAGACGCATTTCTCGACGAGAGCTACACGCTGCTGCACCTAAATTACTGTAAATTCTCTGCTAACGACCATCGAAACGCAATACAAATACTCGCTGAGTAATTTTTTCCTACAAGCACGGCACAAAACTCGCCCGCCGACTCGCACAGAGAAGCACAAGCGAAAATGAAGCTGGGAGAGACGAAGTGTGGGCAGAAAGAGTGGATGCTTGTCGTTGTTCCAGTATCGTCGTTAGCGAACTATTATATGCGGATGCTCGTAACCAAATTACACATCTTGGTGTTTAAAGTATATCACCGTATCTCGTAAGCATATTTTATAAGGAAAACGAGAAGTTCATGTATTATTAATATCTTGGCCATTATTTCAAACAAATTATTTTTTCTTAATTAAATATTGATTTAATTAAGAAATGCATTTATGTCTTTACAACTTATAAAACTTACAACGCGACTTAATCTAGAATTTTGATAGGCGGGGTTTGGTTTAATATGTAGGCGTTGATATTATTCAGGTTGATGAGCCTTATTCTAAATGTCATGAAGAAACATTTAACTTTAACTTCTTAACGAGGATTTGAAGACAGGCGTGTAAGGTAGACGAAGTGGAAGTTGGAAATGAGATGTCATCAAGGATGATGGCAAGATTGGAGTGGGTTAGAGAGAATAAACGGTTGACTGGTTTATGAATTTTAACTCTTAAGGACCTTTTGTCTTGCCATTTGTTTTTGCGAACAGAGGAGAATTGTCTTGTGAAAGCACGAAAATTCAGGCATTTTATACGAGACATCTTTGAAGACCTTGAAAGACCTTGTCAAGCAAAGGTAGCGTTGAATTCCAAGTTAAAATAAGACTTAGATAAGTCGAAATACTTTTTTTTTATTTTGCTTTATCCTTTAATCCACATCTACTTACATAGCTTACTGTCTAAAAAATTCTTTCTTTATTAATCCTTTAAACATGGAATAGAAATAACTTAGCTGAGAGTTGATTTTATTTATTTGAATTTTTATTCCATTTTTTCATTCCATTTTAGAACAGAAAATCTTTTACTATTTTGATTATCAATATAATTCTACACACATTTTACTGCAAGACATTTATTTTCGTCTCAATTTTATCATGTCTAATCATTGCGTAAAACTATATAATTAAACATTTGGAATATATATATATATATATATCTTAGATTATATTCTCGAAATGTTTTAAACAAGATTTAACTTACAATTAACTAATAATATTATATAAATATGAAGAAATTCATATTTTATTATATCTTATTCTAAATTTGGAAAATTTAATATACACATATATCAGATATCTCTATTATTATTAATTATCTTATCAGTTTTAGTAATTTAAATGCAATATGAATTATTACCGATTGCAAGAACAAACATTAACCAATAAACTACGTTTCAAAAGATTTAATTTCTCATAATTTCATATAATTGGTTCATGATTAAGCATTCAATAATAGTGTTATGTAAAGAATATCATATGCAGTTATGGCAATGACTTGCACAAATTAATCTTATTTCATCCTACACATCGTGTTTTGGTTTATTTTCGCGAAACCGGTTAATCTTCGCTGATTGTATCAATGTAAACACCCGTATCGTTAGCATCCTTTTCCTTCACGATCTTCTTCTGAATGACTGCTGGATCGATATGCAAATTCCTCGATCTTTTACATCGGCGTGTCAGAAGACCATCGGGATAATACCGTTTGCTTTGCGGATTCACGAGTCCAAGGAGTTTACGATGAGGATGACGAGCCACGAATAATTCAGAGTTTCATTTCTGATTGGCTATTGTGATCAAATATCGAATTACTTTTCTGTCCGTCTCTTTCCTCCCGGCCCTCCGTGTTCGGCGGTGATCCAAACCGTTTCGTTTAGTAACGTACGCTAGATAGCATAGATATTCGACTTTTGTCACATTCTAGAATGGCATGTATTCTCTTCAAACTGCGTTATGTCAAATCTGGAATGCAACGGAATCTCTAGGGATACTGTATTCATGATGCTTCTTACGAAATTGATACGCAGACGTAACGATCGAAGACGAGAAATTGCAGCAATAACGATCGGAGGAATGAAGAACGTTGCGGCTAAACCAAAACGTATACGATAGGCACAATGTCGCATTGTCAATTAATGAAATAATTTCCCGGACCTGCCGAAGGATGACATTCCTCTGCGTCGTCTCTCACTCAAGCAAGAAATACACATATACTCGCAATGGAAGCTACATGAGCGTCCAGGGTATAATATGAGGGTGATTATTTCTGACGTCAACATAATGCTGGAAGTGTCATCCTTTAATAAAAATCGACTAATGGTTTTCTTCATTGCGGACTCTCTTTCACGCATTTTGACGAAACTTATTCCAAACTTATTCCATCTAATGGATGACGTTTGAATTGAATCTTTCCCCGATATCACGTCATTGCTATTTCATGAGCCTAAAATAAGATGGAGCAAGCAAAGCAAATTAAGAAAAAAGAATGCAAGGAAAAATCTAAGAGATATTTAGTTTGATAAAATCCCACTTGATATAAAAAACATCTAATAAACGTTATTAATTTTTTATTTTAATTTTTAATACATAATATTTAATCGAACGTTAATAACATTTTGGGAAAAAGAAATAAAGTGAAGTAAAAGTAACAGTGATGAATTTATTTTTATGTCTTTGTAGTATTAGATAATAGGGATATACATCATGAATTTTAGCTGTAAAAAGTAATAATTACTTCACGTTTTCTCCGAATTGTTCATTTAGTGAAGATCCTATCCAATATTTGCGACGCAGTATCAGCTTCAGAAGTGCCGATTGCTGTTCTCGATGAGAGATGGTTGAAGAGCAAGGGGTGAGAATGGAAAGGAGAGTTGACCAATGACTATTCGTACCATTTGACAGTATTGAATATTCAACAATGGCACTCAACTCGGTCGAATGAAATTTCGTACAAACATCAGAATACAGATTGATTGACACACGGATATAGTTGTACGCATTCAGTCTTCTGTATACACAATATTCTATATATCCAAATATGCATGTAATTGAAACATATTAATATTTATAAATTATTATATAAATTAGTAGGTATTATAATCTAATATATGGGATAAGGAAGTAGAATAAATGTGATAAGATTATTTAAAATAAAACAAATTTAGGTTTTTGTTTGAAATAATTTGAATACTACACTCGATTCTCCGATTTACAATGTACGATGCTTTTTTACTTTTATTCAATTAAAGTAATCTAACCAACCTCTTCTCTAATAATAAATAAGAATGTTTTTTATAAGTTATGTTGTACTCTCTTCTCCGGCGAGTGAATCTTATATCAAGAAACACGACACGAGTGTTCAGACCAAATGAGTTTGTGACACGAACAGCGAGAAAATATATCTTTACATGAAGCATCAAATTGAACGGAAGCACGATTTTCATATTTAAAGACCTAAGCGCATGAAATTGTTAATAGACTTGATCAATTGCTCGGAGTCTTATTATATAATAAAATGTCTTTTATTTTTATATATATATATATATATACATATACATATATATATATAAACTATACATATTTAAAATTTTATATATATATATATATATATATATATATATAATATTTCAAAATCGAGTAATTTTAGTAAGAAAGTCATCAAAGTTGTCAATGTCGTCGTTATCGTTTCCTATGTCTGCCACCTTTCTCTTTTTCCTCTTCTCTCAACTTTTATATCAATATAAAAATTTTTTATCAATTTTTTAACACTAGAACTACCAGTCAAAATGACTGGTTTTACAATTTTATTTTAAAATTCTTACTTCATGTGCTAATCTTCATTTAGGGATCATAATCCTAGATGGGTTAATAATACCAAAAATGTACTACATAACATGGAATTCTTTTTGTAAGAAAGTAATAAATCAATAAATATAAAAATATTCTATTATTACGTATTTTTTAAAGACCAGTCATTTTGACTGGTTTTGGTAGAAATTGTTTCGTCTTAATTTCGATAGTTCTAATGTTAATATATTACTCATATATTTAATTGTTGGTCGCAAGAAGAATTTGATACACCCTTACCCGCACATATCATCCAGCTTCACATTTACACTCATTCCAATTTGTCTTTGGTACTCCTAGTTGGTTTGGAAACTGAATAATGAAGTATGAATTTCGCGTCAAGTACAGTTTTATAAGTATAATAAGAGAATTTAATTTTATCATAAGTAAACTTATGCTTACTTGTTAGCTCGATATTTCATATGACTATTTTTATAGTAAAAATATATTAAACAAGGACACAATAGCTATTTTGACACACTTTCTAAGTATCGCTTATCGCAATTTTCATATTACAATTGTAACATATTTTTACGGACAATTCAATCATCCCAAATACTACTAAAACACCAAAATAAATCTTGAGTGATGTATTTTTTTAAACAACAATTAAACATATTTATCTAACTAAAAATAAAAATTTATCTTTATATTTCTACTATATGCAATTTTAATAATATTTCTATAATGGATTTTCTTTATTTGGTGAGTCATGCATAAATTGTAAGGAAGTTGAAGATGTAGCCGTAACGACATCCAATTGATAAAAACGAGAGATATTTCAGATTGAATCGAATGAAGCAACTTTTCGTTACAATCTCTTTGTCCACACTCGACATTCATTCTCACTTTTTTCTCTTAAGATATTTTTGATTGTTCCTACGGGATACAATCTCACAATTGTATGGCGCAAACACTCTTATCATACATGCAAGGCGAACCTTTTCAAGCGACAACATCGTGGGCGGTGCATTAGTATTTTCTCAGTATCGTCTCGAAAGCCGAAGTATCTTGACTACTTAAGTGATTTTATTCATTCGTTAATGTACCTACATTGTTCTGTGCTCAAACGTGAAGCATATAATTATTTATCAGAAATTTTGTTAACTTTTTGTAACTTAATGTAAACTATTTTTTATCTTAAGGAGTGTCGCCCAAAAAATCCCTATTTTTCACAAAAACATTTGAATTTGAGTTACAAATTAAAACTTTTTTTTTTAGATTTCAAGAAAGTGTATATTATAGTGTTAATTTATATATTTTTGTGGAAAATTAAGGCAAATGGCAAATTTCAAATCCACTACATTGCCAATGCATAAAAAGTGCCTTCGTCCGAACGAATTTTTGTAATGGCGTTATTCGATGAACACAATACGATATTCGATTTTAGAATACTTTGTCGTTGTAATAGAAATACTTATGGATGGTGCTAGCTTCTCGGAACTTCGGAAGACACGGAAGTATACCAGGATATGGTGTGTTTGCTAACACAACACAGTACCATTACTTTAGGCCCACAGCATCTCGTAAAGTACACATTCGAATTTTTAGCCAAAACAATTCTTGTGTATTGCCTGCAGCACATTTTTAATCAAATAGAAACAAAAAGTTCAATTTTGGTTGCACACTCATTCAATTGCACTTCTCGCTAGTCTAGATAGAATTTGTGACTCACAATTTCCAAAACTATAAATCGTAACACATATAAGTTTTTTGGCCAATAATGATCTACTTTTGAAGAACATTTTTGATACGTCCCCAATGAAATTTGTTTTTATAAAAAATAGGAATATAAAAACGGATTACTTTTTATACAAGGACATAAGTCAATGTATTACATTTTCAATTTTTGAACATAAATATTTTCTTTTCATGATTAGAAAACAAATAATAAATAATCTATAGATTCATGACAATGTGCTATTATTAATATAAAGATTAGGAGCAATAAAAATAATAATTTTGGATAGGTATTTTTCCAAATTTATTTTTAGTTCTTAAAGGAATTATTAGAGTTTCAATCTCATGTAGACATAATTTTTTGATAAAGAATTTGCAACAATTAGTTTATAAGTTTTAATTTAAAAAATGAAATTGTCTTTAAAAAAAATTAATTAACTTTAATTTATGTGATTTAAATGTAAAAATTATATAATAATTTAAGAATAATAAAAAATAATAAAATAATTTAAGAATAATAAAGAATTTTTTTAAAATATTTTTTATTATAATTTTCAAAAATATTCTTTATTATAATTTTTCCATATTTTTTTTCTTTTATTCCTATTATCTTTTCCTAATTAGCTTTAATATGTCATAACAGAAATCAACACTTATTGCTTAATATCAGCTCAGTTGCTTTATTTAACTACTTGGAAAACTAATGATTAAAAATTAATATCTGCAGAAAAGTCGACGATCATGGTCGTTTTACTCATTAACAATAATATGAATAAAAAGAATCCTGAAGTGGTTTAAGACCAAAAGTCGTTTGAGGGAACTCATGATTCTGAAAAATGGTTCCAACGTGCGCATCCCGGGCGGATTTCAATTAAACTTTCGAGAAACTTCTACTTTATCAGATCGCTGGAGCACATAATGAAGATCCGATAATCTCGTCTGAGTGATAATCAGTTTATCGATAATCGATCATATCTTTTTGGGATGAAATTTTGTACGTTCTTACTAGAAAATCCATGGATGATATTGGGAAAGCAGCTTCTCTCATTAACTGTGATATTAAAGTTTATTTTTGTGTTTATATTATATATTCACAATTGAATTATAAAAATGATAAAGTTGATTAAAAGAAAACACTAAATAATACATCAATTTATTTAATTAAATCGCAATATTTATACACGTAAACAATTTAATCGTGAAATATTTTGTATATTTGGAAGTTATAATTGTTTTTTCAATCGCGTAAGAGCAATTAAATAATGAGACATCATTAATCGAGAAAACTTTTGTTATTAAAACTGGTCGAATAAAATATATTTAACACTATTACCAATAAAATCTTATTTGACGTAAAAGTTATTTTCCAATATATGCACATAATGAAACAAACTATTACAATTAATTTAGAGATATTCGTTGAATAAAAAAAATTATGATTATCTAAAAAATGTATGTTATATAAAAAATATTTATCACATAAAAAATAAATATTAAATATTATAAGTAAATGTTTTAATGGTCATATAATAGATCTCATAGCGTTTAATATAATAATTTATATTACTTGTACTGCCATATAATTTATATACGATTAGCTAAATAAGAAATACATAAAGAATCTAAATTTTCTATATTATAGATAATTTCGAAGATTGATATTGCGAATTTTCGTTTCCCTTCCACTGGAAAATTTATACGTTGGGAAATGTGATGTGAAACAAGTAATTGTATTTTTATCTTAAATGAAGCAATGTTAAAACGCATGCGGAATTTTTATCACAACAATAATCTACCAGAATCGTGTCTTCTGGGACGTTGGAAGCGATTACTTCAAGCTACGAGCATATTGCTCCACTTCATCCCACACGAGCACAGATAGACACTGTCTGCTATAAATGTAGCATATCGTAAGAGAAACGAAGCGAACCGGCATTTGCCACATCGACCGAGTGCGCATGCTATTCATGGAACTGCAAAATATCCATAACGGATTAAAAGCGAACGCAGAAGTACATTCAAAACTTTTGTTTCATTTTAATTTAAAACATAACACGATTTTAACAGTTTGATTTTATTTGTCGCATATTTGCACATTAACAAAATATTTTTTCTTGCGTATTTATCTAGCATTTCTCTATCATTTTAAAATCTTTTTCAAAACACATAAACGAACTTATATTTTGTGAGCGAATAAAGACGTTTATCTTTAAACCGAATGTTTCTAGATAAAGTTTCTAAAATCTTTGAAGTGACATATTGAAGAGTGTAAACTATCGGAACTATCTATCGATTATTTCTTCTTACAACAACAAATGGCATGAGGACGTAATAAACTCGAACTGCATTACCGTTCTGCGCCATTCGATGAGCAGATCGCTCGTTTGAATTCAGAGGTTTGATCGTGCTGCTTTATGATGTTCTGCTTGATCTTCGGTGAAGTTTGCGCAATCATCACGCGATGTAAGTGTGAAATTTATTGCACGGGTGTCTTATACAATCTGTTCTTTTCAAGTATACGTTGATTGAAGTATAAAAGGAACTTGATGAATATTCCGCAATGAGAGTGTTTATTCTTTTGTGATTTTTCTTAATATAACAACAGCTCTTAATTGTTCTTTAGCGAATTAATTTAGATACTACATTATATACTACAGTATGTTTCGTTTATGCGAAAATAAGAAAAAAGAATGCTTATTAAACTTGTTACGATTAATATTTTGTTATCAAAAGAGAGATAATTTTTAATATTTATATATTGTTTCTAATCCATCTAGAATTCAACTCATATATGTGATTACTTTTTTGTTGAGTATTTGTATCTTTAAACGCTAATTCGGAATTTCATCGAGGATATTCTACGATTGTAACATATCTTCGTTTTTTCGTTCTCATGGGAGACATTACCTCCGAAGACGGACCATGAAGCAGAAAGAGAAAGGTGACTGGTACAATGGAATCCTTTGTCCGACCTAATAACACGAGATATCGACATATTCTTTATCCGACGATCGGGTCACGAATAGCCACGTTGCGATACAATAATACGGTCGATCATTTTCGGTACTGCTGCGAAGAAAAGGCCGGAGGATGATTTAGCACGTTTTATCGTGCAAAGAAAGAGGAACGACTTGGCTTTTATATGAGAAATACTGCGATATTGTCGCGAATTCGAATCTGTATAAATAGAAGATTTAATTTGCAACATTTGTTTTATTAACGGTAAGTGATAATTAAGACATTAACAATTATTAAACGTTAAAAATTATTAAATGCACTTGTTTTAATATTTTTCTTCTAATGTTTGCTGCATACCTGAAACACATAAGAAAACTTCAATAACGCAACAGCTGTGTGCTTGAAAATGCAAACCTTGCAGCGGACACAACGCTCTTTTTAGCCATGAATATACTTATGTACTCACAATTCTATGGTGAGGTATAAAGCATGCGAGAGAAACCGAGAAAGGAGAAAATAAAATAGAAAGATGAAAGACTAGTGAAAGAACGTGATATAAAACCAGTAGTGAAAGAGTAACTTAGAGTTAAGTAAACTCTAAGTTTCTTTCTAGCAAGTTTAATGATGGTTTGCGTTTTATTATATAAGCACGCTTGCGCTTTAAGTTTTATTTAAAGATAAACCATTAATTCTTTTCTCTGCCTTCTTCAGATTTTGATTACCACTCTTGAAAAATTACTTGTTACAGCATAACATGTGTTTTCTCATGGCAGCTTTATTAAGTCAATCATTGTCATAATGCTTGAGAAAACATTTAATAATGCTTTATGAGATTAGATCAATAAAACAAGCATCTGCTATTATTATCTATCTATCAATTAAACAATAATATAATTAGTAATAAAAAAAGATAATTGTTAGATTATTTAAAGTTTTAAATATATATTAGACTGATTTCATTGGGAGAAGGGGAGAAAGAGAAAGAGAGAGAAAATTATATAGTTATAAAAAAGAACGGAAACTTAGTCGAAACGAAAACAAAATTGTTTATTAAGTATTAATAAACGACGAATATCCTATCCATGCAGAAACTGCGTGGAAGGTACTGGAAAAACAGTAGTCATTCGAAACTCCTCGTTTCGTACCGGTATATTATCACACATCCTCGTTGATATGCAGAGATGTGAGATACAGTATGGGGACTTCTCTAACTGTATCGTTCGATATATTGCGGGAAGAGCTGCCGTCGACAGAAACGGTGGTGGAGTGTCGGTGCGTGGAGAACCGATGTGGATTTATTTCTCACCAGTATATACGAATACGCACGAGTCGAAACGTTGAGAGAATGATAGTAGCCTACCCTTCGTAACCTTTCCGCACCTATTTTCATCATCAACATCACATGGATTTTCCGTTTCTCGTCTTTGGCCAAATTACTGCTGATGAGAGCTGCCAGTTCGCCGTCATACCAGACGATAATTGTTAGCCGCAAATTAGTCTGTCTGAATCTATATTTGTACATGAATGTATTTCGGAGGTAAAATATCTTTTTGCGATTTCTCCAGAAAACGTGTCTTTCTTTTAATTTTAAATATGTACAAGAGATTTCATATTTTACATAAATTTTTAGACTTTTTCCAAATATAATTATTTCAAAATATAATTAATTTCTTTAATAATGTGTAATAAGTTCACACGTGATTTCTTTTCTTTTTAATTTAAATTTTTTCCAATTTTATCGCTGGATTAGATTAAGTTATTTAATAAAAATGTTTAATGCATCACGAATGGATGAGGATGTGATAGAATTAGCGACTGATAAAATTAGTTGATATATGAGAGAAATTTTATTATTGTAATTCACGTGTCACGAATTGAATGACATATATCAATATTTACATTACGCTAAATTGCTAAATTGAATGACATATCAATACTCACATTAGATACGATTCATTATTTTCTTTATAGGCGTACGAATATAGACGATTAATTGTATAACGTTAAAAAACAAACAATAAAAGTAGAAAGAAGCTATCATTATATGTTGAAACGCGTCTCTCACATTTTAGATTATGTTATAAGCTCATCGTTTATATCACGTGTGCGATCTGGATGGCTCCTCGTCGCTGAGAATTTGCTTCCTCTCAACGGTGATTGAGTTACCTCTGATATAGCGTGTTAGTTAACTCGTAAGTACATTCGCATCTGCAGATCCTAATCGGTTATCCAAGCGCGTGGACGTAACGTTAACAGCAAGAGTAATTAAGAGATGGATAATGATTAAAAGAGCGAAATAAAATGGGTAGGCAGCGAGTATAATAACAAAATAAAAGTTCTCTAAGGATGCAATCATTAGCTGCAGTTTGTGACTTCGTTGTACGACGTGCTGCGTCAGGTTATTGACAAGCATGATGACTTTGCTATTTTATTCATATAACATGTTGCGAAAAGAGAAGAATTTTGTTTCTCTCTCTCCGCAGATAGTCTCTCAAATAACATCTTTACTATAACCGTTCAGCATCTTTATGCTCGTTGAGCGAGAAGATCGATATCGTGTGAAAGAACGTCGTAGACGTTGCGTTGTATATCCGAACGCATCTTTTAGCGCAGCTTCGCACGCTTTACAGCTAGCTGGCTCGAAGAAGATGTAGTAGTTCCCGAGAACTTCTTATCGGCTCGACGGAGATGGCGAGAGCTGGGTGCTTACGGCGCCCAGAGGCGCACCGAGAAACGAGTCTTATCCCCCACGCAAACGGCCATCCGTATCCATAGAATAAATAGCTTTTTTCTCCTCCCGAAGCGACCATTAAGGAATGCGATATATTTTCCGACTGCGCTGATGCTCGTTTTGCCTCATACGACTTTATTTTCCGTTTTTAACCTCATTATCTTATACGCGATATTGGCGCATCAAATATTTTAATTCCTAAATTTGAATATGGAGGAAATATTGCGCAACATTCTGTAGCGTAATATTTAATAATTAATGCAATCACACAAATTAAATTGCTTCGCAATTTTCTGGTCTAAATGTGAAAATAAACGATAGCGATAAACGATAAGTTGATGTATGTAATGAGTATTCCTCTATTAATCATATCATGCCGCGCACAGAGTGCTCTTGATGATTATGGACATGCGACTTCTGTTTCTATTCAGAAACTGGAAATTTACAATAGTAAGAACGGCACGGTAATGCATTTCTTCGAGGTATGATCCGGTGTCGTCTATCATGTTCCACGTCACAGAGAACACGGTAGCCGAGATAACATCGGCTACTATCTCACGCATCATTCATTATCCACGGAGGATATATATCTTTAGACTTCTTTACAGTCAGTACGACAACTTTACGCGCATGTAACTCCGTAAGCTACGATGGACACGTATTTACAGGGAGAGAGGAACGGGGTAAGAAACGACACCTAACTTTTCCCTGGAGATCTTCTTCGTGAAGGACGGAGAGCAAGCGATCTGGTGAGAGGAATCAAGATGAAACCTACGAGGGTGGTAAATCCTCTAGCAGTGTCGAGTGCCCGAAGCAAATAGACGTTTGAATAAATTGGCGTAGCCAATGTGAAATTGTACAGTTTCACGGGAAGAGAAATCATAAGTGTCAATCATTTATTGAAAATTGAGATGAGAACAATTTTTAGAAAATCGATTTATTAACAAATATCGAGGGAAAAACATTGTAATGAAAAGTATTGCGGGAAAATCTATTTTTACGTTATATAGTTTGTAAAAAATCTTCTTCTCTAATATTTTTAAAAATATTAAAAGAAAATAAAAGAGAGAGATTTTGTATATTTTTTTATTTTTATAAAAATATAAGCTCAAATTATTTTATGTAAAATTTTGCGTGTGATAGCTTGGAATATTATATACAATGATTGTAAAATTATGAGAAGTAATATTCTAAACTCTTCTAACAAATGAGAAAGACAGCCATAATAAGATGTTTACGTCGATATATTTCTATGTGAATTTTTGTACTTTCTTCCAAATAGTAAATTGCACACTGATTATTTATCAGTCTTGAAAACACAGTTGCTTGATGTTGTTTGGAAGCAAGTATACAAAAATTTGCATAGAAATATGTCGACTTAGTCATGGCTCTTTTTTCTCATTATTTGATTTATTAATCATACAAGATTTTAGTATTTATACGCGAGTGTTAATATGCAGTCTTTCAAGTTATTAAACATAAACATTATCAGATTATGTCATTGCGACAAATATTACTCAGTCGAATTGGCTAAGACATTTGCCCCGGATAATCAGGAAGTTCGAATTCTAGCCGCAGTGATATTTTTCGCAATAAATTCTTTACAGTGAAATAAAATAAAGTATTTATTAAAATAAAGTGTTTATTAATATCAAATGTTAAATCGATTATCAATTTAAATATGAATTTATTCTGTCAACGTACTGTGTTTCAAGACTGATAAATAATCGGTACGCAATTCACTGTTCGGAAGAAAATATACAAAAATTCACACAGAAATATACGATACATGAACCTTGTCGTAGCTGTAAGCCCATTTTCCCATTGTTTTATTTATTAATTGTGTGAGTATTTTGTATCTATTTGTCTTCCAACAGAATTCTTAATATATCAAATTTAAGAATAAATCAATTTATTATTATTTAAATAATATTTCTCAAAGGCGATAATTAAAATACTCGAGAAATAAATCCGAAGCGATCTGTAATTAAATATTTGTGATTATTATATTTACAAATATCCTCTATTGTCTAATCTTTAATCATGAAAAATCCAACGTTTTTAATACGTTCAATACTCGGTCGAGAACTGATCGTAGAGCTGGAATTTTAAATGGAATCCGCGAGAAATCTGAATATGTACGTGATGGAATTGGAATAATAGATATAACAGAATTCTCTCCCCCCCCCCCTTCTCTCCTTCTCTCCCATAACTGGTAGAGTGTTCGTGCAAATTTTGGAGATTCTATTCTTTATATATCACGCGATGGCACGCGAAAGGTATGAGATGATTGTGAAGGGAAGGAACAGAAAAGCAGATCGTTAGCCGCTAACCAGCACTCGAGACTAAGCCTCGTCGTAACGGTGCACCGAGTCCGTCCATTACTTACTTAACGTAATATTATAGCTTCCTCATTAGCGGATGTAAGGGCTAACGTAAACAAAAGTTATCCCGCGGGCGCGAGGGTCGTGGCCTCCCTCTTGAACGTGGCGCGACATAATGACAAGGAGGATACACAAAACGGCCGGTTTGAATATTCCTGCATGAATATAAGTGAATAAAATATTATCCCGCAGTAAATTATGTCATGCTGACTTTTTCTTCATTGCGATGTTTGACGTGCGTTAAATCGCGGGGAATAAGAAATTCTATTTATATTCATTTAAATGTTTCCTTCAACGTCGAAAAACGTGATTCTTCAGTTATTCAGTAAAAGCGCTAAAGACGTATTCTAGAAATTATTAAAATTACGGGAGGCCATATTTTAACAAGAAAGAAAAAAAATTAATTTTGTCTTTTATGATTTTTTAAGTGAAGAAAATGATCGTTTGGCTTTCCATAAAATCGAAAATTGCTTGAATTGAATTGAAATCGAAACGCGCTCAAATAAAACGCGAAGGTAATTTATCCGAATGAAAATCGGAAGTCCCAACGGCCGACGAATGGAGGCCGGCGAAATTGGTATGCAAAACGAGATAAATCACGCTTATGTCTGCCGCAGCTGCAACGCGGAAAGGGCAAATTCGATCATCATTTGAGAATTGGTTTACCGTACGAGGCCTTCGACGATCATATATCTAATCAAATTGATCATAAATTGATCTAAATAGCACAAATTAGAATTGATTTCTTTTAGAAATTTATCATCGCTATACAATTGTGAGAAAAAATGTTGTAATTTTTAGAACATATCTTTTCAGCTTCCATATTATTGTACAATATCGTTTGTACGATATCATCATTTAGCGAAAAAAAAGAAATGAGTTTCTGTGAAACAATTCTTATTGTCAATAATCACGTAGGTAAAAAAGATACTTCTCGGAAATTGAAATGATATAACGATAGTATTCCAATGTTGATGATACACTAACAAAAAAAATCAATGTTGTTAACACACTTGCTCAAAGCAATGTAGATTCCAGAAAGCATAAGGATTTATCACAAATTCAACGCTGATGCAATGGATAACGAAAATGAGATAACACGAGAGGCGATTCTAATCATTTATGTATATGCGCTTTTGGAAATAACGAAAAATGACAAAATCAATTAAAGATATTAGATTTCAAATATGGTACTGAATATCAGTATACGTTTTTATTTGAAAACGTATACTAATATTCAGTACCATATTTGAAATCTATATAATATCTTTAATTGATTTTGTCATTTTTCGCTAGAATACGCTAGAATAAAAAGAATTAGAATTAGAAAATCAATGATCCACTGTGTAGTCAAATATTATTCTGATACGTGACAAAATATTTAGAATGTCTTAATTACATCAGAAATACGTATATCGATTTTCTATATATTTTGTCGATTTGCGCATCGTGGTCATAATGGTATAGAAAATTTAATGCACAAAATGTGGAAATTAGATTAAAGCTTGTAAGTACGAATGTTGTACTGATAATTTAATATTTTATTCAGCAACAGTTAAGCATGTCAGCTGAGGTAATTTAAAAGTAACTGTACAATTTTTTTATCATTAAATCGCGCTTTTTTTATGTCGTCCAATTGTAAGTCTTTATTTTTCATGTGTTGTATTTAATGTAAATATGTGTGTATTCTTTATATATTTCTACGTTCAATATTTTGTTTAAGTAACAATATTTGTGATTGGATATATACGAGAATTTTTTCAAAAAATCTCTTATATAGATATTTAAATTATTCCTTTAATGTATAAAGGATTACTTTAATTTCAAGCAATATTTTCAACATAACATTAGTCGCCTATTGTATTGTTTTCTCTCATGTCTTGGTGTCTCTCATTGGTGCGGAACTGTCGTATCGGTTTACAAACAAGCGGAAACAAACGGCAATGGCTGTGCCCAACGGAGTGTTAATCTTTTTCTCCGATATCGATATGTTATCCAAACCTCTCAGGATTGGTGCAGTGACCATAGGTCTAAATCCGCTGGTTATCCCGAAATCGACATGCAATCAGTGCAGTTTCCTGGATTAGTCTGTGGCGCCGAAATGAACTGAATCGGCGTCCTTGCACGATTTGTTTTTGCGGACGTTGTTCACGAGTTCGGTTCCTGATTACTTGAAATAGAAGAAATATCGATTGCAATTCTTGAATGCAGCCATTCTATACATTTCCACTTTACTGATATTATTTTTATTCGCTTAGATATCATAAAATAATGCTCTTCGCAATTTCGATTTTCAGTATTTTTATCGGTCAGCAACTAAATAATAATAATAATAATAATAATGACGTAACGACGCCAAAGTCGACAAATAATTACCGCAGAAAATCAGTTGATGAAAATAAACGGTAGATAATAAAATGCTTGATTAGAAGCTCCAATTTCGGCTTGTGTTTATTTTCGTGCAAAATATTTAGAATATCTCAATTACATCAGAAATACGTTCGTATATCGATTTTTTATATATTCTATCGGTTTGCGCATCGTGGTCATAATGGTATAGAAAATATAATAGCAGTGAAATCCTCAGACGCTAACAATATGCTTAAGCCACAAGAGTGTGAGACACCATTCCCATGAGCACAGCGTGTCCTCTCGATAAAATATTCATTGCGCCAGTATCTGAAAGCGCGAGTCCTCTAGCGCAGTCTCTTTGTTGCATCATTACTTCCGGGTGAGATCAACGCGTTCATCGTTCTCGTCTCCCGTTCGCCTTCCAACCAAAGTGGAATTTGCTTCGCGGCAAGAACTAACTCCCAGCTCGACCGGTTTTCCGAGGATGGTTCCGACAAGAAGATTCTACGACTATCGGATTGCACTTGCACTCGCCGTCAATTATCGGGGCGGTACATTTACACACGGTTCCACTTATACGATCCACTCAACATGGATGTGATGGAAAAGAAATTAATCACATTTTTAGTTCTCTAAGAATTTAAGTGATTCTTTATACATATACGTATCAAGTTACTGCACGCAAAAGATATACAACAAATCAAGTTTCGCGCACAGCTGCAATATACTTATTTAATACAAGGTTTTTCAAGAAGATTAGACAAGATAAAGACGACTTATCTCATATGTCTTATTAAAAATTATGTCGCACGGAAAAAAAGATTAGCTACTATAGTAAAAATTTTGTAATAGTAGCAAAACTTTGGTCGACTTTAACAAAAGGTTTTGCTAAAGTACTGACAAAGTTTTGTTGTTATTGCAAAATTATAGCCCTCGCTGCAAATAATAGTTAGCTGTCCATATTTTACAAATAGTTTTGTTATAGTAGCTAATCTTTTTTTTCCGTGTGTTGCATCTTACGAGCTTTAAAGGACGAACTACCCATCAAACTATATTAAGATGTGTCTCACGCCAAAAGAAAGTGCTCGCGTTCTCTCGTTTCGCTCTAACACAAAATATTTTAACTTTACGCTTTCTGTCAGCAAACTCATATCGTACCGTAAATACGATGTTAGTCTCCATTTAAGGAACTATTAAGTCTGTAATGCCAGTAAGAAATATAGTGGATCGTCAGCCATATAACTTCAAGAAAATTTTCTCATCAGCAATTTATGCCCGTACCGAGCGCGACGAAACGATTTTCTGTGTGTTCTGGGTTAACATCGCTTTAATTAAGTGCAAACGTACGTACGTACGGAAGAAAAGTTATTGGTCATTACCTTTTGAATTTTCGCAAGTCTCTCTAGCTCTTTATTCTTTGGTCCTATATTATTCCAGATACGAAGAAATAATCTTCTTTTTTCCATCTGTTGGATTATGAGAAAAAATCGTTTTATAATATTAATCCAATTTTTTGCGTTGTCATCTTCTTTCGTATATCTTCCAGTGTATTATTCCTTCTGATATATTATTCCACACTTTGATAATAGCGCGAGAATGAGATAATTTTCAGCTCGTGTCACGTCGTCACGTGATACACCAGACGCTTTTTCCGTTCTGTTGCCACTACCTTCAAAATTTGTCATTGATATTTGTATGCGAAACGCTGCTATAATATACATCATGTCTGGTTGTCGAGATCAGCTTCCTGAAAAATGTGATCGTTAGAATTCAGTCGTTTTCTTTTATTTTATATTAAATTCAATTTCACTAATCAACAAGCTTTTCCTAATACGGATAAAAATGTTCATTTCTTATTAATTTTGATACAGAAAAGACGGTTTTGCTAAAGCATTCAAAAAATTTATCTAGATATAGATCTAGATATAGATCTAGATATAAATCTGAAAATAATTATGTTGATATATATAGATATAAAATATAGAATATCAAAATTATTAATTATTTTTCAGTATTATCATCATATTTGAGCGTTCTACTATAATTATTTTAAGGGTGCAACAAAATTATTTTTTTTAATCTATCTAGATCTAGCTAATTTTAAATATTTCAACAAAATTGTTCTTTTTACATGTATAATTACGAATATAACAATAAAAAAGTCCCATAACATTAAAAAAAAGTCCTATAACTTTTTAGAAATTGATTAATGTAATTTGTAGTGTATTGCAAAAAGTGACAACTAAACTTTTTTCCTCTTTTAATATACTTCTTTCATATAAAAAGCGATATTTGCATTCTTTTTAGTTAGTGAGGTAAGCATATTTTCACTCTCATGAGACAGAAAAATTCCAGTTTTATTACAATTAATATATGCAGATTTTTTTCTGCTATTCGTATTAATAAATTTATTTGTTTGTGTTTTAATATTGTTTTCTTTATTGTTATATTGAATTGTTTTTTTCATTTCAGAGCCATTTTAAGAATTTAAATTTAAAAAATAAAACCAACATGTTTCATATTGTGGTACGTAAATAATCTCGATCTTCAAAACTAAATAGCAATGTATGTATATGGTATATGCTAATATTATACACACAAAAATGTAACGAATTACAAACTTTTTACAATTCTTTCCTATTTACTACATGCAAATTAATCAAGAAATATCTTATTTCAATCACATTATTAAAAAAGTTGATAATTAAAAGTTGAATTTGTTAATTAATGTTCTTGGTAATTTAATTTGGCAATAATTAATATGTTATTTTCAAAAAACTCCAATTGTCATATATTTTTTTTGTGTGATTGCGATACAAAAATTATCAACTTCACAAATTATCAACTAACTTCACAAAACTTTACATTAATAATATTACTTTGCATTAATAATAATATTATTATCAGATTTTTATAACATTTTATTGCAGTATTTATATTAATATTCTATTGATGGTAAATTATATAAACAACAAGTGTGTGTTACTTTTGCTGAAGAAAATTTGATGAAACGCAAAACAAATAAGCGCACTAGAAAATTATATAATTGTAAGTTGCATTTCATATCTGTTTGAATTGCATAAGCTATTCGCATGTATAGACTTTTGGTAAGATAAAGAAGCGATATATTACGGAGGCGTCACAGGTGGTGTCATTCTTGAGGTATGCGAAAGTCATGCGCGCTCCTATCTTTCTTCCGCCCTGCACAAAGCTTCTGCATGATATATCGATCTTTCTCTCCTCTTGGCCATATGGAATCCTCTCGGTTCAGACCGTGACAGGATTTCGCCTCGTGGCTACGATAATCGATCGCGAAACAGCTGCACGACGTAGATCCATCGCATGGCTTGTGAAACTGCACCACGTCCATCGTTATTTCCGCTGCTTGTCAAATTTTTGGTATCTCCGCAGGCACACTTTAATTTGGTGATTGTGATAGCAGCACTGCCACTTATCCACAGTGATTTATGACACACGATGTCGAAGAAGGTTGAAAAATCATGCCAATAACCAGTCTTAACTGTATAGGTTGCATTAAAAATATCAAGAACTAACGATTTGTACGAATTATCATTATATTAAATTATGATCTTGTTATCAACTTAATAATTTTTTAATATCCAAAAATCTGATATTGAAGAAATGGGATTTTAACAACTTACCTCTTTTACAAACTTATTGAATCTATAAATACATATTTTATCGTTGAGTTTTTTCATGTATCTCGACAGTCAAAATAGAAAACATTTTTAGTAAAGTTTTGCAAAACAATTGTAAGTTTTCGAGGGTCAGGCTTACGTGAAGATGCCAGCGATTATTTGATAAGAAGCAATATTATTGAGTTAAATTTACACCGAAATACAATATACAGTCTACACGTGCAGGAAGGACTAGACACTACCTGGCTCGTGAACAGAATGGCCCGTTGGCGATAGCCATCGATATTTTCCCATAGGCATTAAAACACACGTAAGTTTTTGTAAATCACGATATCCATCTACCATATGCCGTTATTTAGGATTCAAGAATGAACCAAAGGTTCGTCGATTTTCATCGTACATGAAGAATATTATTTGAAAATTGAATTTTACTTTCTTTAGAATATAAATTGATAAGACCATTTTTCAGACGTACTTTTTGAAAATTGCGATGTGACCATACAAATGATTGTAATTTATTATAAAAAATTAAAAAGTAAAAGTCATGTGACTTTGCCTGTAATTGCAACTGTTTGCGGACTAGTGTTACATTATCGTCTTTGGCTCAGTTTGATTTCTCTAACAGTCTTTTTTTCTAAAATGTTTTGCGTTAATTACTGTAAAAACTAATTCAGAGACCGAGAAAAGATAAAGAGAACAGTTTGCAGCAATACGTTGATATTCACACGGATAAAGCGAGGGATAAAGTTTGTGTGCAGAGTGGCGGCATCGATCCTGGGTAAAAGTAAATAACCGCGGATGTCTTGGTCGATGCGGTTCTTGGGGTTTTCTATGTGAGTATTTGGAGAAGCCGAAAGGTGCGAGGTAGTCCCACGGCACCCATACAAACCATCTTGACTCTATGGGCTATTTGTGAGATGGCACGAGACGTCCGAGAAAAGAATTTATTTCTTCTATCCTCTTCTCTCTTCCTTCCTTCCCATGTTCTTTTTCTCACTCTTTTTCTTGATATTTTCTCTTCGTTCTATCCTGTTTCTCTTCCTCCTTACTTCAGCTTTATGTTTGGCTGTCCTACTGTTAGACGAGTTGGTCTCTTCCCTTGTCCTCGTTCCTCCAGTGTTTCCTTGCCAAGAAATTTCGACAAAAGCTTGGCAACGAAATGAAAGGCTTTCTGTCTTTTACCACAGCGCTAATTTGTTAGTCATTGTTACTGTAACCAGCATTTCTCGAGAGTGTCGCATAGTTATTATGCTCTTAGTATTCATTTTACGTATATACGTAATATATTTACATTACGTATTAATATGAATATCACGTTTTTCACCGAAGTTGCCTGTTATATCTCCGTTAAAAATATTTAATTCTCATATCATTTCGTATTACACATATTTCAACGAATAATCAATTAATCCAAATGCAGCTCGAATTATGATTTTATTGTAATGGCTTTATATTAGATTTCTCGTCATTCTCACCGATTAATGTTTTAAGGATCGTCACGTCGCGGGGATTTACATACACGATCGCATATCAGTGATTGGTAACTGTTGAGAACAATGTCATCGTTATTTTAGCATGATTATCGGTAATTGCATCGTAATGTCCCCGATATTAACATGAACGCTGGTAATACTATCACTGGGGACCAATACCGTAACGATAATGACAGCAATCACCGGTCGTCGGTGCGATAAAATGATTTTAACAATAACTACCGGTGACTGACCGGAGTTTTTGTCTATGAAAATCAATATTTGCATTCGGCAACGAGATATGCTTTCAGACATGACACAATCGATTGGTTAAAGCGTTATGGCATAATTCGGCTGTCTCTTTGCACCAATGTAATTTTATTACACGCCTGGATAATTAATTAAACCAGGCGAGCGAAAAGTTCAAATACCACCAGCGCGATCGTGGTGTCGATTGCACTCGCACTGCAAGTATTTTATAGTAATTAATGCACGGTTCAATTTTTCATTTCCACCTAATTGTACATCACCCACATGCGCAGTTCAACGTGAATAATGTGCAACGGTTTCATAAAAGTAACTATGGATTTTCGAAATAAGGCAGTGCAAGACGGATGATGATGAAGCAAAGATTTCTATCGTAATACAATAAATACTACTGAAGGATAGGAAAGGTCACGAGATATCAGAAGCGCGAGTATCGATCATCTGCGGCTTGACTGACGACCACTGCCCCCCTCCCCCTCCCACATCTCGTAATCCTCTTCGGCAAATCGATTTCTCGTAAACCCACTTCACACAACCTAGTACTAGACTCGTATCTCGAGAGGGTATAGCCAGGATGAGAACAAGGATACCGCATTAAACCACATTACGTAGATCCTTATAGTCTAAGCCCGAATCCGGTCTGTGCAGATGCACGCGATTCTCCGGGGATTTCGCCGATCCCCGAAACTTTCGGCAAGTCATTCATTAATCCCGTCTGCGGTTTTATATAGCTGCTTATATGAGAGGCTTGATAATGAACGATGATAATTCAGCACGCGGTTTTGTCAACGGTATGAACAGTTTCTATAATTCCTGAATAAACAGACGAAATGTTTGCAATTGTGTATTGACACATAGCCGATTGTATGTTATATTAGCACATTATGTTATATTATATTAACATAATTTTTTTGACAATGCATTTATCATCGCTATTCACGAGCTTGTTAGTTGGTGGATTTCCCTTACATGGAAACGGAAGGTAATAATACAAACATTCGAAGCAAACCGTCGAGGATCGCGAAAAGGAAATGCAGGAACGGTGACTGAAACAAGATATAGGGAAGAGAGAGAAAGAGACTAGTCTACAAGCTTGGCTGGCATTCAGAGCGTGTCTGATTGTCTGCTTTTCTAGCATCATCCAGCGCCGACCCTTGACGCTCGAGAATCAGACACACGACGGACGATGAGGACCCAGAAGACTGCAAAGTACCGCACACTTCACTCTGAAATGGCACATGCAGCAACGGTTCTCCTATGATTTCCTTATATAATACAGTTGATTTAAACAACTTTTCGAATTGTCTATGTAATTGTTTCGTGTGTAAATCTTATACAATATCCGTGTGTGCTAATTAGCTACTGCACACTGCTTGAATATCGACAGACTTTTGCTTGTGCAATGTAGCTTGTTAAAAACGTTGATATTAAAATTTGCCCAATTATTAGACATAGTTAACATTTTTACCTTCTATCCGCTTAATGAGAGAAACTGGATATGGGTTGCCGCTCTAATTAGCGTTTTGTTGAAAGACAGTCTTAATAATGCATATTTTCTTGTTGTTTCATTTTGAAGGGATTATCAATGTATTTCGCTTCATTATTTTAGCGTAAACAATAACAGAGGTATCCGGTATACATTAATCACATTTATATTACTTTGGCTTTATTGCGATACAAAGAAGACAAATTAGATCTAGATTGAGTGGATTTCAAACTAATATTTCTGATATTGGGGATCTTGAAACATTCAATTCCTTTTAATAATCTAATTAGAAAACAGCGATTGTAAATAAAAGATGGCGAAACTCATCAGGGCTTAATGTCATTTCTGAGAACGTTTAATTAAAGTCCGGAAATACAAGTTGGTGATCGGCCACATTGGTCGGATTTAACGATGCGGAAATAGCGGGGGACAGTGGGATGAGGCTAAATGTTCGAAAGAGATCGCGCGGTATCACCATGGAGATCGGCAAGGACCCATTGTACAAGTTATAAATAAATCCTTAACGATCCTCGCCAGATACCTCACCCTCTGTGACTAATTATACCGATCGAAGAGACACTGACTTTACAACCGTATCATACGGCGGGGCCAATTAGTAATTAATAATGGCTAGTGTGGGTGTCAGGTATGCTTGTCGTCTTGATTGAATTAAACCTCGAATTAATCGTCCCTAAACACTTTCTGGCTGCAATAACGCACGCTTGGGAACTCTCGTTCTCGTTATTTACCGTACAGAATTTAATGCAGTTTATTAATAGCTGTATTGTTAAGTATTGTGCTCTTACTATCGAGCACAAAGTAATTCATACGACAAATAATATGATTCACATGAATTCAATTCCATTTTATTGTACTTTTTGTTTACTATCGTTATAGAATTTTATTACCGAACATATAATATAATATTTATATATTTACTTTTTACTTTTTTCAGGTAAGATTTTTTAATCCTCATAATCCTCATAAGAGAGAGAATACTCGCACTTCGTTATCAAATGCCTGACCATCAGTTGTATGGTAAGTAAAATTGCATGTGCATGATCATTTTGAAAGAAAATGGAAGTATTACTATTTTATTATATTTGTATAGAAATCCGATTGACAAAATTGCAGATCTTCGATGTTAAACGTATATGGAAATATGTCAAATATTGTACATAAATTATGAGTTATGCTATCGAATGCAGAAATTGTAGTATATTAACGACGTGCTCTTGTAAATTCATGTTGTAATGCAAATTATTAACGACATGTTGTCCCAGCGGCTTTTCCAGTAAATCAAATATTAATTTCTTGTTTTGATATTAAATGTGATGTCTGTCTACGTACAATAAGAGCAATCTGTTCCGTTTAAGTACAATATTCATTAAAAATATAAAGATATTAAATATTTTTATAAATTGTTTCGATACTTCTGCTTTTTATAAGATCATCGGGATTATGTGGAGTAGAATTTGTTGGTAAGTTTTATCAAGCAGCAAAAGTTAATGTTGACACCTTGTTAATAAAGGATGTAATGACCTACTTTGACTTTTTCGCTGTAAAACGGAAACATAATAAGCATAAATGGTACTGTAGTACTATATTCTAGCGAAAATTTCGATAAGCTTGATGTGAAGTGACCTCGTTCGCCAACTTGAAATATGAAGTGAAGAGTAATCATCTAAAAGAGGACAGCTCCGTATGTCGTACGTGCTATTTAGATGAGAATGTGAAAAGGACGTAGTTTGTCATATCCGCTTTGAAAATTTTGCATCGTGTATCTTATTGCGAAAACGAAATATCCAGTTCTTGAAGGAGACCTGCGACGAACATTTTATTCATTTTTCTACCAATTAAAACACAGCAATCTAAAGCGAGATTAAAACCCAACGGCAGTATACAAATCGTGTATTACCGCACAATAAAAGATTACAATGATGCCATTTCATGCTTTTAATCCAAGTACGTATATTGTCGAGGATGAAAACAATGGTATGTAATTAGGAAACATCCACAATGGCGCGAGCACGTTGGTGGTGGGCGAAATAGGATAAGGCAAATAAATTAGTACCGGTTACCGTTATCTATCTCGGCTTTCGCTTCTACCGCTCTTTTCCCTTATCCCTCGCGGCCATTTTGCGCGGAGACTATTTACCGCGGCCCTCAAAATTACCAAGCAAGTATTATATACGATCCTGAGAGATCCATCCACAACTTTAAACTAAAGCCAGCATTCTGGGACGAATAATTGCGAGAAAGCGAACAATTATCTGTAACCCCGGACATTACCATCGCGACTAATTATAATATTTTATCATTTTATACTACGTATAATATATCATTACTTAAGTAATTTATTCTAATGAGATATGTCTTATTGTTAGCCATAGCGACTCTCTCTACTTAGAAAGGTCTTTGCGCAAACACTCTCGATCATATTCGTGTTGATTCTCGTAAACTGCATCGGCATTGTGGATATCCACTGTGGTGTGAGAACCTTTCAATATCACATAATTTAGAACGTCGAAAATTATCGTCAATTGATGGAATATTACAACGAACGGATCTAGACGACTCGATTATCCTCATTCACGATGCGACATACTTACGTATATAATGCGCATTACCTTCTTTCGAACGTATCGCGAATATATAATTATCATTTTTGTCTCGAGGTATTATGTTATAAAAAGCAACGGTATAGCGACTATACATCTAAAGCGGGTCGCCCAGCGCGACAAATGGTTCTACGTTCAACAACACAGCTTGTTGGACTGCGAGCACGCGTGTCCTCAATATTTCATCTTTTGTCGAGTATGTCAGACGACTTCGAGAAACATACCATGAGAGCTCACCGTAGGCGGTCGCATATTATGCGGTTCTGGAAACGCATTACGCGACGTTGAGTGTATACGTCATGTTTATATACCAAACGCCATGCATAAAGGGAAACACTAGAAACCGCTTTTATAGCCAGTTTATCTCCGTACCATCTATCTTTACTTTCACATTCGGTTGACTTCTTAAATTAAAGTGAAACGCTTCATATTTCTTTGCTTTGAGTTATATGGAAAATATCAAATTAACTCGACGCTGATTGTAACAGTAATTTAATTACATATCAATTGTTTAGTTAATCGATTTATCAAAATTGCAACAGATTTTCTGTAAATAATTCGCGATATCAAAAATAAAAGCGCGTCGGTCTATAAACGATTTATAAAGTTCCGCCGAGAATCGCCTGACCGCTTTGCGAACTGAGGGGCGGACGATAGGGCGGATGATAGGGCGGCGATAAATAATTGCCGGACATCGACTCGAACCCTGGGGAAACGCGATCGACACTCACAGAGAAACCCTCGCGGAAAGGAGGTTCTACCCGAGTTCCGATCGAAGCGGAAAGCTGCTGCGCGTAAAAATGGCCGGTGAACTAGCAATCGAATGCAATACGTATGTCACTGTCAATGCGCGTGTCGCCATTCTGGATTAATATCGCATTCTGCGTGCTATCTGCGAACGGTCGTGATATTAATCTACCATCGTCGATTACTGAAAGCGACGTGCCATTGAGTTTTATCGAAAACCGCGAAGCACATGTCCGCCAATAATCGGCTTCCTGTGGCTGAAATCGCTCAGCTTCCACTGTCATTGATTAACGCATAACTTTCTAAAATCTCTTTCATCGACTTCTAAAATAACTTTCTATTACTTAAAAATTACTTAAAAATATCTACAAATTGCACAATATATAAAATATATAAGTACATGTAAGAAATAACTTCAGCTTGAACGATTAATACGTTGCGGAGAGTATGTACTTGTGAAAAAGATTTTGCATTAAAGCGAACGCGCAAATACTCTGTTATCACTGCCAGCACTGAACAATCAATCGTCGTCGAGGAAAACAAAGACGAAAGTGCGAAATATAGAATGTCCGTGATCCATTGTCGTATTTCTACTCTCGCGCGATATTCTCGCCATACGCTCGCCGTCTCCCTGTCCCGTAATTGGACTGCTCAGGATCGTAAAAATAGCCGTTTCATTTTATAGGCAATTAATTTTACCGAGAATGCGACATGTACACCGTATGAGAACGCCTCAGCGCAACGATATAACGCGAAGCAATCCAACTTTCACGGTAAAGAACGAAGGGTCTCTCGACGTAGCGTAATATCTGACTCGTTGGTTACGTTTTAAAAAGGAGGAAACTGTAAATCCGGTTGATATATCTTGAGAGAAGCGATGTAGCGCTGAAACCGTGATTAAATCGTTATCCATGGTGTCATCATATCTTCTCGAAGATTGTATCATCCTTATTAAGAACATCATATCGCGCGAAACTTAATACATATCACGTATGCGCGTGTCCTATTTGCAAAAATTTGACGTTACTCATTTGGGAACTAAGTTTAGCTGTTCATTTTAGCTACTCAAGTGTTGTATCGAACTACTAGTCTTGTACTAATAAAGTTGAACTTGTGAAAACTAGGTTGTACTTACTACAATTTAATACTAAACAATTTAATACTGAACTAAAATATTGAAAAGCGAGAATTAAAGATCGTAGAAAAGTATTCTAAGAGATAATAAACAAATTTAAGTTTATCTAATGCTGATTATTGAATCTAAAGAAATATAATTTTTTTGTATATTAATAATAATGTAATCACAATTATTTTCTAAGATAATGATATAATAAATTAATGAATATAAAAGTAATATGTGGATAGGAAACATAAAAAATAGGAATGTTCACATTACGAATATATAGGAATATTTTCATAAATTAACCATCTTTATTGCATTCTTTAAATATATTGAGTTATTATATAATGATAAAAGATATAATAATTTAAAAAATATATAAGATTCCTAAAAAATATAACATATTCTTTTCAACGGAGCAAATTATTTCTTATAATGCAAAAGATACAAAGTAAGCATCCTTGAAAATTGAAGAAGTTGTCGCTTCAAACGGCAGTCGTAATAACAACTAACACAGGCAAGAAAAGTTCTTAGATAGGTTTTACCCAGACAATTTATTTGCAGTAAAAAGCATAAGTAATGGTTGGGTTTGCGAGCCTTTTGAAATGTATACGTGGAAGGTATACGTTCTTAAGAAGATGTATTCCAAAGGTTATCCCTTTACATTATATTTGCAAGTACAGTCATTTTCAAGTACAATCAAAATTAGAGAATATTTATATTAAGAATATTACATTATATCAGTTGTATTGTTTTTTTATAATTAAATTAATGACCTGTATGATAACAAAACATATTAAATTGCTTGTAAAATTGTAAAAAAACAGATGTTTTTCATAATAATATAACGAATTGTGCTGATATTTATTAACATAAATTCGTACATAAATTTCAACGTATTTACATATGCTTATTTATGTATCATAAATAATTTATGCAAGAAACACAGTGGTTTCAATTTATATTGATTTTATTACATGCAATGCTTATTCAGCGTTTCTGAACATTGCTGTACATTCCTGGCTCTGATAGCAAAGAAGACGAAAAAATTCTTTCACGAAACGTGAAGATTTTACGACTGGTTAACACATTCCTAAACTATAGAAGACAGAATTATGATTCGTATTTTCATATATATCTTCTTGGTTTAACACTTCAAAGAAACGATTAGCACATACACAGGTAGTAGTACAAGATTATTTCCTGATATTTTATAATTAGTGAACTAATTAAGATTTATTCTCATGTTTGTTTTGTTTATCTATGATCTTATAATTTATACAAATTTGTTTCAACTCGCAGCTTGATTTAATGAACTTTGAATGAAAAATTGGTCTAACAAATTATGGATTTTTCTAATTATAAATTGACAATTTATTTTCCTATGATATTCGCTGATTTTTTCTTTTTTCTTACATTTTCATGAAAATATTGATAGATTGAATTTGTCTTACAAAAAAAAAATTATTTTTTGCAGGCTTAGAATTCGATACTAAATCTTGATTATGAAGAATCAAGAAAATCAAAAGAAAATTGTAAGTAAATTGTCATTTAAATAAGTCATTTAAATAAGTTTTCTTTATATATTCGCTATATTCTACTGCGATTCAACATTTTAAAAGGCTTTAAATATACATTGCAAGAAAAATTTTTTTCTATTACAATTTATTTCAAGAGGACTTTAAGAAATTTAATGCTGCGAAATAAGTTTCGTACAATGTAAAAAGAATTAATCAAAACTTTAACTCTAAAAGACATATCGATATAGAATAAGAATAATAACGAAATGACATTTTAATTATTTTGTGCAGACTTATCTTTGAATTTGATGTTATATATAAACAAGCATGATATAAACTGAGAATTATCCTTCTATAATTATAGAATATTTGACTCTAAAGTAATATACTTTACATTTCATATTTATTTTGTATTTTGATTATATTATGTTCTATTGCTATTATGTAATTTATATTATTATAAAATTTTTTTCTCTTTTTCTATTACTAGTTATTAATGCATTCATAGCTCTTATAATTTTGGCTTTAATGATGTTCAGAGCATCTATCTGCGTGATAAGTATTTGCTCGTGAAATTGATTTATATCCTGTTCTTGTTGGCTCGTAAATTACTTAATGAAGCTGAGCGAGTAATTAAAAAATTGACCACTTGTTAAAAGCTAGTAATTTATTAATCACGATTTCTTTGGCGCTTGTTTTTTTTATGAGGATGTAATGGCGACTCGTATAAATGTACTTAAGATAATTAAAGTTATGTTTTGTGATCTAACATTTAGATTTTGTTTTTTACTGTTCACAAGAATACTGACAAAAAGTCTCCGCGATGTTAAATACAGTTATTAGTGTTATTATTATTAGTGTTACATATAAATTACATTTTCTAGCTTTTTATTCGTAAATTACTTTGTTAATAAATTATTTAGTAGAACTGAAACACATAGATACATAAATATTGCATCTATTTTTAACTTATTTAATTCTTCTCAGTATTCTAAAACTCGATAATTGATTGTCATTATTGAAATCATTATACATCTTATTATTACAAACATTTATTTTAATGTTTTTTTCTTTTAAATTGTAAAATTTTTTAAAATTTTAAATTGATAGTTTTTAAGAGAGGCATAATTAATAGAGAAATATCAAGAACTTGTACTTATTGTGATTTAATTATTATACACTCGTATTATATAATATATATGTACTATTAATTTACATAATGAATAAACTTCTAAACTGTTCGATAGCGTGATAAAACTATTTTATGTTATCGTCTATGCACCTTTTATAATTTTTTATTTTACTGTCAGTTTAGGAAAAATCTTATGGGATGCTTTTCGATTGGTCAAGGAAGACATAAATGTCGCCGTAGTTCATACTCGTACGCCGTCAAATCATATCGGAACTTCGATAAAAACGATCTATGCGAAATCGGGTGTACTGACTCGTACCACGAAGCTCGTCGAGCCGTTCGAACCATATAGCCATGCAAATTGCATTAATACGTCGCGTAAACGCCCGGCAAATTGCTTCACCATCGATTTTGGTCCGCTGCACCACTATTAGATACGAATATGTTCTTGCATCGACATGTTGTATATGTACGTCCATCCAGTTTAGCTACGAAAACATCTCTTCTTGATATACATCAAGTACTCGGAATTGAAAGAAATTTATTTATGCGTGCTATATTTTCAGAAAAAAAGATTTATTTTTTCATTCAGGCGTAATACTACATATCTTTCTAAAGTAAAATATTAAATTTCATTTTTTAATCTATTTTACTCTAATCCATTTTTTATGAAATTAAAATCTTATAAACTGTTTCTGTGATTTTTATTGTTATAATCTTATGACATTTTGACATTTTTTAAAAAGCTAAATCATTGATAATAATAATAATATCAAATAAAATAAGTTTAAAGATAAATTCAAGTACCTTTAGGAGTTCTTAATTACAATTTTTACAATTACAATTCAGGAGTTTTAATTACAATTTTTTTCATATCTAACTTTTTTTTCAGATAAATATCCTATTGGTACCATTATTTTGATCATTAGTGGACGTACGAAAGTACCAATGAAATTATATATTTATCGAGCAATATTATGCATATAATCATGAGTCCTGATGTACATAAGTTGATAATTTCTTATTTCTTTATTCCTTGTTCTTCATTCACACATCCATCTTTTCTTTCTCCTTCGCTTTCTCTTTCTTAGAGAATAACGCAAGGAGAGACAAAAGGGTAAATGCAAGCGGCCGAGTCGGATCGAAGCATTAAAGCAACAAGTGGTCGCTCAACGTTCAACGGTACTTCTCCCCCCACGCTTTCTCTCTGTCTCTACCCCTCTTTCTCCCTTTCGGCATAGGGAATAGTGCGACAGAATTGCATGGGGTGAGCAAATGCGGAACCTTTGAACCAACTCTCCGCGAACCAGAACTGAAAATCCATCACAAAATCCACGTAGCAAGATATGAGCAGCAACGGGAGAATGCTCGGCAAAAAGTCTCTTCGTAGAAATCCCCGCGAGCCATTTTATTTTCTATACTGTTTACTTTGAACTGCAAGAATACCTGCAAAAAAATTTTCCTCGCGCATACTCAAATGCTATACATTGAAAAAGTAAACAAGGGCGCTCTAAAGATTCAATAGAGATAACTCATAAACTTCACGAATGAAATCTGCTATATAAATATATTTTTTAATTAAATATTAAATGTTTAAATATTTTGTAACGTGGCAACCTTTTTGTATAAGATAAGGAATGATGAAGTATTATGAAAAGTTTTATTTATTTTATTATTTTACTTTTTTTTTATTATTTTACATTTTATTTCTTTTTTAATGTGTCATCATATATTGCAATTTTAATGACAATCTGTAAAATAATTTTGTTAATTTTATTTTAACACAGAATCGAAGGCATCAAAAGAGAGGAACGATACTTTATATCTTCTTGAATTAAAATTTTAATAACAATGTAATTTATCCCTTGCACGAATAAAAATTGATTTATTTCAACACATGAAGAAGCTATTAAGAACTAAATCTTTATTATTAAGAAATTAATAAACAAGTTAATATAGAGTAAAATTTCAATTAATTTGTGACATAATTCTGAAATATGTTTCTAACAAAAATATAATTTACGACTTAATTTTTAATAGTGCTGTTGATAAAATTTTGTTAATATTGAAGAATTGATACATTAAAAATACTGTTTATAAATAATATCTGTTATGCATTTAGTTTTTCGAAATAATTGCTTCGCGAAAATTTTGTAATGCAAATGAAAATAAACTAACGTGAATAATCGTTGAGCCAATAACGGCAGTAATAAGGTTGGAAAGTGCATGGAAATGTAGAGATAGTAGCAACTACCTTGCGACTTCAGTACTTCGCTAATGATACTCGCGGATGTACCGGATGGCATGTGTCGTAAGGTTTCCAATTAAAGTGCTCTTGCTCACGCTAGAAATCACGAGTTGGTGAGCGTAAAACTAGTCGCTAGTTGTCTACAGACAGCACTTGGCACATCAAGATCGTTAATTACTTAATTACACGGCTAAGATGTTTCCTAAGATGCAATTTGCAGCGGATATGCTATAGTTACGATAGGATCAAACTAGATGTGCGTGCAAGACTAATCAAATGAACATATGGCAATAGAAATAAGTATGCACTTCTTCTTTCGAGTTTTATATACTCCTCAATATCAAATGTGTCACTGTATAATTATCTGATATTGATTATACAGTGCTTATTTTAGAAATAAATATTTAGAAATAAATACAGTGTTTAGAAATAAGAAATGAGCAAGTCTGCAATTATCTAATATCGATTATGCAGCGGTGCTTTTAAAAATAAATAGTGTCTAGGATTAGGAAGTGATTAGGAAGTCTGCAGTTTTTTATATCAAGAGACGTGTGTCTCGTATCAAGTGTAGCAACGAGGCACACTCTAATTATTTCTTAATCCTAGACACTATTTATTTTTCCTAATCCATACCTGAAGCATTAAATTGAACGGAAACACAATTATTATATCTAAAAACGGCTAAAGATTCACGAACGTCATTTAACTACTAACTGGAACTTAATCGATTCTCTGTTTCTTCTTAGTTAATAATGTAGAAAAAGATACTGTAGAAAGTCGATTAAACTCTAGTTAGCAGTTAACCGATGTTTGTGAAACTGGCCCTAAGCGAAAATTTTTAATAGATCCAATCGATTTATTCCTGTTATACAAAATAAAAGTTATCTTTATTTTTTCCTATATTGAATATTAAAAAAATTCTTTATTATAATATATATAGCTAAAATCGTATAATTTTAGTTTAAAAAACGTCAACATTATCCCAGTGTCCAGTCCTCCTCCCTTCCTCCATTTACATTTCTTTCTCTACATCCTCCACCTATTTCTTTATCTCCACTTCCATTTCTCTCTCTCTCTCTCTCCCCCCTCCCCGCCTTACTCATCTAAACACATTATCACCTATCCCCACTCTTAATATCACAATATACCAAATTACTTATAAGACTTATGATACTACAAAATGTGTGATACCACCATAAAAATTGTCTTTTTAAAGAAAGGAATGTGTCCGTATTCGTCAAAATAGTTATTGTGCGAAATAATGTCGTTTTAATCTATTTTTGTTAAAAGTAGTGATATAAAACATTTATCATACTTAAAAGTGATGTATGTATGTATGACTCCATTGTTTGGTTCCTATAAGACTCGGGCGTATCAAAAGAATTAAATTTTATTATGTGTGTGTGTGTGTGTATGTGTGTGTTTATATGTAAATTCATGCTCAATTGGAACGATGTTCCATATCATTACTTTTATATTAAAACAACATTGTTTCTCACTATAGCTATTTTGATTGGATATTTGTGTTACATTCCAGTAAACCTCTTTCTCTTACTATATGTATATTCTGCCTTTACAAAAGAGTTCATCTAAATTTTCCTTCCGAGCATTCCAGAAGATCTTATTCACCGATATAGATGTTTATACGCTCAACCGTCCCTAAGATAAGAGACGGCACCGTTGACGCTACGAGATTGCTACGACCAAACCGTTCCGATCATTCTCGAATAAAGAAATTTAATTCCCTTTTTCTTTCTCTCAGGAAACTTTTTTGTAAAATAAGTTATATGCGTTTATAATAACTAAGTAATTTTAGCAATAGAATAGAAATCTTCCTGAATACGAGGACGAGTAAATCATTAAAGTCACATTAAAATAATACTTGTTGAAATATCTTAAGATCTAGAAAAGATAGAATAACGATTCAAAAACATGATTACTGTGAAACGAGAAATGACTCCCCTCGCATAAGAATAAACATAGCCTAGAAAAACCAATCAAATTTTTATTATAAATATATAATTTAAACTTTTAGAATTAAGTCGAGACTCCGTAGAGTCAGGAGTGGAGCTTACGCGGAGATATACATATTACTGAAAATGATTCCTAAAACATAATATAACTGTTAGACAAATCCTATTTTCTTCTCTTATTACAAAAATATGCAGAAGTTAATCAAATTTTATCGAAGATAAAAAAGATAAGAGAATTGTACTGACTCTATTGAAGCTATATTTTGAACACATAATAATTGAACGCTACCTTTTATATATTTTACATTATGTTTGTCATAAATTAGATACGCTAATTTACGCTAGAGCTAATGTAAACGTGAGAGGAAGTAAATTATATTTTTCTTATTGAGTTTCGACTTTATTTCACGAACGATCGTCGCAATTATTGTGAAACGAGAAATGAATCACATGAAAAAGAGAAGAGAAAGAGAAGAGAAGGATTTTGGTAAATGAAAAGGAGAAAGGCAGACGATGTGCAAGAAAGAAGAATGGAATGTTTAATGGGGCCGTTTCGGGGCGGAAGCTTTACCAAATACGTTACGTTCACGAGAAACGTGGAGCTACTCGCATATCATGCATGAAGCTGTACCGAGTTGGTGCTATATCGAGGCACGTGGCAGCAGGTGCCTTTGTATATTCAATTTATCGTAATAACCAGAGCCACGAGCAATATCCCGAAATATATCGGCTTTACGAAATCAGCGGCGTACGCATGAAAACCTAAAAGTGTATTGTATGTATGTTATTACTGGCCACTCTCCGGATCTCTATTATACACCGGCGAATTTTATCGCTTGACAATTATGCAAGTATACAATCCATTGGAGTATGCAAGCACTGTGCTGACAACGATAAGTGAAAGAAATTTATTGACATGTCATATAAGTTAAACTTATAATATAAGATGTTTTTAAATTAATATAAAACATTATAATTGCAGCATTTCAGTTGGAAAAGTGTTAGGAATTACTTCATTATTATTCTTTTTCTAAGTGTTTAGGTTTCGAGAGTAGAGAAATTGTGATTTTATTAAAGTAAAGAATAAAAGATTAAGGTATATTTTTATATTTTTGTTAATTTATCACATGTACATTTACGTTTATTATTGAATTTATCCATTTACAAAGTAACTTGCATTAGCCAACTTTTGTTTCACGGTCCATCATCCATGTGAAGTAATCTTTAGAATTGGAAATCTGGAAGTGCTCATTCTTTCCAAGATCATGAGATTTTTTCATTTTATTCCTATGGCCATTATACAGGGTGTCCCATTATAAAACATCCAGTCGAATATTTCGAAAACCAAGCCCGGGAGAGAAAAATTTTTCAGACAAAAGTTATTTGGTTTCGAGGGGCTCATAAGATGATACCATTGGTTTGACCTTGAAGAATTATTTGAAAGTTACATGAAAGTCACCTCAATTTTTTTAAATGGCATCCCCTATTTTTTATTACATATTCTTGTAGCTGACCTCGAGAGCTTTCCAAAACACTATAATAAAGTATTTTTTCATGAAGTATTTTCCGAGTTATAAAGCTTGAAATAATTTCTTAATTTTACATAAACTGTAAAATATCTCGTAAAATATTTACTTTTCGATGACCTTATCTCAATACTTTTATGCACAGAATAATGAGAGGAATCAATTGGTGTAAAGAAAACACATAGTTGTTTTTAAGAAAAAATATGTAATTGTTAGTTACAAATTGCATATTTTTTCTTAAAAACAACTATGTGTTTTCTTGACACCAATTGGTTCCTCTCATTATTCTGTGCATAAAAGTATTGAGGTAAGGTCATCGAAAAGTAAATATTTTACGAGATATTTTACAGTTTATGTAAAATTATGAAATTATTTCAAGCTTTATAACTCGGAAAATACTTAATAAAAAAATACTTTATTATAGTGTTTTGGAAAGCTCTTGAAGTCAGCTACAAGAATATGTAATAAAAAATAGGGGATGCTATTTAAAAAAATTGAGGTGACTTTCATGTAACTTTCAAATAATTCTTCAAGGTCAAACCAATGGTATCATCTTATGGGCCCCTCGAAACCAAATAACTTTTGTCTGAAAAATTTTTCTCTCCCGGGCTTGGTTTTCGAAATATTCGACTGGATGTTTTATAATGGGACACCCTGTATATCGAAGAGAACTCAAAGTAAAATCAAAATATTCGTTTTTATGTTTTTGTTAACTCTCATTTATTTAAACTTTAAATAATAGGTTCAATGAGTTTCTTTTTAAGATAATTAATATCTAACCACACATTTCTACTATTATTAAAAAAAATATTTTAAGTTAATAATGTTGTTAAGTATATAAATCAAACCGATTTATCAAAGCAGATTTACTGATTTGAAATAAGAATTAGAACGATATAGAATAAGAATAAATTATAATTACCTACACAATATCTACGGATGATATGTATTTTTGTTACAATATTTGAATTGGTCTTGTGTGTGTGTTTTGAACTTTTGATTTAAATTTAATTTGTCTATTATTTTGAGATTAATAGCGCGGAATAATATACAAATCACTGGATCGAAATACTCACCCGACTAACAAGAAATTAGAGATATTTATTCATATTTGAATGGAGGAAATGAAGGAAATTGAGTATTACGTTTATTTATTTCATTGAAAGCTAGATTAGTGTGCATTGTTATCTATGTACATTAGTAGGCCCTCGTCGCCCATCATTTGTATAGCGAGCCTTAAATAAGCAAAAATAATGGCCACTCCATGTGTATTCGCATTACCACTCTAAATGCAATAATTCTTTTACCAAATATCGATTTACTAATTAAATGCGCGATTAATGATTCGTACACATAATATGTCGGTGATTTATCGAAACGAATGCTTCGCACAGTTTATTAATTTATGGATCGAATTTCGATAAAAAATAAGAATTACCGTTACATTACGATGTATTGGCAATAATTATTAATTATAGGATTATTTCGAATGTATCTGCAATGCGTTTTTCACCGAATCAAATATAATTTGCTTTGTATTTTCCCAGAGCGCGAAGCAAACGTACAAATTATCGTGTCTAATTTAGAATACGAAAAGTAATATATTGAACGTTAAGTAATAATAGTTTTGAACGTGAAGAATATATATATTTAGCGTGAATATTTTACAAAAACGTTAAATATAAATTCAACATTTCGAGGTAACAACAAACCGATTGGCCTTGATATTGTTTTGGTAGTGACAAAGCTGTTGTGTTGTCATTCGCGTAACAAAACTCGAACGAGCGAAGCACAACATGAGTTGGTTCGTTTGTCATAGTATTATTCATCAAAATGCGATTGCGAGAGGTACTCAAAAGACTTCAAACATGATAATTCTCTTAATGAATAATTTGTATTTGATTTGCGATCGCATCAAGAAGATGCCAAACGAGATTATTTTTTATAATTAACTATTAATCTGCGTGTTTAATTAACTGCGATGAATTGTAAATGTAAATGGTTATTTATCAAAGCAAGTATTTTGCATGGTTCATTTTATTTTATATGTTAATTTACAACATTCACATTGAGCGGGTCATGGATGTTTATTCTTTTTTTTCGTGTTATACTTCTATGCAATAATAAAGAACGCGTCGCATGTAATTAACCCTTGCGAAGTAGAGCGCTGAGTGGTCGGAGCTCCACCGATAGTAACAGGTGCTAAAGTTCTTTTTCACGTCAAACTTAAAGTACTGAGTGATCACGCAACGCATGCATGATCTTGATCTTTCGATTACGTCAATTTACATATTTACTATGAGCGCGTATATAGCGCTCATAGCAACAGCTTCATTAAGCTATATGCACCCGCAGCATTCAAAAAATTAACATCGAGAGTACCGTGCGATTATCTTATTCAAATAATTATAATAATACACGTACAATCATAATTAACCATTTTTCTGAATATTGTTACAAGTGAATCAAACGTATTATATGTAGGGGAAGAGATATTGACAGGGACATAGCTATTAAACGCAAAACAGACTAACTTCTATTATCGAATGTGCAATTATTGATGATAAAGGAGAAAGAACAATTTGTCGAAGAACAATCAGTAAAATTGCAGCGTTGATTAACTCATTAGATTTACAATCAGAAATCGTCGTCAACGACTGGTGTGTATGTGTGTGTGTGTGTCTGTGTGAACAATACATTTATAATCATTAATCATTTATAGCAGTGTATAGTTAAATATTAAGTTTCGGTCATTAACTAGCTCTACATTATGACATATTTTTTTATTTAACATTTCTAACGAGTGCTATCACTGTGATTTTATTATATATAAGTAAGTATACTAGTCATTGTGACATGAATGTAAATCGCTTTTATTTGCCTAATTATTGCAAAAAAATGAGTTCTAAATGTCAGTTTTGCATCAAGAGGTAATTTAAAATAGAATATATCCTAAAACTGTTACATTTTTACAATTGTTACACTGTTACAATTTGTATCTCTTCCCTTGTATAATATAATCTTGTTATACATATTTTTTACAGATACACACACATATACACACACCACACACATTTTCTAATAATTACTGCTATCTTTTGTAAGTAAATAGAGCGAGTTAAATTAAAGAGAAAAGTCCTTTACTATTTTATACGAATTTATCAATAATTAATAAAAAAATGAAAAATCTGCGAATAAGCGTGCATTGTATATGCGCTATACAATGATAAGAGACAGCCCATTTCTGCGTATTATTTGTCGCTAGATGCACGTTCCTCCTTGTTTCGCCGCTCACGTAGCAATCGTCGCAATCATCGCGTGACGCTGGACTGTCTGTTTTCGCCGATGCGCACCGTCGCATACTAATTCACGGATCTTTATTAATTAATTTTTCATGAATTATTGAGAAACTTGCAAAAGTAAAACGACTGTTCTATTCAGCTTAATCCACTTTATCTGCCTACGAGAGTGTGATAATTACCAGACACTCTGTATATATAAATATAATAAATTTTATGTATTAAGTTAAAGAGCGTAGATAAACATGATATTTTATAAAGATCCATCTTACAATTAGAATAAATTAGGTTAGATTGGTACGAATATTTAATCTTTTATTTGATGTAATTTTACAATTGAATATTTTATATATTATGCACAAATAAAAGATTTTTAAGAAATTATGAGAACATTATGACGATATAACATTAATAATCTTAATATTAACTCTTTTAATTAATAACTTTATTTAATTCTTTATTGTACTTTTTAACAAATAGATTGTAATAATGGATTTAATTTTGGAATTTATTATTTAGTTAATTAGTAAAAGACAAGATAAAAAGAAATAAATTAGAATGAAATTACGACTAACAAAATACTAACATTTTTAGAATATAAAACTTTGACTTATAGCTTTGAGACTCATATCTCTTCATGGTGCTCATATCAGTTGTGATGAAAAATGGAACAATATATTTACGTATTTTATTTCTCTCTCTCCGTATTATTTATATTATAATATTTGAAATAAAAATAAATTATCTATCTAAGCTAGGAAAAATTAATTTAGTTATATTGTTTTTTTCCTCTTCTCAATATTTTTTAACAGTATTAAGGATCTAAAATTTTTTCTCTCTTTCTGTGTGTTTCCGAGATTAATAACTCGAGATAAATAAACTCGAGCAAAAAAGCGTTATCTGGGGATTTCTTTTGTTATATACTTTATAAACATTAAACAAGATCAAAAGATATCTTAATATCAGAAATAACATTTTAATTAATTTATTTAATAAAAACACGCTAATAATTTTTTTTATTATAATAAGCGGATTAGTCCTATTCTAATGTTTTATAGTTTTATTACTAACCGTTTATTACTAACGGACAAGTAAACTATAATTGTTTGCGTTTCTCTTAAAATACAGATTTGAATATTGTTTAACAAAAATCAATTTAATTACGCACAAAAAACACTTGTTGTTATTCTTTTATTCGGTAAATTGACTAATCTATTCAATAAACTAGAATTCGAGAATTATTGCAAAGTTTTAATTTCAATTTTGTGTTTTTACGTTCATATGACTGATATATTTTGCCAGTTGCTGATAGTAGTTAAGATCAAGATTCTTATATAGGCTCGGGCAAGCCTTTTCGAATGAGTCGAAGGAACTTGAAGTCCAATAACTGCGATCGTACCCGATAATAGGGTCTACATGTATCTGAATCGAAAAAAATTATCCTCACAATAGCAGAATCACAATGTGTTCGTGCATGCAACGTAAAACAAGCACGTATATCTTGCAGATCGCGTGCAAATGCCATTATTTTATTATTGAACTACCTTATCCCTCGATCTTCTTGCGTACCGCAGAAACCGGATACGGCCGTTGTATGTTGCGCCGTCCATTTAAACTGGCGCTCGGTCTCCCTGCATGCATGAAAATTACACACCAGCTCCCTGACACTCTCCATTTTCCACTCTCATGCGATAACAATCAGAATTTAATAAATTTAGCTAATTAGCTGCGAAGAATTTTAGATTGCGACTGTAATTTTCTCAAGCTACAAAGAATCTGCTTGAGCGTATTTTGAGAACTTTCGAGCGTAAACTTCTTAATTTCGATGGTGTTACATGCTAAATTTCAGAATGATATCGCATCCTATGTTGTCAAATATAATTCATTCTTTATGGTAAGCACGTTACTGACAATTTCATTTCTCATATTTTTTATAACTATAATATTTTGTAGTATTTTTTTATTTTGTAGTTTTTATTTTATTCGTAATTTGGTAGTATATTGTAAATTATTGACACGTACTTTTCCTTTTTGGCAAGTAGTCAATATTTGCGTTAATATTTCAAAAGCTACACATTTTGATATACTTTACAAATAAGCATGCAAAATTGATTGACATAATTTCTGATTTTATTTTATTAATTTATATTCTAAATAATACAACCCGCGCAAATACGGCTACCCAAATTATTTTAATTAGAAACGCAAATTAACATAGTATAAAAAAGTAAAGTACTTTAATTTCTGGAAAGTTTGTTTTATTTTTTATTAACAAGCTCTGATGTGCATAATTATTTTTTCCTACATCATGTTTTTAATTGTATTAAGCTATTGTTTGCCACTATTATTCGCGTTGTTAATAATACAACCGGAGAAAAGCTTCTTTCGATGTACTACCGTCATTCGGAAATGTCTATCCTTCTGACTTACGAGTAGAAAGCATCTGAGTTGAAGAAGAAAACGGGCAAGAATGTTTACACAACGCGGCCCTTTGTCTTGTGCCGTTTCCGGAACGTTTGTTCGCGGGACGTTAGAGTGTTTACTCCTACACGACGAGTGTCTTCCTCGTGAGAGGGTCGGGAATCGTTTGAAAACAATCTCGACTAATATTTTGCGAGCGTCGAGAGGCCCGGTATTACGAAAATTCACTCCCGTGATGCATCGGATTCCGCTCTTTGTCCCCTTAAATAGTCGTCACTCGTGTTGTTCTAGCAAACAGCGGCTCGTGCACACGGAAACCGCAAACTTCTACGCGGAGAATAAGCTGCTTCCGTTTGTACAGGTGTCGTGGGGCGAAAATAGTGCGGTTGTCGCTCCGAAATTGCCACGTGTCTCTGCGAAACGCGGTTTTCCTTCCTGCGGTTACTAGTACCACCGGAAAATCATTTATTGGTAGACGGGCGCAAACTAACGGTCGCAAACTTTCTTTTGACTGACAAACAATGCGTCCGTTTCCTAAATTTGTGATCCTTTCCCAAATGTTATTTCTAAGATACCAGCTTTTAACATATAATATATATATATATATGTAGATGTTTATAATATTTTAAACCATATTTTAAACATCTATATATATACTTTTTTTGTGTTTTATAATAATGTTACAATAGTAACTAAATAATAATGAAAAGTCAACATCTTATCCGTATACAATTACTTTAGTTTTCTAGTCTCGTCTGTAAATGTGAAATTAAGGAAACTTTAAACTGAGGAAACTTTAGAACCGAAGAAATGAAAGGAGACTTCTTTTGTATTGCTTTCCGGTTATATCTCCCTTGTGAGAGGAAAGCTTGACGATCGGCAGAATAAAAGAGAAAAATCAGGAATCCGAAAATAAAAAAACGGCGGAGATGAAACGATCTCGTTTACCCTTGACGCTTTCTTTACGTCACTAGATAATTAAATCGAGATTGCGCTTGTCTCGTAGCGATCGCGATTAGAAGCTTTCACGGCGCGCAAGCTCTGATCTAGGCGGATGAAGCCAGATGAAGAGATAAACACTTCTGATGGTACGAAAGTAACACGTCGCTCTACGGTTTCATCAACCTCCACGGTTGCCTAGGCGGAGTCGGACGCGATATAATGGACCGCGGTAATATCGAGCATACAACGAGAAGCACGGCCATTGTGTTCGTATACCTTAGTGACGTTGCATGTAACGTGCATTAACTACCTACGAAATTTACACATTGTTAAAGGTAAACTCGGCATTGCGCGAATCGTGCACCAATGCTTTAAACGTAAGCTACTGCATCATCGAGGCTACCACTATGTTACAAACTCCGTACTTTGTATACTTTAATTAGGTTAGCTAAACTAACTAAAATCTAATCTAAACTAACAAATTTAATTTAGTTTAGTTTACGTCATTATTTTATTAGTTTTTGAAATCTTGACTTTTTTAAATTTACAAGTATACTAATATCATGCGTTACTTTATAAAATTCATAAATTAATTAAACAATAGATAATTATATTATGTAGAAAATAAATATAAAATAAATAAAATATTTATTTATGATCTGGAATATCACGGAGAAATATTACCATTCATTAAATTCCTGTATGAGTATAGACTATTAATGTTTCAATCAAATATAGGTGGATTAAAGAAAAAGAAAGACAATTTTTTTACATATCTGATTTTTTTTTTAAGATTTTTTTACCAAGGAAATGTAGTTGAATAAGTCTATTGCGTAACATCGAAAAAAAATAATTTTGAAGGATTTTTAGCGTAAACTCAACATTCAATTTGATTACTTTAATATAATCCTTAAATCCACGATTCGTTTATGTTGCTCAGTTTTTCATTATTTCTGTTGAATGAATTGCAGTAATAAATAGTAATCAAATATTTAAATTACTACGTAATAAATATATGTGTCGAAAAATGTTTTACAATAATCGAAGAGAAATTAATAATTTTCGCACACAATTCATACATGTTAATTTATGTATAATTATCGTAAATTGAATTTTAGAATTATACAGACCAAATATTATGTAAATGAAATTTTACCTGTACATGACAATTTGACAAAAAGAAAATAGAGCATATTTCAAAAGCATAATAAATTGTCGGTACAATTAACGACGATTACATTCTGTTAGTTTTAGTATGCAAATATTAGCTCATGATTTCGTGTTATTAACTTTTTAGTCTGTCATGATGGATTTTTGATTAAAGTCTTCGTTTGTTGCGATTGCACAAACTAAACGAAACTCAATTAAAACTTGCCATTTTTTGTTAAATCGCTATGTAAAGATACAAATTTGCAAAGAATATTTCTGTTGTTATATCTCATCGTCTCATTATTTATCAATTAGTATTGTTTCCAGGGCAAAATCATCCAAGATCGATGGAGATATTATCTTCCTCTTAAGTTGCGTTCTTCGATTAAATACTTTGTCGACCGCGGCGTCTCGACTGAGCGAAGTAAACTTCTAATTGAAATTGGATACCGTATATTTCGGTCGAAAATGGAAACTATTTCGTTGTATATGTGCGTGTGTGTGTTGTGTGTACGGATATATTGATCTTGTATAGCAGTTACACGCATATGTATAAGCGAGTGCTTATTAGTGTTTACCAAGACGCCATTTCCTATCGGCCCAAGGCGTTTCATTACGGATAAACGTGCGTGTTCGATCCTTTTAGAGGAAAACTGGAAATACACATGAAATATAGAATCTGACATGTACATGTAATATATATTTAGATATAAGAATTTATAATAATTGGGTAAAAGTCGCTAAAAACCTTCTTTAATCCAGTCACATTTAATCCTTTAGTTGAATATTTAATTTTTATTTTCGAGACAGCATACAGAGATAATGAATAATATCAGCTTTGTGAATATACCTATAGTTTCGGCACAGGTGTAACAATGTTCTTCCGTTGAGAGAACTAGCAATTTGTTGATGTAATCGAAATAATTATTTCTCTGTTACCGCTACCGAAGAACAAAAGCGCCGACAGCTTGGTGGTCCGATCTAAAGTTAATTTCGTAGGAACCCCTTAACTATGCAGTTCCACGGCAGTAGGACAATTTAGGGGCGGAAATCGTCGATTACCACGGAAGGATTAGTGGGTACGTCCCCAGGCCAAATTTCCCCTATGCGTTTCGCTATATCTTACCACAGAATCCGCGCAATACGGCCGTAGGTGGATTTCGGAAATTTATTGTCGCCGGCAAAGCGGATTTATCTATAACTCTGATTACATTTGCGGTTAATGACGATCGTATGGGTTTCGTATGTATGCCATAATTGCATTACCAACATTGTTAACAAATAAATTTAGTCACATAGAGACGTTTAATTATTAAAAAATATTTTAACTATTTTAAAACGTGATCGCTAATAAAATCACTGGGTGCTTCGTGTTACAATTTAACCATATCATACACTCCTACAACTTTTATTACATATAATAAAATTGCAAAAAATTTATTTCGTTGGAAAATTTTATTACATCACGATATGGTATTTTTACATGTTTATTCGTGATTTTTTGAGTTACTCGTTCGTTTCTATGTTCCGTGTCGGTCGCCAATAAAAGCGCAGCTTTGCGAGTAATATCTTAAATTGCATTGTGCTTTCGTAATCGATAACATTACCTTGGCTATAGCTTACAAACGTGACTGAAGCTATTTTCAAACGAAATACGAAAGGTGTGCCGCTTGATCGCCTTTATCCGCAGAAAATCTATTTAGGACGAGCAGCTTTCGAATATTTCAAGTGACAAGCCATTATCGGGAAGAGTTGCGTGTCACTGACCGGAATGATGAATGCGCGTTAAATCTGTCGCAGCAATCAATAGAATCTCATATCATTCAGCAAAAAGTCAGTCATATTATCAGAAGAGCTTTTCTCTAAGTATATATAATGGTACAGATGGTGGAACGATTACGCAGTTTTTCTTTCCCAGCGTAGGAGCGTAGCTCCCGTGTCAGTTGGCGTTTTAATATGATCCCATCTGGTGGCTTTCGTTTTCGCCACTTGTTGCCCAATCTCGTTAAAAAAAAATCGTGTCTTCGCTCGCACAGGTTCATACTGCGAAAGAATGTAAAAATACAGTTTCGATTGTTTAGCAAGTGCACATTCTGAAACAACATCCATTTAAAACGTCACAGAAATACTTTTACGCACTTTATCCGCTTTTCTGCCTGACATATATTTCTATATTGACAGTACTGAAATGACATAACGATGGGCTGGAACGTGCCATTTACTTTCGTTGACATCCGAGCTGTCACCCAACGTTTTCGCTACCTGGATTAATTGCTCGCTGTTCGATTCACCGTGAATTTTCAACAAATACATATTTAGTTTATATGTCCCGTGCGTGTTAAGCCTAAAATAATTAATGTGGTACAATGAACTTTGCATGAAAAGAAGCGGAAACTACTGGAACAACGCTTATTATAATATTTAGGATAATACTCGAGTGAATGTGACCGTATTTACGTGGCGGGACCACAGTAATCATTGAAATTATAACGATGTCGCGCTATTACCGATAGATTATTATGCATTAGATTTAGTCATAGAAGTGTGAATGTAAATGACGGATAATAGTTTAAAACAATTAATTTCACTTTACAAATGAAATAAAAGATAATATATAATAATAATAATAACGAACGTGTTATATCGCATCATAAAAAATACATATACAATCCAAGTGTCTTCTCTCTGCCAGTGATGAGAAATACCAAAGAAGGAGTAATAAATGACGTCAAACAAAAATACATATAGTTATTTGTTACGTTATATAATAGGTAGGTAGATAAGAAAATTTCGATACATCAAGTTTGAGTGGCTTATTTCATAAAGCAGTCGTTCAACAAACAAAGAGGGTCCTTCGATACTTGATTTAATCACCCTCGCCCTTGATGTTTATCTTGTTAGGCTCGTTAGGCTGTTCTTGTTGCCATACGTTATACAAATTATTTGAAATATTTCGTATTAACGATTGCATTAACTTACGCGGTATCCTGAATTATTTATGCTTTTGACATTAATCTCTGATAAATAGCTTGTTATTTTAGACGGGTATTATTATCACGAATGATTGATATGTTTATACTGAATTCTATTTGAAAATGAAAATGACAGGGCGGTGATTTAATATGTACATATGAGCGCTTAAATAAAAAATATTTTATTATTTACCAGACCGAAATAGTTATGCCGCGCGCGTAAACTATGCATTTGAGAGCGCACAAATGATTTATTATCAATAGAAAAGTCGGATTTGTTTGAAACACATAAAAAAAGCAATATTTCTTCTGTGATGGCATAACGTCCGTTATAGATAAAATCAAAAACGTTTTCTGTTTGCTTGACGAATGCGTACGGTGAACATGTAAATCGTGTAACAAAGCTCGTATTTTCGTTGCGATATCGATGGAAAACATGTATGCGAATAGATATCTTTTGGTTCGATCGCATGTTTTTTTTAATATTACCCTTAGTTTGACGGAGCGTACGGATCCTCTTTCGGAGTCGTTTTGCCTTTGCTCTACCTTTCGACAGCGTATTGGGAAAACGAGACTTCGTTCCATGATTTATTAACGGCCGTGAAATGACAAGGCGCTTCTTCGACTTCCATAGAGAATTCATCTTTTCTCGACGCTGCTTGGAAAATCGATAACGAAGCATCATATACTGTCTCATAGGAAAGAATAATTACTAAATATTCCAGTCGCTTAGAACGTGAGAACAGCAAACATACTGTAAATTACGGCCATTATTATTATATTCCCGTTTTAATGCGCCAATATGTCAAGCTTATTTTTGTTAAAAGCTACCTGGGATAAATATTGGATTCGATGTCTTTACAAATTATTTGAACACGAATTGCAAAAAAAGAAAGAGAGAGAGAGAGAGAAAGTTCAATTTAGACAATAGTAAAATATAAAATTTAATAATAAATTCCTCGTAATGAAATCCAATTTGCATTACTTTTTTTGCTTTATTTCTGTAATTATTACAATAGTCAAATAAGTGACATTTTGAATATAATTTAAGACGGTAAGTTTTTAGAAAATTGAACGATTTTCTTCGAACGATATTGTTTTACGCAGTTAAGTATGCTACAATCGTAGTTTCTCTCGTGTTTCAATCAGTCTTTGATAGAGATCCAGCTTAGATACAGTTCCGAAAAAGTCGATAGTTTAGAATCAAGCGCTTCGACTCTCGATGGTTTGCTGAGCTGGTGTGATCTGGGACTCCGGTAGTTCCAGTGGCCATGACTCAGCACAGGATGTCGTCCCTTTAGCTGTCGTATTTCTGTTCCGAGTTTACACAGCGCGACCGCCGCCATCATGAGTTACTCGAACGTTTTAGAATCCAATGTCGATCAAATTTTCTTCACGAAAAATCCACTTCCATGGATTATAGCGATATTCATCTCGAGAAATGACGCTGTTGCGATCTCTGTTTTGAGTTCGTTGTTGATAAAAGACTAGAAATTGATCTCCGATTTAGAACACGTTGCACGTTTATGCCATAAAATCTATTTTTCAAAAATTACTAAAGAATATTGAAACACATTGAGATTTATTTTCTGCTCGAGAACTGTGTTTATAAATCTCTCTTGAAAAATACTGATGATTTGCATATTTTTACAATATTTTCATTATTTGGAGAGAAACTGAAGGGTAGGAAATTCTGTATTAAACGTTGAATTCAATGAGAGAAAAACGTAATGAATTTTGTAGAACGTAATAAATTTTATAGTAATAAATTTTACAGAAACGTTTTAATCCATCGAAAATCGCTGGCTTTATGAAAAGCAATCATGATAATTGCGGAATAAGCAATTGAAGAGATAAGATACTGAGAAAGATAAAATTAATGGAATTTATATAGATTATATAACATTTTCTGAGAAGAAAGTACTCGTGCACTCGCACATACCATGCTGTTAATATAATAAGGGTAAGTTTAATCTTTTCTGTATCGAACTTTATCAACATTTACGATACACATTGGCTTATATGACAAACACCCTGTTGAAGGTGATCCTTCCATACTTGGAAGTTCCAGGCTGAAGTAGAACGATATACTCACAGCATGGAGATGAAATAGGCTGACAATTGGTGGATAAATTTAACGACTATGTCCAACAGTGATGGTAGATGGTAAACGCAGAAAGTTACATCGCACGGGCGGTACGTTTGAATGTATTCGGACTTGCGAGTTTCGATTGACGTCAAATTATTTTTGTACCCGATAAGGCCTTATTATATTATTGTATTAGTGTTTGATATTCATCTTTGATATTCATTTTATCTTTTTCATTTTCGAGTCTGAAGCTGGTCGTATCGGAGTCGTGTAGTACCGGACACATGTCACATATAAAGAAAAAGAAGAAGAAAAAGCAGTTCCCCTAAAATATATATATTATACATGTACATACATGTACATATATCCATATACACATTTGAAAATTACTAGGTAAAAGTTAAAAGTTAATATGTATAAATTATGTATGTCAATGTTATTAACTTTTTAACTTATTTGTTTAATCAGTTTAATTAGTAACCACTACCCAATCTTGTAAATCATTAACAACAAATAAAGGATGGATGTTCGAATTCACAATAATAGGAAAGTTTCATGTTTTTAGGACAATTTATTGCAAGTAAATGTGAAATTTATAAACGTTTATAAGATTAAATTATTTTTAATTTATTATTTACTTTAATAATTTATTAATTTTATTGTAAAACAATGCATAATTAATAGGAGTGTTGTATACGTTTTATGCATGTAAAAATTTTTCTTTTCTCTTTTCTTTATTATTATTATTATTTTTATTAAAGATACAAATATTTTTTTATTCATTTTAATATGACAAACATTATACACGTACGTATAATAAAGCATCAATTCGCGACATTAGATTCTAAATCGTCAAGCCGGTTAGCTTGGTGGACAGTAATAGTACAGCGCAAGAGAAGGAGAGAAAGAACTTTACGTGGTTGCCTCGTTTATTGTCTCAAGCTAGCCAAAGTTCCGATCACACACGTGCTCTTTGTATGTCCCTACCATCCGATTTTCAGGTCGCTCCATCATCAATCTGGCATCACTGCTTGGAACCGCTATTCTAACGTATCTCACAGAACTTAGAGGGTCCATTGTGTTGTTTGCTGCCTTTGTAAGCGAACGATCTTACAAAGAACCCTCTTCCTCATATTGCTCGATACCCGTGGAAAATGAAAGTTTAATGCAGGTCAACACATCGTCTCGCGTATAGCAACGCTGATACTCTTTGATAGACAAATCTTTATAAATTCGTATGTATTATAAAACTCTCGTAAGTTATATGAATATCTGTTGTATTTTACTGCAGTCTCATTGCAATAAGAATGTAGAGAAGGAGACCTTAATTACGATACATACAAACTAAGAATACCATGAAAATGCATATTCCAGCCAATTGTTACCAATTTCGCGACACGCGGCGGAAACGTGTTACCGGTAGCATTTTCCCTTATGAACTTCGCAGTTTTCTTCAATTATCAAATTATCATGAGGTCGTGTACCGTCTTATTACACCATCGCGTGCTCTTTTGATTATCCATGACATCAGGTCTTTTAACAGTCTCATGATTGTACTAATTGTTATCAAGACGCCATGATACTTTCTGAAAATGTTAATTCACTTAATTGCGATGCGACCTGAGCTTAAACAATTACTTGAATCACTCAGCAAACTTGAATCACATTTCCCAAATACAGAGAAAAAGTATGTTCTCCCCCCTTCTCGCCCCAGTAAGTTTTTTTAGCCAACGGAAAATTTTCATGACACGCTTGACCTGTACGTTTAGATAAACCACTTTTATTCGTCAGGTTCGCGAACGTGATACGAATATCTGGCTTCCAAATACGACGCAACTCGTTTAGCAATCAAAGGTACTAAAAACGTACTGAAAATGTACGATCGTCTAAATTCCATGATATTTGTCAGTCATGTCATTAGTTTGTTAAACATGCTATATTTTAATTTTTTTTTTATACGACTTTGCTAATTTATTTATTGAAATATTCTTATTTGCTCTGCTTGTGATGCAATAATAAAAGAATACAATAATATTTAAATATTATAATAGATTCTAAAATATATCTGCATAAATAAATGAAAAGTTTGTACTATTTTTGAAAAGCTTCAGATGTCTATTGTGTTACATAGCATGTAGTGTATGCGGTCCAGTAAATCAATATGTACACACCCAGTGCAGAGGTAAAACCTGTAGCAAAATATTTTTGATACAATATTTGCACATATACGCGATTAACTAATAAATAAATATTTAGGACAACAATTCTATGTAATTGTTATTCTAAACATTATTTATTTATTTGATTGTTTCTCGTGATATTCGCAGACGGTATTTTGCATAGGCAAAGTACGATTAACTTGATTTATCGAATCCACATTTTGCCGAGTAGATCCTATAAACGTTCACAAAGTACGATTGCGTTTTACGTTACGAATCTTCCATGGAAAGAGATGAATTTTCAAATTGTATTCGATGGACGTTTCATGAATTTGAACCTTCGACTCACATCAAGGATTGCTATACATATAGGTAAGCATATACATTTGATGTGTAATTCTTTCAATTAATTAATACTTATTATCTGCAAGATTATTTAAATATAATAGAATAAATGCGTTATATTTACAATAAGATGAACTCAAAATTATTTTATATGAGTAATATATAATTATATTGTATATTAATAATAATTCAAAAAGAAGGGTTATTTGACGGTAGAATATGTTACCACTCAGTCCCATTCGTGCCGTCACAAATCTCTGACGCGTTTTCTACACTTGTGCAGACCGAATTCCTTCTTTTTTTTTATTATTTTATATATGATCTCTATTCGACACACAGCTTCTGTAAGTTAATATATTACAATTGTAAATTACTATATTACAAAATTGTAGCGTGACTTAAAAATGTAACACTTTTCCTTTTCGTATGTAACACTGTTGAGGGAAAAAAATATATTATCTCACTTGAAAAGGACCAGAACCAATAGTCGAAACGTTGTGATCACAAATAAAGAGATTATATAGCCAGTTTGTTGTCAAATAATACCTTTCTTTTTGAATTGTTAATTGGTTTAAAATTAAGAACACACTAGAAAATCTGTTTTTACAATAAATATGACAGATAAATATATATATATGTCATAAATAAACATGTTTGTACAATTAAAACAATTATGTCACACTTATATTTTTTAAAGATTTATAATATATCTGTATATAGTGTTATATAACACACCTATAAAAGCTGTAGCAAAATATTTTTTATACAATATTTGATCATATACGCGATTAACTAGTAAATAAATATTTAGGACAACAATTCTATGTAATTGTTATTCTAAACATTATTTATTTATTTGATTGTTTCTCGTGATATTCGCGTAATTCGTATCTGACTATTCTCTCTAACATTACTTAACACTATTGAGATACATAAATAATCAAGAAATTAAAATTTTCAATTTTTTTAAATGCTGGCAAATATTTTTGTCCTCACAACCATTCATTATTGTAGATACCAAAAAATGGAGAATAGCAATTTCATAGTTCCGTATTTCTATAGATTTTCGTTTACACGCCTCTATTTTGCATATCCCTTTCCTTCATATCGTAATCGCATATCGTATCCGTTTCTTTTTTTTTAATCTGTGCACATCTGTGAAGGGATTTCTCTGTTCCATCCTAAATAGATTTTCCACAGATCCTCTATGAAAGTTTGATATAGGAATATCAGATTTCTTAGCGATTCCCATGAATCGCAATGTTTCGTAGAAAAGAATAGAAATTTCGAAAATAGTATTCCAATTGTCTTAAATTTCTGTTAATTTTTCTTTGTGCCGTGCTGTTACCTATATTTTGGTATCTTCTTTGGTATCTCGATATTAAACTTTTTTTTTAAATGATTTAAGCGATTTTTTTTAAAGTTATAGAACATTTGTCAGAATATTACTGCTTTCGCGCACCGTAATATCAATGTGAAGAACGAAGAGTTTATAAAAACCGAACATAGAAATTTTATTGCTCGAGAGCCGATGAGTTTTTTGTTCGTCTCCTGCGTCTTCGTCTGCAGAAATACGATCATCGCGAATGGTACGTTCTTTTTATCGCTCGCATCCGGAGATGCGTTTCCGTGACATTGCGGAACTCGTAAAAGAGACACGCGCACATCTAAACGTGTCAAGAACTTTTTTTTATCGTTTCCGTGCAGCGTATACACTGCAAATTGCGATTGCGTTGCAAAAGCACAAGTCGATGACGAAGATGAATTTTTCTTACACTTGCAATTTTACGCCAACAAATAGATGTAGATACCCTCTTTGTGGTATTCCTCAAGTGCAACGCATTATACTCATATCGTAAATAGATTATCTTTTATCTTAATGCACGTTTCTGACAACAAAACGCGATCCTTATAACTGTCTCACTTCTCTACGCGAACGCACAATCAGCAGGGAAATACGAGGAGATAACGGTTCAGGTGAGGATGAGGAGGGAACGAGAGTGGAGAAGTCAAGGAGCAGGTTTGTAATTCATATTAGAGTCTCAGAGGACAAAGCAATCAAGTCGCCCAGAGCGAGCGGTTGTGGCGCAGACTCGCCTGGACTTCCGCGTCGAATTAAACTTACAGATCCGCCAGGCACACAAAGAGGCGAGCAGACACGGAGAGACCGACGGATAGGAGAGGAAAGAGGAAGTTGTCGGATCAAATGAAAGGAAAATATTGTATTTTTTATGAGGAGGAGGGGGAGGGAGATCGTTCGGGAGACAGGTTCGGGGAAAATTCGTGCGAGAGAACGAAGTCGATGGACCGTTAGGAAAGCGAAGGGAAGATGGAAAATAAGGTCGTTGCTGAAAAGAAGATCAAAGTTGGAATGTGTCGGCGGTTTGCAAAAAGAAAGGAGGGGGGGGGGACTTTCCAAGTGCTTTATTACACAGTGGCAGGCTTTCAACAACGCCCAAGAAGTCCGCGTCTGCAATCAGGGCTTTAATGAAAATGTAAAGCGAGCATACATCCCGGTCGGATTTCGTAATCTCGTCCGGAGGACTCGTGAATACATAGTACTTTTGATAATATTTTTCTTTCTGAAATGATCGCGTGGAGCCCAAGTTGCAGGCAATTAAACTCTCTTCCGTCGTGGAAAATAAGCGAAAAACAAAATTATGCAAGTCCGAAATTACCGAACGCCAACGCAAAGCAGAATTTATGCGTGTAATAAAATTTGGCTGAAATCTTTTTCGTGTGTGTGTATACAAGAATTCTGGAGAAATTTCAGTAGAAGGTTAAAAACGAAAGAACGAATGTGATTTATAAAGAATATACGAGATATTTCTATGTTACGTAAGATAAAAGGAGTTTCTTGAAGACGATCAATGCATTAATATGAAAATTTTAATGAATTTTAATATGTAATACCTGCTGCATGTTGCAATAAATGAAAATAAACAGAATAATACATAACGATCAATATATATCTATTTTTTTTTTAAATTTATAAGGATAAAATTATTAAAATAAATTAAGTAGATAGTGGCTCCTCAATGTAAATATACAAATATACAAATAAGCCTTTTAAGAGCCTGACCTTATTTTTAACACATGAAAATCTAATTGTGATAATAAGAACTGTTGAACAATGATTAAATAATATAATTCAATTTTATTAAAAATTACTATATGGAATAAGATAAAATCTTTGTCTATATATTAAAAGTTTACATGAATATTGAAAAGTCGTCATACGCGTTTCGAACTCACAGAGTCCTCTTCAGTGACGTAATAATATGGTCTGTGTAATAGATATGTTGAACAGCATCCTCTTCGCCACAAGGATACCATAGTCATAAAATTATTATTTTCTCCAACAATACATGTAATTATGTTATACTATAAAACGGAATCTTGCTATAAAGGGAAAAAGGAACAAATATTAATCATGTCTTTTCGTGCCGTTATTGATGAACATATGTATCGATGAACATATATATTGATGAACATAATGGTTACGCGTGTAAACATTTATGACGGCTATTTGCATAGGCGACTTAACAATGTATACGTGACCTAGATATAGTCTCGACGCTCGGGTGGTCCTTAATGAAGATGTAATCGTGATGGTTATTAGATAGGCTCGCGTGCGCTTTGTTATTAGATCGAAGTTCGGCAGACCGCGAGGAGTTAACTAGATCCTGATGAACCCGTAGTGCGAATCCGATATCTATGTACGTTCCCCAGGTACGCTGTCGACTATACGACATGTACTGAATCCCGAGCACGAAAATCTTGGAGCCTGGCGTGAAAATGATTTCCATCACGCACCAAGCATCGCCTGTTTTAATTCAACGCGAAGCGCATGCAACGACGATAATTGACGACCATCGTGCATGAAGACGTTGCGCAACGCGAGAAACGGATTCGGAACGGTAATTTGAGTTTATCGCATCGTGCGCGTTATTACCGTTTCAGTTTCTCGACGTAGATTTACATCAAAGATTCGTGAACGCTTATCTGACGATATTGTCGCTTTAATAATGCATAACATTTACGTAGATTTACATCAAAGATTCGTGAACGCTTATCTGACGATATTGTCGCTTTAATAATGCATAACATTTATCGATAGATTTCATTATTTGCGGGATGTAATGTACAGTATGGGATTGTTTGAGATTTATGATGAACATTAGACGACCGAGATAATCCGTTACGTAAAATACAGTCCAGCTGGTCGTCCCTAACTGTTTTTATTCTTTCGCAAAAAAAAAACCGTTCGCATTGTTGTCAATGTTACGAAGATAAATTTTCAAATATCTCGTTTCAGCTCTCGCAGTATCTCTCTGATTGAAGCATATTGAACGAGTTGGGAAAATTTATGACGTATTAATAACTTGGCGCGCTGCCGATGGAAGCTTCGAGGCGTCAGATGGACCGGGATGAGATCACGCTCCGAACATTCCGAAATGTCATGTGGATTAATATCGCGGTTGATGCGGATCATTTCTATAACGAGCGACGCTTCTCCTTCAAGGTCTACGATCTCCCGTTTCGCGCTCCGCCTCGACCCGAGGTCGAGACCGGAGTGTCGCCGGTCGTCGGGCCGCATGTCGCGGACGAACGGACGGGTGCTTCGTGACGCCTCGGGTCCATTCGGTTGGCGAACGGCGCCGCCGAAGTACTCCGACCGAAGTCGGCCGCAGTTGCTTGCGGAGTTCGGGAGCGCGCGTCAGTGCTCCAGTGGACGCGATCGCGCGCGTACATTCAACTCGATTTTGTTTTTAATTCATCACCCGGCGGCGGCTCCCATTCGCGTCGCGGAGCGCCGTATGAAAGAGAGACGATCGTGTGCGACGAAACATCTCGCGAGTGCCATTGAGTGCAAGTGCGCGTGTGAGTGAGAGAGAGAGAGCGAGCGGTTGTACCGCCGTTTACGGAAAAAGACGAGCTCGCGAGACGCATCCGAGAGTTGCCCCGCGACATTCCGAGCGTGCTCGGCATTCCTCTCGAGCGCCCAACGTGAGTCCTGGAGTGAAGAGGCTCGAGTTCGATCGTCGTGACGGTTGTCTCTCGTTTTCTCGTATCGGAATTCGAGAAGGGAAAAAGGTCAAAGGAAGAACGGTCGACTCCCCGCGATTTTCGTGACGTGCGAAAGCCGTTGTTCGCTCTCGTGACTCTCGTCAATTAGCATTCGTCACTCCGCGTCGAGCCCGCGGAAGCGGAGTGTCGCCGCGTGTGACGTACGCGCCATTCACGGTTAACTTCACGTATATACACTTACGCACGCCGCGCCAGTGAATTCACGCTGGCGATCACGCGCGAACGGAGTGACGTGGCAGCGCGTGCCGCAGCCGGTTGTCACCGGTTCCTTTCCATTTTTTATTAACCACCACGCTGGTCCCTCCGCTCGGGGTGAGTTCTCCAGCCCGTTCACCAGGGTGTATTTCGACCCCAATCGTCGATAATCGCCAATTATCGCCGTTACGTATCCGAGGTACAATCGGACACTAATCGTCGCGCTCCAATTTCGAAACGGCGCGAAGCCGCCGCAGTTAATAATCGCCCGGCGGCACACCGACTTTCGCCAGGACATGCAACAGCCCCGCGTGACCTTTTCAGGCGCAATCTGCATTCGGTCGGAATAGCGCGAGCGTGCCGCTCGAGTCCGCACGCGAAACTCCCGAGGATCCGTCGCGTGCCGTCGCGAAAGGAGGAAGACGCTGGTAAAAAAGAAAGCCACTGACGTAACACCTGACGGCGAGTGACGGACGGACACATGCCGGAACAACGCCGATCGTCGACCTTGCACGTACCTTGACGCGAGAATCAGCGAGGACCGTTTCAGCGGGCCGAAAGGATTGTTTGTTCGCGATTCCAGCGAGGAAGGGTAGATTTGCGAACGCCAACGATTTCTTGCCTCGAGTGAGATACCCGGATGTCTTACCGAATATCCTATACTGCCCATCGTTCTGTGATAAAAACCTGTGATATTACGAGATTTTACCGGGATTGACGAGACGGCCTCCTTCTTCGGAAATCGGTAAAGTACTGAAGTCCGAAGTCACGGATTTTTTTTTCCTTTATTCTCTTACAAGATAAAACGCAGTAGTTTACGGAAATCGCTTTTCCGTTATCACAAGTGCAACACAAATCGACAGTTAGTTTGCGCTGTGTCGCGTATCGCTCGGTAATTCCGATAAATTGGAGCAATACGAATTACGTAACGGTATTTATCTAAAGCCGCTTGTACGAAGAACTCTTATCCGCTACTGCATTTCATCTTAACGTGGTTGTCTGCAGTCTGGTCGTCGAAGTGTCGTCAACGAAATTACCGCACATAGGAAAAGAGAAGTGTCGAGTAAAAAAATGTATTTCTTGATTCAGCTGTGCGGCGGTTACGCGCTTGCCGAGTAAATGTTTGCCTGGCGAAAAAATATGCGTTTCAGTAAATTAACATATGTTTAATTTGAAACGTACACACGTTTATTTGACCTGAAGAAACGTCGCCAATCAAACGTATTTAGTTATAGCGATTTAACTTTCTTATCAGCGCGAAATATCTTCCCGACATCGCGTACAGGTGAACTCGCGAGGCTGATCCATTCAACGATTCGCAAGCACGCTAGATCCAAAAAGAATGAGATTTCCAGGGCGATTTTTCGGAAAAGAACAAGCACGATAATCTTCTGACTAGATGTAGTGACTGGTAAAATTTAATATTTAACACTCGGTTGTCCACTTGGCAATCTTCTGCGAGATTATTAAATTTTAATTCAACCATGCTCCACAGAAACAGACTGGAAACCAGCGAACGAAATACGGTGGACTCCTTTGTACGAAGTTTGATTTAATTTCTTTCGCTTTTTTGTCAGGGTTACAAAGTTTTTAGCTTAAAAAACTCCCGTCTAGCTTCTGTACGAATAAAAGAGGAAAAGAATAATAGTTGTTTTATAACTATTTAAATTATTATTGTTGTTAACATTATTAGTTAAAAAAGTGCTAAAATTAAGATATTTTTAATGCTTTACACGTATGTAAACAGAAAGGTATTCCTCGATTAGGCTTCCGATGAATTTTTATTTTAGTAACGTGTCAATCAATTTTAGAAATGAAAAAGGGTCTTAGAGATAATGTAAGCTCCAATTTTCACTATTATGTCAATTTCCCTCATTTTCTCAGAAGTCGTGAAACGAAGTGCAATTCTAACCCATGATCGATATTGCATAAGCAAGGTTAATTCTGAAAAAGTATTATTTACCTGTTCACTTCGCACAAAATTCTTGTCGAAAATTCCATTAGTGATTTTTGTATAATAGGGAATTTCGGTATAATCGAGAAAACATCTTCACGATGCATGAGGGCGCCGGTCAAAGTCGATGACCTCGAAGAATGTTGACCAAGGCCGTTTAGGTCTATTTATAGCATAGCAGTAACGAGATAGTTATTTGCGGGAAACCATATTTTCATAGATGTCAAATTTGTGCTGAAAGCGTTATTCGGCGAATTATCCCCCCTAGGCCTCCAGATGAATGCGTGAACATTATGTAATTGTACCCGCAGTATTACACCAAACACTCGTTAATATAATAAATCTCGTTAAATTAATATTCAACACGAATCTCGTTCTTTTTAATCATTTTATGGAATTTATACATTTTTATTTGAATATTATTATCAATATGTAATTTATTGTTTGCTATTATCAGGATTAGGCATGTACGATAAGAATTAACTTCAGACTACTTGGCTAAAGATGAAAGAATAAATTGTTTAAGTCAGGAAGAAAACCTCTTTTTAATATCTGTGGAATTTAATTTTGATACTTTTGAAGTACTGTTCGTAAAGTTTGTATCTGGTCTATTAGATTTTGATAACTTTTATCTATTTATTGGGACGCGTTATCGCGACACCAATTGTATTCGAACCATAATTTTGTAGAATTTTAATAGCCTCGATGAATGTTAATTAAGTGGAATGCCAATTTATTTATTCAATTTTGTTTATATTATCTCCTTCTGATTCACGTTCAATTGCAAATTGTAATTAATATTAAAACGAGTTACAATTGATAATTTTATGAACAATGATGAATTATGCAGTTCCACTTCTTCATATTCTCGCACACGTTTGTGATTACCAATCATAACGCAGTAGATTGTGACAATCGATTTTCTTTCATTTGTTTGTCTTCTCGCGATTTTATACACTTCGACCTGCTCTTGCGTACCGATGGAAAAATATTTTCATCCGCGATAGTTTTTGTCAATTCGAAGATTTTTTTTTGCACAAGTATATCAAACGGTATAATTTGCGAGGCAAATCGGTTGGCTCTCGTGATATATTTCACTCCGCGAGCTTTCGTTGTCTATGCTTTTCGCGATACGCGGAAAACATGACGCACGCGCTCGGAAATTCCACGCCCGCGGTCGTAATTCGGCATTTATCGGTCGTTTTTTCAAGCCGGCATTTCTATTCACGACGGAAAACGGCAGAGGAACCGGGCACTTGCACGCGGATATGAAAGTCTAATGCGCAGATCTAATGCGGTCCTGTATCCTTTCACCGAATCGGTCTGCGAGAAAAAAAGAAGCGAAATTACAGCGGCACAATCGGAGGGTCGGAGTCGTAAATCTAAACGCTCGGTTTTAAAGCGTCTCGCAATGGGAGGCAACGGAAAAAAGGAAAACGTCACGGTAAATGGTGACCACCGATGCAACGTGACCCCGCCAGATCCTACGTTCGTGCAAATTCACGAACCGGCGGATAGTACGCTACGCCGCGCCGGTAAAATGGTGTGGATAATACGAAGCTATTTTGCATTATGCAAGGGTGGGCAACAGGATGTGGGTGCTTTTAAAAACTATATACATTGAAAAAGTTGCCGCTCTACGGTGAGTCAGTCCGAAAATTTAAATTGCACTCTTGTAGCGCACCTTTATATCGCTATCGCTCCGACTCTCTCTCTCTCTCACACACACACACACACACACATACTCTGTCCTCTCGCTTTTTCCTCTCCATCTCCTCGGTGTTAGGCCGATATGCATTATGCAAGGAGTTACCTCGATAGCTGCAATCAAGGAAGAGAAGCGCGACAGTTGGCCGTTTCGGGAAAGCGAATAAACTGTCGCGTAAGAGAATAAAGCGTCGCGATGAAAATCCGCACTATGCTTGGAATGTCGTAGTGAGATGTCGGATCGCCTTACGAGCAGAACATTAACATGCTTGAAAAAATAATGAGCGGATTCGAGATATTTGAAAGTTGAACGAAATAACGTGTAAATGAACGAAATGTCTCAGCTGTGAGAGATTTTTATACTCACAATGTCGCTTTTACTCGTCCGCGCGAAATCGACGAAGAGTTTATGGAAGTAGCGAGTTATTGCGATTAAAATTTGCTGATTTTTTTTCGCAGATTGTGCAAAACACAGCTTTTGACATCATTTAAATTATATATCAATGAAAATATGCTCATGTCTCTCCTAAAGATTTATTTATTCTACGCCAACAACAACATCTTAAGGGGGTATTCTGGTCTAGAGGCATAAATTTTGGGCGTTTTGTCGAGCTCGATAAAAAAAAACAAAAAATATTTTTACCATTCATTTTTTTATAACATATTTATTGATATTTTGAAAATATACAAAAAAATTTTTGAAAAAAAAATGAAAATTAAATAAGTTATAAGCTGGTAAAGTTGGGGGTAAAAAAAAAAGAGGTGTGCTGGTTGACACGATTGCAACCCTTCTGGTCATCTGAAACAAAATTTAAAAAAAGATTCTTAATTAGTAAGAATGTCGTTATAGCCCCTACCTAAGAGAAAACGGAAAAAATTTTTTTCGCAAAATGGCGGCTGTCTGAAAAAAAGGCATTTTTCGACTCTTTTTTCTCATAATTTTTAATTTTTTAAAATAGTAAAAAAAATAATTTTGATACAAAAGTGGTAGGGGCGATAGAGAGTTATACATTGAAGGTTGGTACAAAATTTGAAGTCAATCGGTTAAATAGAACTTGAGATATCATGTCAACCATGTTGAAAAAAATAGTTTTGAGAAAAACGCGTTTAAAGTTTTGAGCAAAAGTTTCAGGCAACCGCAGCGGTCTAAGTCATAGAATGGTTATTATTTACATTTTGTTAATCGGCGATTTCTGGTTCATAGAGTGTGCCTTCTTCGACTTCAAAATATATATTTTTGGAAGCTCGTTCTGATTTACGAGCAATTCTAGCTTCCTTAGAAGCATCAATACCTTTGGATACTCAAACGGCTAAAATAGCTATAACTCCGTAAATTATTAGAATTTTAAAATTTTCTCTCGAGGATATATTCTTAAAGGTCTAAACTTTAAGAAGATGCAAAAAAAAATGATTTTGGTAAAAGTTCATATTCACAGACCCCCCTCCGATGACCTTGACCTTGACATATATTGTCAAGGTCAACCCCCTGAGTGACCTTCAGAAGGTTTTAGCCGTCGCTCGTTTTTTATTAAAAAGTTATTAACAAAAAAAATTTGGAAAATAATGAATTTGAAACACACACAGACATGCAAAACTTAGCTTCGCATGGCAAATTGCAAACCCATGTGGTACCTCACTTTGCATTAAAAAGTGTACGCGTGGAAACAGTGTGTTCCGCCCCCCCTACGGGGGGGCTCCACTACTGAAAAACTACACACATAGGTGCGCGTGGAACTTGCTTCGCGTGGAAAGTTGTAAACCCATGTAGAACCCGCAACTTTCCACGCGAAGCGAGTTCCACGCACACCTATGTGTGTAGTTTTTCAGTAGTGGAGCCCCCCCGTAGGGGGGGCGGAACACACTGTTTCTACGCGTACCCTTTTCAATGCAAAGTAAAGTTCCACATGGGTTTGCAATTTTCTACGCGAAGCGAGTTCCACGCACACCTATGTGTGTAGCGGTCACCTATGGGTGAAGCTAAGTTTTACGCGTTTTTACTCTTAGCAGATTATCAGAATGTTATCTACGAAAATCTATCGTATACTGGTTTATTTTCGGATACCGTTTCAAAATCATAAGAAATATCAACAACAGTAGGAATGCCATGTACACACACAGTGTCGTGAAACGTCTTTCATATCTTGTAGCAGTTCCTTTTCTGATCTAGTAGAAATTTTTTGAAATAATGACATCTTTATATCCATTAGCTTCTGTATCAACTAATTAATAAATTGAAATTTTTATTTAATGTTAATTTTTGCGGAACTAAATTCACTCTTTCCCAAACTTTTTTTGTTAATAACTTTTTAATAAAAAACGAGCGACGGCTAAAACCTTCTGAAGGTCACTCAGGGGGTTGACCTTGACAATATATGTCAAGGTCAAGGTCATCGGAGGGGGGTCTGTGAATATGAACTTTTACCATGATTTTTTTTTAAATTCTAGACCAGAATACCCCCTTAAGTCAACAAGATTTGGATAAAATAATTGTATATCTCTCCTCTGCTAGCTTGTTGAGTCTATCGCAAAAATTCGTATAACTAGCAGACACATCTTGACCGCGTATTATCGTGCATCAACAATAGAATTACCGTTCTGTTTGATCACTGTCCCTGGCAAGCAGACAGCATGAGCTACTGGTACGTGAAAGGTCAATGCAGATCATCACGTAATATATTCCATGAAAACGCAGGTTGATTTTGCGCATCCACCGTCGTCGCGTCGTTCAAATTCCTGTTTACACAGCCGATTCATATTCACAACTGTCATTTATAAACTTTATAATGTATGTGGTTCATATGTCATAGGCGCAAGATATTTGTATCACATGACCATGAGTTGAATAACAGATAAGGTTGCGTGATGTTCCAATAACGAGTGACGTAAACCGTGTGAAAAATATTTAGTAATTTATCAACGTTGAAGGATAGCACATACGCTATATTTTTTCACAATAATTATATCAATACATCACAATGATTGAAGGAAAAGAAAATTTGCGATGTAGCGTGCTTTCTCGTCAATTTCTCTAGCGATAAAATTTAACTAGATTTTTAAGTAACGCAGTTACTCTTTTAATATTTTTAAGCAACATAGTACGCGAGGTTTGTAACGTAATCTGGCGAATCAAGTTTCTTCTTAGAGACACCAACGTCGGTGTGTGATTTTACAATTTCTCTGTGTCCTCCACCACTGGTTGAGCCCTTTGCATTCAACCTGCGCGTGCGAAACGCTATTCACTGAGCACACGTGAAGGAGATGCGGAATGCAAACGGTCGGAAATCGCGCCACCGTAGTCGACAACGATCCAGGACTTGTTCTTGCGCCGAGTACGACATGCAGTGAAACGCTATAACGTGACGCGACGCGACGACGTGCACTGCTCGGTCAGCGAAGAATGCAAGCGAATCCTGCGCGTCCTGAATGATCCGTTCAGAAGCGAATTGCCATTCATGCCGTACAGCGAGCTACGTGCGTAGTATCTGAGAGACGTAAAGGTGGATCGTAAATAGATCGTCGTCTTTACCTTGACCGTACTACGCGAATGCTGCTTCTGGTACGTGCTCTTTGTACGTTTACGGGTAAGAAAATGTACAGCAATCCGATTGCATACTGATGCAGCCGTATTGATGGCTTTAATATTAATAACAATGAGCTTACAACGAAAGATTATTTGTTAGAAATATGGTGAGACATCTTCCTTCGTTAACAGTTTCTTCTTTACTTTATTTATGCCGTTGTATCTACAAGATGCATAATTACCTATTTAATTATGATTCTTGTTATTACTTTTTAGTAGAACAGCTGGCTCCACGACATCATTTATCATTCTTAGTTCATTTGTTAGCAAAATGTAAAAGAGATATTCAAAGATTAATGATCTCACGAGCAATACTTTGCAAATGTCCAAAAGATTAACGGCTTGATAACTGACAAGCGATTGGCAGAACAATTTTTGATAATTATGTGTGTGACTGAAATTAGTGATTAAAGTTTACAAAAAGCACTTTTTTAACTTGTGGAACTCGTTACTTTCATCAGCACTTACGATAAATCGAACGATCAACGACTCATTAAGAGAGTTGTCTCTTTCGGAGATTTACCGAGTACTTAAAGTCACCGATTAATCGTATGCGTGGGATTCTGTCCGAAAATCGATGGAAATACTCGGTTTCATCTTGCGAACTTTTCCAATCATACTTTTCACGTCCTCGCGACGACGGAATAGAGGCACCGGTGGCAATGGGAAGGAGTTACGACGTACGTAATGAAAGTTCACCGAGAGAAAACTTTCATTGGAATCTTCTCCAGGTTGATCTGGACTGGTGTGTTTTTACGTCTTTCCTCCCAAGGTAATCGTTCAAGCCTAAAAATGTCTGAATGTCTAACCGATTTATCTTCGTACGATTAACGAGCCGCGGAATCGTTGTGTTGCTTTTTCTTTGATACGAAAATTTCCACTCGTCACCATGATTTAAATACACTTCATTATAATTAAGCATAACGACATTATATCTCTCGATAAAAGTTACGCTAGAATGCGCGCGATAACAGCGATAGTTAACGAAACTGTCCAAATTAATCAAATATTTGCGAAGTCTGACGAGTTATACGGATGACGTATCTGTATTTAGAATACGTAAATCTAAATTATGTTTTCACAGAATTCTTGCGATCACGGTACTTGGTTTACACTTTCCTTTCGTTTTGAGAAGTTTTAGAAAAAAAAAAAGAATAAAGTAGCATACCAGCGTCCTCGGTAAATCCGAGCCGTTTTTGCTCGTCTAAGACCACACTGGTGGTTCCTTCATCTTCCCTAAAAACTTTTCTCTCGTCCTGTCAGGATGATTTATCGACGTATTGGCAGGAGAATATATGCGCCGCGATCGATTGTTCCGCGAATCACTTGCACTGCATTCTCGTACAGGCAGCTTCGTGCAATCAGCATCGCTTCGCGTATCTGACGAGCGATTCGTCATTTAAACTGGCTTTCATCGATCCGGATGACAATTTTGTCGCGATTAACCCCAATCCGTTTATTTTTCATCAAACAAGGTAAAACTTTTTGTAAAACTTTCTACATTCGCTCTTATTATCGACATAATCCTGTTATCATCCAGTAATGTAATTCTACCGACTAAACTTTTTTATAGACGATTACAAAGTCTCATTATAAATGAACAAATATTTGACGCAATATAAACATCTTTATGAAGGAAAAAATATAATGAAGAAACGAATACAGATAAGTAGGATAAATCTCGGTTATTTTGGTTTTTTTAACCCTGCGCGGTCCCACTATATTTTGACTGGCTCGGCGGTCCCACAGGGTCGTTTGTGTCCGTGTGCGATTTTCAACCGGTTGCATCGCTTTAAAAAATCTAAAAAAATTCATGAGTACTTCTCGATGCTTATTCAATAAGAATCAACAGTTCTCAAAGCCCAAAAGTTATTATTTTTTACGCTATAAATAGCTATTTGAGCGAAAATGCATGAAAAATGTGTCAAGTGAAATTTCACTCTGGTCACAAACGACCCAGTAGGACCGCGCAGGGTTAATTGTCTGATATAACATTTAACGTCTGAATACAGAACTGTGCTTATTACTAACTAATGGTAAGTGTTTGCTAAACTGTTGATAAGAAATGTCTAGATAAGTAGTTTGACATGCGTGTCAAAAGACAGAACTTTTATCGGTCAGTATTGTTCAAACTCATTGTTCCCCATAACAATGTTTGCTTTTATCACCGGTCTATTGTCGACATTGACTAAACTGCCCTATCGCTTCGCTAAGTTTGAGAAGTGGGCCATCGAAGCCCCAAAGCGTCGCAGTTTCATATCTTCTACAAAGTGAATCAGGTCACCGATCGCAAGGTTACGTCTTCTTTGATTATCTATTCTAACGGGGTCAAACTCCACTGCTTGAATAATATATAATATTTTTATCTTGTTAAATAATAAAAAGAAAATAATATTAAGATTAAATTATTAATTACATTATGTATATACGTTAATCAATTAATTGGAATATAAAGCGATGCACTCCTCAATGTATTTTATTTACCTACAATGTTCTAAGAATCATAGTTTTATGTCAGTTTCTATTTGTATAGGATAAAAATATGTGACGAAAATTTTATAATCATAGTTTTATTGAGATTTCTAAAATTATCTTAAAATATTAAAATAATATTAAAATCTCGTTTACATAAAAAAAGTATAGGTAAGTTATAAATATAAATCTAAAATAGGTACGTTACACATTTGTTATATATTTGTTGTGTATTTGATGATCGACGATAAAACTAATTACAAAAATGCTGTGCAAAAAGTTATTATGTTCTATTTTAATAATGGTTTCTGATATCTCTCAGAGGATTGCATTTTGTGGTTTCATAACAGCTGTAACCATTTCAATTTAGCTACATATTGTAGATTATTTAAATCATCTATCTCTTTAATATCGGTTTTCTTGTATCGTATAACATAACAAGTAAAATAATAGAGCTATCAGATAGTATATTTTTATATCTACATATATACAGTTAAATAAAAAAATTTTACTTTTACGTAAAGTTAAGTTACTTAAACGTCCAGCTTGCACTTTTTATGCAAAATTAATATAAATAACGTGCTTGATCAGTTATGAGTTAAATTAATAATTTTTTCTTGATCATAATTATGAATTTGTTTTTCCTTGCTACGCTGCAGAACAGATATTATATACAATTTACATACAATTTCATACAATTTTAAGACTGATTTAATAATATATAGTATAAATTGTTCAAAATTTTGTACATTTTTTAAAAAATAAATTTTAAAACGACATATGTTTAGCAAAAATACTGAAAACGAAAAAAATAATGAAAAAACAAATTATTTAGATGTAGCTGAATGCTTTTTAAACATATACTTTTGAACACATACATATTATATACTTGTTTTTAGATAAAATCTCTTTGTAGTATTTCTTTTATCGCGATTTATCATTTATAAGAGAAATATAAAATACGAAACATACAGAGAGATTTATTGAAAAACTGATCATGCAAGAATGTAAGTATGTTCTACGAAAACGATTCTCTCGCGAAAACGACGTACTATGTGTACACTATATAATAAAGAATACTCTCACGGGTGTAAAAGCTGCTCTTTCCACGCACCATCCTTTACCTTACTCCATTTTCTCCTTTCTAACGAGAGATACAGTGCTTTACGACATAGCGCTCCGTTTCTAGAGGAGCCAACTAGTTTACGTAACGAAAAGAAAATGTTAAGCTGTACCATTCGTCTGTCAAACTCGCATTTACTTGCCTCTGTATTTAACCGTTTTCCGTCCAAGTTTTCAAGAACATTGATGATGTCGTAATTAGAAAGACTTGAAATTGATGTAATTAGAAAGACTTGAAATTAACTCGTTAGAATTATTAGTCGACGATACATAAAATGATGCTTTGATATTATATTGATCGTTATTTTGTCAATTATTTGAATATTAATTGCTAATTTGCTAGTATATTCGGATTTTCCAAAAAATATATGCTGTAACGTTTAATAATGTACAATTTTATCTCAGTTATATATGCAATAAATTAATAATAATAAAGTTTATATAATTTTGATAATATACATTGGAAAAAAATAATATTTATAAATTGCTCACTGGAGCATTTTGAAAATTTAATCAAGTTTTACATTTTGCTGGAATATTGTGTAACGAGGATGTGTCGCAAAATGACTGAAATGGCGCGTTACTTCCGTGGTAAATCGAGCGCTCGTTTTATCCGATTTAACGTGCAAATGCGACGCTCGCATTTTCCTTCGCTGCGGGAGCAAATACTGAACGAGTGAACGAGGGAGCGAGCGAACACTAGGCAAGAAATTGCGCCCTGAGATGGATAGTCACGTTCACATTGTACATCGAATAAACACCCGTCCGGAGTGCATACATAATAATAAAAACTGGCAAAAAATTTATTTCGCACACGTCCGTTCCGTAAGCTTTCGCATTATAGCTCGTGCTTAAGCTCGCACGTTAGATTCGAATAATAAATATTTAAAGATGCAGCGCCGCAATCGCTATATTAATTAAAAAATGAGAAGCTGTTTGAAGTACTTTAGAAATTATTCCTTGGCGAAGTTTGTTAAGTACAGAGGAGACTCGCGGGTTGTATTAAAATTCACAGGCATCTCGGGATGTTAGAGAAAACTACGGTTTCCAGCGCCAACGATTTGTTTTCCTATTTTCATAACAAGTGCGTTTTGCTGTACTCGCATTATGCAAAATCTTGCAGAACGCGCTACACTTTGTCCAATTAAATTCTACTAACCCCTTCAATTTCACATTTTTCTTTATGCGAGTCAAAGCAAATAAAAGTCGAAAAGATGTTCGAGAGGTCTTAATCTTCCATAATTTCTTTTAAAAGTTAAAATTAATATTTGTGAATAATATGAAAAAAGTAAAACCGAAAATCACAGTAAAACTGGAAACGATAGTAAAATTAAAAATACTGTTGTTGAAAAATAAAATTTTTATTGAGCATAATCTTACTTTAAATCTTTTTTCCGTAATCTTCGTAAAAATCTTATTTACAATTTTTGAATATCAGTGATTGAAAGTGTTGAAGTGCTGAAATTTCATTAATTTTTAAGGAGGTATGACACATAAGAAAAACAAAAAGAAGTTGTGAAGTTCTTGTCATGATGGTCAAAGGTTTATATTTCGTCTAAGTTATATTTTTTGGTAGGATAGTATTCGACGAACAGTAAAATGCTAATTACCTTACGAACTTCGATTTCTGTGTTCAAAGATGTACGAAATGCTGAAGTAACCCTCTTCATATGGGTACTTCATATGTTTATGGGTATTTCATTAACGGACATACATTATGGGCATTATGTAAGAGCTACACTCAATGAAATCTTCCCGATGGAATCAATAGGAGTGGTGGGCCAATTTCATGACCAGCTCATTCGCCCGACATAACACTTAATAGTATAAAATATGACAACTTTATATGCAATGATCTCAGAATTTTATTAGAGGATATACAATTGAATATTCTCTGAATAATGCAGCTGGTCAATATGATGGCTGCCCCGTACATTATGGGCATAAAGTAAGAGCTACACTCAATGAAATCTTCCCGATGAAATCAATAGGAGTGGTCGGCCAATTTCATGACCAGCTCATTCGCCCGACATAACACGCTTGACTATTTTTTATAGGGAACACTAAAAATCATAGTGTACCAACACCGGAAAAATCATAGTGTACTAATGCCAGAAAATATGAAGCAGCGAATTATTGCAGCATGTACGAAAATCAATCCGAAAGTGTAAGAAATGTACGTGCCTCAGGAATTTAAAAATCGCAGTATTACATCAATGTAAACGGACATCACTTTGAGTACCTCTTATTAGATAAGAATCATTATTTTATTTCTTTACTTAATGACGAATGACTTTTTATTATAGGTCGTTGAGGTCGTCTCAACACATGCTATTGTACTAAGGATAAAAAAAGTATGCAATAGCATGCCATTTTAAAAAATGGAGGTGAAACCTTGAAATTTCCGAACCGCCTCTACTTAGTGAAAAAAATATTGCTTAAAAAAAATTATAACCCTCTTGATATCTTACAACTTTTGTAATCAAAATTTGTTCATATTTCTAAAAATAGCGGAGATAGTCAACGTGGACAAAGTTATTGCCTCACCCTGCGTATCAAACTTAGAGAAAGAAGAAATTAGCATATATTCACAGATATAAATATATAAATGGCAATAATACTTTATTTTATAATTTTAAATATATAACTGTATTGTTACAATGAAAACGAAAAATTGTTATTTTTTTAGAATAAAGATTAAACTTATTATTTTAAGCATAATATCTTTTTGAATTAATTTTAATTGATTTCTTTTTAGAAATACATTTAATTTTAATTAATTAGTTTAAATTAAAATAAAAAATGAAAGAGTTATCAGAGATAAGTCACATGTCTGTTAAACTATGTAACTAATGTAATCTATTTTTTTCGTCAGGGTTAAATTTTGAAATTGAAATTGTTTCGGAATTTTTCTAGTTAAATTTAAAATATTTCACATATATTGCGATAAAATTAAATTGGATAATATTTTCAATTAAGAATTAATTGTGGAATGTAAAATAAGATTAAATCTGACAAAACGAATTAAGTCACGTTTTATTGATGTTTGAATAGGTTGAATAGTTTTATATTCCATCGATTTAACTGTTGTTAGGAAGATTCTTCTCACGGAATTTAATATGATTTTCCTAATAATTTTATTATGATTTGAATTACCACGCAAAAGAATCATGGAAAGATGATCTCGTCAATATCTATCTCTCTACATAATTCTCTGAATTTCCTACTCTGAAATTCTTGATATCTATCTCATGAATGCGATTACGTCTTATCTCTTCATCTTATTTCTTTTTACTCGATTCTAATTTTACCTACGTGCCAAAATCTTTTTTTATTTCTTTTACTTTTCGATAAATTACTTAATGACTAATTTATCTAATGCCGTGTCAATTTGTAGCTTATAAGTTTCTTCCTTTATATTTCAAATGCCCGATTGAAAATCTCCCGATTTTCAATCGACATCAGTTTTATACTTACGATTCTAATGTCTGTAATAATAATTCATGAGATTTTGCTCATAGTTTAACCATCACATGATAGTACCGTTATTAAAAATGTAACATTTTCGTGAATTATTATTTACTGAGCAACGAAAAAGTAGATGCAGATGGTGGTAGATGCATTGCTGTATTCTCCAGCAATTTATCTCTCGTATTTTCATTAATTATTATGCCGCACATTTCCATCGATTATTCTCTATGCAAATAGTAATGAAATAGGCTTCAAAGCAAAACATCACTTTTATTAGTACAAGAATTAGCCATGTAAATTAATTGACGTAATTACTTTATATCATGCATATTACATTCTTGAATAATTATCATAAGATCTGAACATTTAAGAATAATTATCGTAAGATTTAGTATTGTGATTATTTTTTAAGTATTATCATGCATTTTAGCATTATCTCATTTACATTGAAATGTTTCGAAAATTAATATTGTCACGTCCGTGCGATTAACATATGTTTCTCCACGCAATTACCTTCGTGAATTTTTCGTTTTAATGGGATTGAGAAGATTAATGATATCGTTTACAATATTCAAGAATACGCCACGGATTTTAGACTTTGTTTCATTCAACAATTACTTAATTAAACTAATTTGATTAGAAATTATCTTGAAATTGATAATAATATCAAGATTGAACAAGAATGATTTTAGTATTTCAGTACTGTTTCTTACAGTCTTATGACAAAGTATCTACATTGATTTTCTCACTTGCCGTTGTTATCCGTCAATATGAATTATGCACTCTCATCCCTTGTAACACAGTAATGATGGCTAATTTAATATTGCACGTGGCACTGAATAATCACCATCATCAGTTACGAACTTTGTTCTCTGTTCGATTAGCGCTTGCATCGAAATAGTGCCTTTTCTGCACTATACCGCTTTGCGCTTCTGGATGCAAAATGTGGAAATAACCTGCACGAATATTCCATTTTACACTTTCGTCTTCGTCTCCCGCGACAGATGGGAAAAATTCAATTTTGCCGGATAGTAGACAATTCGTTGTGTGAGTAGAACAGATTTACTTTAAAGGGTGGAGATAGAATAGTTGGGAAATTACTCTACATTCTATATTAAGCAATTTATGTTCAGCATTGCATAGTTATCTTGTTACCACTGATGACATACTATCCCCTGCTGCGGTCAGCAACATGATATGGCGACGTAATTATGACAGGAAGTAGCACTATCTCATATCCGTCATATGAGAAATTCTTTGATTATATGTTGAAAATACAATGTAAATAACGTATCAGTAAATGACAATAATTAAATGCTTTAATATCCTATTCAGTGTAAAAGTTAGCTACTAGTTATTTTATTCAGAAAAAAGATACAAAATCGCTATGCCGTATGCACAAAATATATCCTATAATAGAAGTGAGCTAAAATATAATAAAAAACTAGACTAATACAAATGGAATAGGAAAAAAATACTTTTGGATGTAATAAGCATAGTACTCTTTCTTTTTTTATAGTATATTTAAAAACCACCGCGATTAACTATCGCTTCTCTTATATAAATAACTGTAATTTGAGTAAATAATGTAATTTAAGATATTAACGCATAATTCTCATATGAGTGGTACCAATGACGAATGCGCCGATAATGCTGGTAGTGGTGCTAGCTCGACTAACCTAAATATACGCAGTGAGTCGCGCACCTGCCGTACTTAGCCACGTATTATATGGGTAAAGCTTTAGCGGCATTATTAATTCCAGACGTATATTCCTGCTCGAACACACGCCTCCTTTCTTCATGTAGAAACTTTGGACTTGTTAGCAAGTACTTTCGTAACCTTTCCGCGTAAGCAATGTTAAAAAGCGCCGCTACAACTTGTGAGCTTTACTACCGCGTTAAATATATATATATATATGATACATAACATGGCATATAACATGGTACGTTAAATATGCATATTGATCGAAAGTTTACCTGGGAAAGTTCTGCTTGCTAATCGTCAAATTACATTCGAGGATATTGCTAAATATTTAAACTATCGCAAACGAAATTCGCCGCGTATTATTCGTCAGGATCATTTAAACATTTCGTAGTGAGATAGAATGGGAGGATAAAGACAGTGGGAGCGGATCAAACAGATCAAGAGCACTCGTGGGATTATCAAGAGCGTTCCGAGCATCCCTCGCGAGTGCCGTAAAATCGCGTTCCGTACGTACGTCGGAGTGCGCTTCAACTCCTCGCTGTTTCAAACCTCTGTCTACCATCGCTGACACAAAGGCTACGACCAAGTCCCGACGCCACTCATCGGTTCGCCACTTCACCGAGGAGTACGCCACCCCGCGTTATTTGCTCTTTCGATTCATTTCCAATGTCTACCCAATTTCCACGAGCTATTGGAGATCTCGTTTGAACAGCCACGAGGATCCCTTCTTGTTTGCCAGAGTAAAAGGTAAATGGAAATATCCTAGACAGTCGCGATTAATGTGAAGCGATTAATGTGAAGAGTCTGGTTGAAAGCAAGCACGCGGCGAAGTGATTGGTTGTCTCGCTTTTGTATTTTATCGAGCAAAATTCCAATAAATACTCATTTGTCTAAGAATGTTTGGCATCGCCGAATTATATCTCTTCTCAAAATTCGTTCCGACGTAATTATCGATATTCACTGAGAAATATATTTTTTCGTAAAAAAAATCATCAATATAATATTTATAATTTGAATTAATATCTTAAATATTAAGTGTTATAAGTAGAAAGATAAAATAAGATATTATATTCATACTGCGTTATTTTCACTACGCGGATTTATTACTCGATTAGATGTAAACTGATAAAATCGTCGAAGGTCGTACTTTCTTGCGCCTGCAACTGTGCTGAATATAATAATCTGTGACAACGTTCATAACCCACTCGAAGAGCGAAGAAGGAGCTTCCCATGCATTATGCATATTTCGGTAACCGGAGATCGCTGGTCTTAACTGCTAGGAAGTTGTAAGGGACACTTTATATCGCTAAAAACAGCCCTAAGTTCTCAGAGTCTTGAGAGTAAGCGGTTAGTATAGGTATTTTACTTCGTAAGTGACCGTTCTCTGTAGCTGAAGTACTTTAAGCACTTGTTGTAACAGGAGAGACGAAAGATGAGTCCAACGGGAGCAACCGTAGAACTTGATTAGTAGTGTAGACGTAAGCTGTCGGTAAAGTTTAGGCGGGGATGTATTGCGCGACATATTCAAGGTGACAGAGTAGCAACATGCATCGATATGCATATAGGAAGATACACAGATTTGATGCAGATTTAGGAGAAACTCATGTTGGTATGCACTTTGATGGGGTTGACTACTTGAGGTCTGGTTGCCAAACTGGATGCCTACCGCAACTTGACCGCTGTTGATTCAAATTAAGGAGACCGCAGAGCCTTGATCTTTCCTATTAAGTAACGCCGTTTGCTCTCTCTCTCTCTCGTACGCGTGAACCAAAGTAAAATATCAGAGTACAACGGTTCAACAAATACGTAATGGACTATAATAATTGTCTTCGTATCCGAGAAATTATTAGTGTTTTTATAATGTTGTATTTTTCTTTATAATATGCTTTAAAAAGAATTTAATTATTATAAAGATCAATGAGACTAAAAAGTACTGACTACATTATTACATAAATTAGTTTAATAATCTCATAATAATTATGTTGAGAATATAAAGATCGTATAATTACATTCCACATAGATTTATGGAAATTTTTTCAAGTTTATTATACGACGGATGGCGATGCAATATCGAAAGCCTCGTAAAATAAGTCCTTCGTCTACGGTATCGTACGTCGATCTTGAAGAATTCTCGCAGATTCCCTTACGGCACTTTCATCCACCCGGTCTTCCTTTGTCGAAGAACTCAGGCTTATTACCAACCTCGAAAAAGCCAGCGCGGTTATAACTATATTTACTCTGGCTGATACAGTGAAATTATATCGTGTTTTCTCGACCAACAACGATATGTCAACCAATCGGTCCTGTCCATGATTCCAGTAATCGTCGATCAAGGACGAAGTAATATCTCGAAGATTTTCGGGAGCATCGCGTGCAATGTATACGAAATTTGGCTTTTCGATCGATCAGAAATCTGTTTAAATTTATTTTTTACTTTTTTATCTTTTACTTTTTTTATCAAACATTATCTCGATACGATATTGTTTTGCTACATAATGTGATTGATAATTATATTCGAACATAATTACTGGAACATAATTACACGTTAATGATATCTATATGTATTATATTATTTATATATATATATATATATATATGGTTATGTATATGTATTAGAGAAAATAGATGAACAAAAGATTATGTGAAACATTATAGAATAATATTTGCTCCGTTTTATACACAATTTTTATATATTAAAACCAGAAGCAAAGGAAATTACTTTCATTATTTACAATATGTTTATTAATTATTATTTCACATAATAATTAATCACATAATTATTCACATAATTATTAAAAGGAGAATTAGTCGTACTTAAACCAACAAGATGGATTATCCCACCGATCTTATCTGATTAGTCAGTCATGATCTTCCAATTGCTGCGATCGATTGCATGCGACTAAGGTTTCCTTTACTGGCCGAGAGAAGGGTGCGACCCTTCATCCTGCGTCGAACGTTACACGGTAGCTCTGGGATCAATCACAGTAAAGGGCAATCGATCATTCTCGAGCACAGGACCATGGTGGTGTTAGCGAAATTTCGGTGCATATAAGTGTCAAATTTCTATGATCGATGCCCAGTAATAATTTGGTCGGGAACGCTAATAGGGAATATATTAGCGTACTGACGCACGAAATCAAAGCTAAAGCTATTGTTAGGTGGAATTTAGTGTAATAAAAGTTAAATTAATTAATGTAAATATCAGAATTTTTCCTTAAAACAGAAGTAAATGATAACTTTTTATTGTATTTTTTTATATTTAATTCCGCAATATATTTTATATTTTGCATTGATATTCTCATTGGGTATATTTTAACTTGAAAAAAGAAGAAAACATTTTGCAACACATATTACATAATATGATTTTAACTGACGAATTAATTATGAACTAGTTGATAAAATTGTTAAAATGTCATAAGTTAATAAAATTACTTTAAATTATAAATTACATCTTATATGTTATTTTAATTAACATTAGAAACATTAAGATTAAAATATAGATTAATGAAATAATTACGCAGATGTCAAGTTTGCTTGAGTTATTACGAACATTTACTTTAAGGGTCATTAAGAATCATAAAAAAATAGCACAATATTTACTACTTATTTTATGTACGTGTCCGCCTTTAGTAATAAAAAAAAAGATTTAATGAACAAAACTTAAACTTAAGAGTCTCATAAATATAATCTGACTTACGACTTCACCAACGCGCACGGTACGACTCACTTTTTAATCCCGGTTCTTAATTTAAGACCACGGCTCTGGTTACAGTTTCCACACGGAAATCATTTTGCCCAACCACCTGCCACGCCAGCATTAACGCCGCTTTTGCGCAAGTAGCTAGGACGCTCGCCGGAAAATTAATTTAATCCACGTGTCCTCCAGTAGCAAGAGATGCATGCAACATGTCGCATAGTTATAAAGAACAGAGAGGAGGGAAAGGATGAAGAAAGGTTGAGCATGAGTTGAAGTGAGAAGGAGAGAATTTGTGGGAGCGCCGATGAAAACGCAGTCTCGAAAACTTCCAGCAATTCCCATGCGATGTGGTCGATGCGTTCGCAATTTCCAACGTCGCACGCTACTAAATTAATTTAATCCATGTACAACGGAAAACGCGTACATCGTATAATACAATTGTAGATTATGTATCCTATCGGGAGAACGGGTCCGCGCGTTTGTAATATTGGGATAAAATAGAGACTCGCGAAACACGACGAAAATACAGAGTCTGATGTTTGACAAATTTTCCTTGTTTAATGAATATTTGCGGAACTGGTAACATTATAGGAACTACCAATGTATTGTATTGACTTCACGCAGAAAATATTTGTACATTAAATAAAAAAAGCACAATATTAAAAACACACTCGTTTTGTTTAAAATTCATCTGTCTTTGAGAGAAAAGCTTATAAGACAATATAAAACAGCGCGCTTCTTATGTAATAAATACTGGAAAACTTAAAGTTTTTGTATTTATAAGGTTCTCAGATATTTATTCTAATCGAAAGCTTGAGGTCCATCAACATCGGACTGCAAATATGGTCATCTTAGTAGACTTTTTTTGACATTATGGGTTGTGATGCCGATAGTCACTATACATTGGTAACCGAATGAGCAAGCGGGATGAGTTTGGACGGACGTTTCGCTTACTGTAGAACGGCAGTGGCGTTGAACCGCAGAGAACGTCGCCGTTGTACATGTCACCGTGAAACATTTATTAGCGAATGCGCCTGGCAAAGCGGTCTACCAGAACGTCTAGCATTCTCGTGCGCGACGAAGAACGGGGTTGATTAATGGCACCGTTTTGCCGAGGTATTTATAACGAACGGCTCGTTCACGTTCGTTCGACACGCCGAACCGCAAAGGCCAACTTAGATCTCTATCGGAATAAGTTAACCGATAATCGTCTGAAAAACCGGTATATGCGGAACGAACGATACTGCAAACGGTGTGACGATTATATAATTATAGAATGTGGACCTGATACATGCCACGGTCAGGTATGCCATTTAATTATGCGGAAGTCTAATATCGGAGAATATAAAAATATCGAGCGCTTTTTTATATCACATTGTTAAATTAAAAATTCGTAGGCACGTTATCTCGTGATATTAGTAGGCTACTTGAAAGTACGATAGCACTAAGTTTTTTTGTGCAAATATCGAAGTACAGGCACTGCATCGAAACCACAAACATGATCTGAATCGATTTTTTTCGTGTATGTGTTACGCATATTCACAGTATATAACGTGGTTGCACGTGCCATTTGAACACGAGGTATTAGATAAAATGCTGCATTCTTTGAAGTTTGTTTTTGAGAATTGTCGACACGACGTACATAATAATAACGGCAAGCTATCCCTGGCGCGCGATATACAAGATTCTTTGGTGATATTCGTTGAAATATACATGATGCACTGAATTCTTAAAAGATTTTTGTGATATCTTCCTACATGATAAAAGAATGTGAACAAACGCAGTATAAATGCATAAACATACATACATAAAATTAAGAATACCATTAATAATAGTATTAAAAATATACGTATACAACGAATCTAATAAACTTTTCTTATACATTACACACTTTTAAATTTTTATTTTATCTAATTCGTATTCTTATTTTTAATAACAAAAACAAATAGAGGACAATGAATCGAACCAGATGTCTGTGTTAATTTGACTGCCCGACTTTCGATTGTCCAACACTAAAGATGACTTCATTACAGGTTGAAACGTTTGTCGTTTATGTATGATTTGTTTATATTGTTAACATAAATACTTAGTTCGATTTATTTATCTATTGTTTATTTTTTGTTGTTCTAAACTTATGAATCTTTAAACATTATTACTTACTCTTATTTTTAACTTTTTATTTTGTGTTTGATATTAATAGATTAACATTTGTTAATGAATTTCTGATAAGTTAAAAATACTTTCTTGTATATAACAATATTCTTTTATTAGAAATAATCGAACATGTTTATCCGTTTTTGAAAAAGAACTAAGAATATAACACCGCCATAAAGTATGAAACAAATTTGCGCCCAAAATTTTATAGTTACAGAGCAAGTTCGAAAATGTTTCACGAATTCTAGTTTCGAAGTATGCAACGTGCGCAACGCACACATGAGCCGCATACAAGCCACATTCGATTCGGTATCATGACCACAACTATGTGATGGAAGCAGCATGCTGCTGGAAACTCGGAGTCGCAAGTTTACTCGTAAAATGTCAGATATGTTATATGATATGGTCTGTAGATAATTTGTAGTGTTGGATATCGTCCTTAGCTATGTTTCTTGTATTGAAAGCTATTCGTAACTTATAGTGTCCTTATCGTTAGTGTCTTTGATCAATAATTACTTATTTAATAATATAATTATAATAATAACCGTACTTTCTCTTGAATGCTATCTTAAGTTGGATAAATATTAACTAATAAAACTAAGCTAATTATTCTAAAGTAAAATCTAAGAGATAAAAGATATCCAAGTAAAAAATAGAATATTTCTCTTGAAAAAGAAACTTCAATGAAATTATCATATCAAAATTACAATATAGTAAAATGATAATGTCGTATCCTAATTGCGTTTATAAATTTTTATTTTGTTAAATTTTTGAATTAAATTGAATTAAATTGTGGTAAAATTAAATTTTTACTACGTTTGTTACAACCACTAATGTAATTATTACAAACAAAAGTAATTTTTGTATATTTACCACGAAAACGTTAAAGAACCAATTTTAGTGGTCAATTAACGTCATTAGCACTTAATCTAGATAACTGAGCTGTACGTTTTATTTATTACGTAATGATATCCAAAAACTAAAAATTAACTACTTATTAATCCCCCATTTTGCCACTAATTAAATCTTTTAATTAAATAAAGACTATGTGACTTTCATTTAATGTCATCAACAGATAATAGTCTTTTAAATTTAAAGTCTTTTTAATATTACATTTTTAATATTATAATTTAATAGATACATCAGATGGATAATTGACAATATTCCATTTACAGATTTTTGTTATGAATAGATTTACTAGACTGTTACATATTCGGGAATGGCTTTTAGATGAATTTTTAATCATATAGGAAATATGCAATGCACAATACAAATATCACATATAACAAAATGTTTTTAAATCATTATGTCATGTGTAAAAATAATAACAAATTGTATACCAAAAACCATTCTTCTTTACATTAATGATTAATTTATCACATGAAACAATATTTAGAAGAAAAAATTATTGGAATTATTTACCTTTTCATTAGCTGATGGACATATTATATTCACACATTTTTTATGTTGTAAATTTAATATTTAAAATATAAACGTCAATTCTAAATAATATGATCAAATCATTTAATATTTTTAGAATTAATCGATAAATATTTGCTTTCTTCTGATGGAGCTTTTAAAATTAGAAACGTGCTCAGAGATTTATAAAGACAATATGATGATTATTTCGTATGAAATAAATTCTCTTCATAAATCTTTGAGAATGTTAGTGTGAAAATACTATGGTCGTCTTCATGAAACCGGATGTCATCATATCATTTGTGACCTACTTTCTCTTCCACGTCGCGATCAAAACAAGCGTCATCCCATATTTCTCTCCAAAGTAACTCCTTTATTTCAATTTGTGAAGCGCATAAAGCATGCGATTGCGATTTTTTAACAAAGAGATTGTGCATTTTGATTCTTTTTCTAACCATAAATTATAACTTGATGTATTTTTCTATTCATTCACATTTATCGTCACTGTTCACAAGAAGAATAGATGAATACTCGATGGGGCACAAAATGAAAAACAAAAGTGAAGGGTAGAGTTTCATTTTACAATATCAATAATAAAATTTATGTTATGCTATTTTTAATAATGACAGAAATAGTTAAATATAATTGAGATTTTATTGTTAAAATTATTATTAAAAGGTATCTAAAGTGCTTTATATTTATTTATGTTATATTTAATTCTCTCTCTAAGAGAATTCGTGCATTTTACATAGATAAATAATGTTGGTTAATAAGTTTGAAATAAACAGAGCACAATTGTGTCCAATTCGAGTCGAATCGATTGTCGAGACGCTACGTCGCGCCGGTTCAATGATCTCACGAACCGCTCCGCAAATTCTTTCCCTTCGCTCTCCTCACCCTCGCGTTCGCCCTTCTTTTATTTCGCACGCGGATCAAGATAAATCGCTTCGATAGCGATTACGAGGGTACCGGGGTCGACATGGTCATAGAGCACGTCTGATGCAAGTCGAGTGTCCGTTGAGCTTGTGGGTACAACGAACGCTTCGCGGTTTCTTCGGTGTCCCTTCGAGCCATTCGGATACGTCGAGTGGGATGCGGAGGATGCCGTCGCTTCTGGATTCGATGTGCCGCCGATCGTTTGTACCCTTGCACGCTCAGGAATTTTTGTAATCTCCGGCGAATCTTTATCGTTTCGGAAACGCGGATCGAAAGCACCACCTGAAGCGTGACCGCGAAGCCCTTGGAGATACCGTGAGATTCTTGTGTCTTGTACCTTTAAAATTCCGATGGAATGCTTTCATGGTAACATCGTTGACGATAACAGGAACCTCTTTAAAATTGCTCCCGATTCGTGAATTAAATCAGATTATTAAATACTAGATGAATGAGCAAAGGATGGATAAAAGTTGAAGAACATAGCTTATTTAAAACTTACAAAATTCCTCTCTTTACAATTTCTGGAATGTGCCTTAAAGCAAGTATCTCGTTCTTCGGAATATTTTTAATTATGAAGTGATTAAACATGCGAGTAAGTAAAATATACCGAACGTAATAAGAAGAAGACATTCTCGAAATTTAAATTACTACAAATTACGATTTATAATTTAAAAAGAAAAAATGCTATAGTATTTGTATTGACACGCACGCATGCCTATACAAATTCTGAATTTGACACATTCTGAATTTCATCGTAATTACTTAATCCTGACAAAAAAATCGAGAATATTTTTCTGCTTGAGACTACAATAAAAGAAAGAATATTATTTTTTTGTTACATTATAATTATATTTTTTCTCTTATTATCTCTGATATTATCTCTCATTTAATAATAATTTTTAAAAAGAGATACGTACCTCGTATTCTCATCTTAGAACTTCTTTTATCCAACTTAAAGCTTCTTGAGATGCTTCTGTGACTTGATGAGTTCCTTTAAGATCCTCCCGATCTAAGACTTCGAACTCGTCTAATTAGTCATTGTAGCTTTTCATTGTACTTTCATATAATCGACTCCCGTTACAATTCTTGTAAATTCTTGACAACCCTTTCTATTGGTTCGAGATATTTCAGTAAATGATGTCTTCTACGAGTTTTAAAAAGGAACAAATAATTAAGAAGTTTAAAATATTATTCTACCGTCTCTTTATTTATCATAGAAATGTTTAAAATCTGATAACACATATTAGTTTAATTATTGCTCAATTATATAATCAATAAAGTATTTCTTAGCTTCTTAATTGTTTGCGTGAAACTTTTGAATTTCTTTGTTGTACTTCACATTTACAAACAAGTACACAGTAGAAGATAATTCTAGTTTCTTTTTTTTTTTTTTTTTAGTAATCTTGTCATATTATTATATATGTCAATAGATTTGAAGTTTATATCTTTTTGACAAAGTTAAAAGTGTCGATAGTCTCCCGACAAATTCTATACAGTGATTGTGAATAAAATAAAATAGAACTGTGAAAGAGCTCAAGACGAAGGAACATGCGAGCACACGAATTTATGAGTCGTCAGCGCTTGTAACGTTATTTATGTCACGATATCGTGGAGGAACGTCAACTTGTCTGTTATGTTTGTCATACTTCGACATTTGACAATATTGAAATGCATTTTCTATCTTTTTGTTCTTACTTCGAAGAATGTCGATGAAAAACATTTTTGTATGAGAATAGCTGTGTCAATGAAAAATGCTTCCTTGTCTCGCAAAAACAGATACTAAAAGCATTTTGATGCTGATTTTTTTTATCGCATATAAAAAGATAAATATGAGCGTGAGATCAAGTTTCTTCTAATGGAAGAAACTAATTGGTATAAAATGATCTATGTGCATTAGCTCCGTGCATTTAATAAACAGAGTTTAACAGGTTGATTAAAATCTCCATGTTACCTGGCGACATTTGACATAAGAAGTATTTAATGATCTTTATATATTATTACACGTAGAGTAGAAAGATATTTTTAAATTATCGTAAAACATACGTATTAATCTACTTTGTCAGTAAGTAATACTTTAAACATGGTGAGCTCGAAAGTTAGTGTACGAAAGCGGAAATTGCAGCTGGAAAAAGCTTGTGCATTTCGTATTGTGGATTTCGTACTCAGTGATTAAATGCCTCCGAGACTGTTTTAATAACGACGTAACAGTGCTCCACTCATGCGGAAGCAAGACTTTGTATCTCTCCGAAACGAATTTGCGAATAGACTCTATATTTTAACTGAGATTTTTTGCAAATTAAAAAAATTTATTTGATTGTGAGTTAATATTATTTACAATATTAGTGATCATTAAGATATTAACACGTAAAATTTACATAAATACTCTATGTCTAACTATTCTAATTTAAATAATGAATTAACTTGTTATTTTTAACTTATTATAATGCATTAAATGAATCACCTCAATGCAATAAATCGCTTATTTGTAAAGTCTTTTGTGAACTTAAAGACATTGAAATGAAAAAATTTTATGAATTTATGTTGATTGCTTCATCTATCTACAATTGTTGCAAAAATCATGCGAATTTATTAAAACATTATATCATGTATGATATAGAATGTAAGAAAAATTATGACATTTTAAAATGCGAGATAGAGATATATGACAATACCAAATTTATCTTTCTTTTATTTTACAGAAATGGATAATCTACATTATTTGATCATAAATTTTAACACTCGTTAAAAGGTTTGATTGAACATGATATTTCCAATTATTGAATAGCTTGAAGTTAGTTAACGAGTTATTAAGTTAAATAAATTTAAGTATAGGCATCTTTCATTGTTACTCAAGAATCGCATTCTTCGATTTCCATTATCCAGAGGTGCAAATCATATCTTGGCGATCTTCCAATTGCAGTTGCCAACCAGATACATCTATCTCTTAACTGATTCAAGAGTATAAGTTAATTAATAAAAACTAAGTGATTCTTTTCTTATTAAGATTTCAATTTATTCATCAAATATAAAATCATATCATGCTACTGGAATTACATTTGTTTTATTCATTTCAAATGACTACACTTTTAGGTAGACATTAGTTTTTATTTGTATTTTGATCGCAGATTTAGTTATATCTTATTTTAATTTTTAATTTCGTATGTGACTATAAATGTATAAAGTAATAAGAAAAATATAATCATTTAGACATTTCTCATACATATCAACGACTACAGTAATTTTAACAGAGTAAAATACTTCTCTAGTAAATTTATACAGGGTTGGGCAAAAGTCCGGAAACAGTCAAATATCTCGAAAAGAATCAACTATAGCGAAAAATATGTAAATAGCAAAGTTGTAGGGCTTAATAAAATGTAATGATGGCTAAAAATTTGACTTTGGGTGTAGGAAATCATATGAAGGTCAAATTAAATTTTTTAAATGGAACTGCCTACTTTTTATTGCATATTCTTGTAGCTTATCTCGAGACCTTTCCAAAACACTATAAATAAATGTTTTTTCGTTAAGTATTTTTTGAGTTATGAAGGTTGAAATAATTTCTTAATTTTACATGAACTATAAAATATCTCGTAAAATATTCACCTTTCGATGACCTTACCTCAATACTTTTATGCACAGAATAATGAGAGGAATCAATTAGTGTAAAGGAAACACATAGTTGTTTTTAACAAAAAATATGCAATTTGTAACTAACAATTACATACTTTTTGTTAAAAACAACTATGTGTTTTCTTTACACTAATTGATTCTTCTCATTATTCTGTGCATAAAAGTATTGAGGTAAGGTAATCGAAAAGTGAATATTTTACGAGATATTTTATAGTTCATGTAAAATTAAGAAATTATTTCAACCTTCATAACTCAAAAAATACTTAACGAAAAAACATTTATTTATAGTGTTTTGGAAAGGTCTCGAGATAAGCTACAAGAATATGCAATAAAAAGTAGGCAGTTCCATTTAAAAAATTTAATTTGACCTTCATATGATTTTCGTCCTACACCCAAAGTCAAATTTTTAGCCATCATTAGGTACATTTTATTAAGCCCTACAACTTTGCTATTTACATATTTTTCGCTATAGTTGATTCTTTTCGAGATATTTGACTGTTTCCGGACTTTTGCCCAACCCTGTATATTGTGTCGAATATCTTTCTTCAACGATCTTCTCGATAAAATTGTGTTATAATTATACATAACTGTGACAACTAAGACATAATCTCTAACTCTAACAAGTGAATTTTAATTTATAAACTTATTTAATTTATAAATCTAAAAATAATTTTAAACGTAAATTTAATAGACAATAACAAAATAGACAGTATGTAAGATGACATGTCAGATCTTTTATCATATGAAATGCGAAAGTTGAATGAAGGTTTCATGTCTCCAGCGTGCGGTCTCGGGTCAACAGGTTGGATAGTCTCTTGCAGTGTAACGTGAGAAATGAAGGTAGACGAACAATCTGTGTCAAATTTAAATTCGTCGCGTGCATTCGCCACTGATCATTTTTAGTCTTGCGAACTTTCTCACAAGCTTAAATAATGACTAACTGAATAGTCACGTTTAATAAAATCACTAAAAATAATTTAGTCGGTAGAAATTTTATGTAAAAATGTTGTACAATATCTCTATTTTGAATGTTTTGAACCAGATTAGTTCATTAAGCTTTTGCTTGAAATACTTGTTGAAATATCAAACGAGCATTATTCGCTCTTTGAATATAATTCATTACCACACAGCAGGTTGGTTGATTCGGTTGCACAATTACAGACGGCACCAAAGTCAAATTAAAATTTATAGTACTTTCTTCTAGGCGTTGTGTTTTTCCTCATTCAGCATTTACATCACCATCTTTCTATATCGTTCTATAGCGTTTATAAACATTGCCTGAGAAGATCATTGGACTCTCGATGACTGCACTTTTAGTGAGATAAGTCTGAAATCATTTGTTACGTGAAATGTGTTTACTGCGTTCTGTAAGACATAGGCTACAGTCTACTTGAAACTACAAATGTTTCTTTTTTCCCTTCTTCCTTCTTAAAAGAAAGAAGAAATGAAATGTTTTGAAGCATTTGTAGCATTAAGTGAACCGCAGGTTAATCTTTATATTTATATCTTTTAAAGAACCCCGCAGAATTCTTATGAGAAATGGCTTTCAGTAAAATTAGTTGAAACTTTGCCATTTTGTACTTCAAGTGATGCTGATCAAAAGTTATCATTGTCACAAGTCAATCCTATGAACCATTTTTGTTCTAAAAAGTCTCAAAGTTCAATAATAGTGCATATAATATTATACTTTCTCGGATAAATCTTTGGAAAACCCACCTATGTCAAATAATAGGTAAGAATACTCAATTCCTATGTATTTTTGTCTTCTGAACATGAATATGAAACTTAAAAATGGCAGTCGGTTGATTTTCATGGTGAAAAACCCACAAAAATTATGATTTTTCATGTTTATCTTGGGAAATACTGAGAATTTTGAAAAACATTTTAAATAAAAACCTATAGATCTCATTGAAACACACATTTTATGTTCTATCTTGAACCTCACTTCGCGTGGAAAGTTGCAAACCCATGTGAAACCTCGCTTTGTCTTACAAAGTATATGCGTGGACACAGGGTTCTGCCCCCCCCCCCCCTCACAAACCGGGGTGCTTTTTTACTGCGAGACATCATATTACACTCCATCAACTTCATCAATGTTTTTCTAAAAAACTATCACTTGTAGAAGAAAAATGGATAGAACATAAAATTTGTATTTCAATGAGACAGTTTTTATTTAAAATATTTTTCAAAATTCTCAGTATTTCCCAAGATAAACATGAAAAATCATAATTTTTATGGGTTTTTTATGGTTTTCACTATGAAAATCAATCGACCGCCATTTTTAAGTTTCATATTCATGTTCAGAAGTCAAAAATACAGGAAAATATAGGAATTGAGTATTCTTACCCATTATTTGACATAGGTGGGTTTCCCAAAGATTTACCCGCGAAAGTATTATATGCACTATTATTGGACTTTGAGCCTCTTTAGAACAAAAACGGTTCATAGGATTGATTTGTGACAATGGTAACTTTTGATCAGCATGACTTGAAGGACAAAATGACAAAGTTTCAACCAATTTTACCGAAAGCCATTTCTCATAAGGATTTTGTGGGTTCTTTATAAAAACGTGAATGTGTGTGTGTTTTCTTTAACATGTACGAATTTTAATCGTTCTAAGAACATTGTAAAATAATAACGAATATTAGTGTACATGGAAATAAATATTTCATAATTTTAAGTATATATTAGTTATAGTATAAGTATATTTTAAGTATATAGTATTAATTATAGTGATCAATAGTAATCTGAAAATATTTTGTTTTATATTTAGAGAAAAAAGATAAATTCTATTCCGTGTGTTTCACATTTTAATCTATACCGACTGATGGCTTTTGATTCGACAAAGTAATTCTTTCAACTGCTACTCACAGTTACAATGATTGAAATCTGACTGGAATAACGACAGTCCCTTGGCGTAACGGACTTTTTCAGTCAGGCAATTTCATCACATACGTATCTCATTGTCAGAGTCCGAGTTTTTTCCGTTCCGTTACGAATGAGAAATTAAATTTGATTCTCTACTTGTTCCACTGGTTTTCCCAATGTCATTCGCACGACTCCCCCATCGCATCCTAATTGAATAATGTATGTCGAACGGCTCGTTTTATTTGGTTGTATAACGTTATGTGACACTTCACTGATCTCGAATGCGCAACACTGTAAAACAATGTACTGCTTTATGTCGTATTTAATAATTGGAAAGACAAATATTTGTGCTGCTGTGTGACCGCACAGGAATTAAGTTTCAAAATAAAATTATTCCAAATGTTTATTGTATATTTACTTTAACGTATTTCCAGTTAAACTAAATCTAACAAACGTAAATTTACTGAACATTATTAAATTGAATTAAACTATATACAGTGTTTTTCAGCTTCTGCCATTAAATCAAATCTAATTCGCAGTGTGATAGTCAAAGCTACTTACGCAAATTTGAAGACTTAACTAACTTTAGGCGCTTCGTTCAAAGAGAGATTATTTTTTGATGGAACGACCGATATGGCAACGGTTGACTTCTGCTCGATTTCAGAATCCGACAGAAACCATATGTAAGGCACAGAAGCCAACCAAAGCAGCTTGTATCACACTTCATTGTCGCACATTGTATCAACTAAGTTTACGAGCCAACGACCCCGTGTCGACGAGACACCTTATTAATCATTTATCGTATCGTTGTGTTAGATTGTGATGAAATTGCTAAACTCTATGATTGCTAGCGGAAAGTTTCTTTCACGAGTTTCATCCTCTTACTCCTCTCATCTCCTCAATTAAATACCAGAATATTAATGTATCTAATTTCCATGTAATAACAAGACTTAATTTATTTTAGAACGAAACGCATAGTTATATAATTACAATCTTAATATTTATATAATATTAGAATATGGACGTACATTTTACTAATGCTATTTGACGTTTGTGAAAATACAACGTTGGTATTTTGCATTATCTTCGCATGAAAATCTCGGTAGCGTGCGGTAATAATTAATCGAAGTTTGATTACCGATAATATTCGATTCACGCCGTTATCATGTGTGATTATTTTGTTAAAAATTTGATGCTCGTACGCAATGGAAATTATAAGCTAATTAGCGACGCGTACATGGTTGTTTGCGTAATTTCGATACCAGTTTAATATTGTGCAATGTAATAACCACATAAACTGTCACTAACGATATTAACGCCAATCAGAACAATGACGTTTAACGAAATCGCTATAGTGCTGATAATGAGATATCAATATATGTAATGTTATTGTTACAAAAGTATATACATGCTATCGGCAACATAGTATTCCCAAATATGTGGAAATATTTTTGAACGAGTAAAATAATGCGGACTCTGTCGTATACATAAATCTCTGTGACTTGAAGCGGCAGATATATGTCTCGCGGCGCTACTTGATGTTCGAAGTGGGAAGTCCTTGACTTAATCGTGCAACGTAAGTTAGTGGCCACGGATGTTAGTGACTTCGGTACCACTACTGACAAAGCTAGCTCTTGATATCTCAGAGGTACGGAGGAACCGTAGGACACCACAGTCTCGAGGCGCTTGGATGAACCACGATAAACATGCGGTATCCTGGGATTAACACGTTGCCCGCATTGTCTTCGGTCATCCGGTTTTCCCTGTGTGCAAGTCCACATCCATTTACGGACAAATGCATAAATATGTAACGCCAGCAGAGTAGTCACTGACGAGGATCGTTAATTACAATCCCGCATTCATCTGGGGCTTAATCGTCGTGTCGGTTAACATCATAAAAACTTAATTCAGCCTGTGGCTGATTTAATTAATAGCTCGCACATTTGGTCGTGCGAAATGAAAAATTGTTTTGCGATTCTCTCTCTCTCCTCCCTCTCTCTTTCTTCATGCAAGGTCGATGCAATTATCTGAATTAAAATAAGTAGCGAGGAAGCCGAAACTTTATTTTTAAATATCCACTTTGCCGCATATCTAACGAGGCCTCTCGAATCGGAAGGGTGCAATTAGCATTGCTTTAGATTTCCGCCCGACTACTTCTTTGCTACGAAGTCGGACTGGTTTCTGATCTTATAACGATAATTGGGTAATGAGTTGGCAAACTAAGTAGACATACCTCCGGGCTAAAGTCTCTGCATTAACGGAGAGTGAGCCGGAATCAAACCTCAGAGTTTAGGTATGATTTGCTAGTATGCACCACCGATCCTCCTCAGGAACCACCGGCTGGACTTTCTTCCTCTCTCCTCTCCTCCCTTCTCTTTCTTCCTCTCTTCCTTCCTCTCCCTTTCTCCTTCCTTTCCTTCTTCCACCCCTCTCTCTCTCTCTCTCACACACACAGCTGTTTCCGTTTGCGCTAGTTAGAGAAGCGGTACGCTCGCTTACGAAAGCAAACTTCCATCGAAGCTTCTGCAGACTTGCACGCCGTGACGGGTTTCTGAGGAGGGACGAAGCGGGACGGGCGATTCGAAGCGGTGAGGAAGGCGCAAAGAGAGATTGACTGTGGAAATTTCAAACGTAGCTAGGATAGGGGAGCGAGAAGGTCTCGCCTCGTATTCCCCAGCGAACTTTAAATATTTGAGACGCCATATATTTCCGACGTTTTATATAACGTCCATAAAACATGCAAACGCACTGAGTAAATTACGAAGTACGCCGGGAACAAATGCTTGGATACGTCACGCAAGTAGTGTATTCGCAAGAGAAGGAATTATAGTAAAAGTTATGTAAAAAAGGTTTTTTAAATAAATTGCAGTTAAATAAAAAGCTATAACTTTTTGCAACTGGAAATTATAGTACACGAGACAGGTGAACAACGATTTGTTTCTCATCAGTTTCGCATATCAGTTCAAAAGAACTGCTCACATCTTATTCATCACAATTTTAGCGCAAATCAATGGTATTATAATTTGTAAATTTTGAAGTTATTAATTAAAATAAAATTATATGTTTAATTCTTAAGTATTTACGCACACATGAGAATTAAACAGCACATGTATAAATCTCTATTATACTTCTGTCATATCTCTATTATTATAATATATTTGTTCTAATTTGTAAAACTAAAGCTACCATAAATGATGTGACTTAAGCGATATGAAGTGAGATAACAAAATAAAAGTTAAAAGCGGAGATAAAAAAGTAAGTGAGCCTTGCTTTTTTATTGACAAATATCAACTAATAAATGATTTCATCTTTTTGATAGAATAAATCGATATAATATTATTTGAATATAATATTATATAAAGAATCTTTAAGAATTTTATTTAAAAAATTAGATGAAATTATTTATTAGTTGAATATTATCACTTAGCAATAAAAAAGACAAAAATTACTTATTTTTTATCTCTACTTTTAATCTTTATATCTTTTTTTCTACTTTTTTTATCCCACACCACCACCACCTAGATTTTTGGAAAGAGCAGCTCTTTTTATTTCTTTATATATAAATGTCAATTGCAGTTTAAAAAATTTTATTAGGATCCGAGTACAAAACTTTTAAACAGAAAATCGTGATTTCTTCCTAGGGATTTCTTCCTAAGGGAAGAAATCACGATTTTCTGTTTACCTAGGACTTAATTGAAGGGTTAAATTGAATTAATATTATAAACATTATACCGAAAGATAAGCAAACTGATGAAAATCACAACGATATCATTTTTTTTTTAATATAATATAAAATTTACATATTCCTCTCTTATAACTCTCCCTCTCTTTTTCTTCTTATTAAGCTCTGCTCCAAATATTAAATAATTTTGATAAATATATAGTTTATCTTTGTACATAATAACAATAATATAATATTATATATAATAACTTTATATAAAATACTTTACATAATAACTTCATATAGAAAATTTATCATAGTAATAAAATCGAATTTAAATATATGACCTAGCGCGAGTACACCTCAATATATTAATTTATAGTCTAAAAATGTTTAAATATCGGACAATCTTCGACACGGCATTTTCTACCGGAGTCATATATCTTGTCCTCAAAGGTGGAATTGCCGATAATCGAGATCCAAAGAGCGTTATAGTTGGCTTTAATGCCGGGTATTCAGAGCGAGGTACAGTGTGCCCCGACACTCGACTTGGGCAGATTCCAAGGTCCCCGCCGCCTTTTCGTATACATATATCACACACACACATGTGTAAATACAAATTCACATACGTGCTGGACATTCGGGACGGTAACCACCGGTGTGCCCCAGGCTCCACCTTGACGTGTTCATGCACCGGTCCTCTCGTAAACTCCTGGAGTGCTCCCGCCACCTCCTTGGCAATCGTCCTTTCTCTCTGCCACCCCTATTTGTTACCCCCTTCGTAAAACCTGGGACGAAGTGGAAGATTGGTTGAACCATCCGCTAACCTTTCGACGTCTCGCTCTTATTTTCGCGTCTCTTATTTCACTCTTTCCTACTTGTTCTTGTCTTTTTCTTCTTCATCTTCTTCCGTAGTAGCGCGCGATTTTCTTTTGCTTCGTCGTGGCGGATCTCGGTGTGCCTGAACTCGATGTACCAAGAGATACGACTTTTACGATCGGCGACTGCTTATCCTTCGAAAATAATAAGATCGAAAGAGCAATTCTGCATCCCAAAGAAGAAACCCTCAAACAACGATTACGTCATTTCAAGCACAGAACATAAGAAATTATGAACGAATAATTAAAAAACCCAAAAGCTCAATGCAAATGTTTAAAATGTAAATTTTTAGAAATACGAAAAAAGATTTTTAAAAACGTTTGTTATTAAATTTTTAATATGTTTTTATTAAATTAAAACTTATTAAATTAAATTATTAAATGAATAAAAAGATAATAAAATTGTATACGTTTGCACGCTTTCTTATAATATTGTCTTGAGAATGAAAAATTTCTCTAATTCTCTAAAACCTCTTTTTCTTATTTTCGCATAAGTATTTATCATTTTGTATGATAAATATATAACAGAGATTCACTAATTAATCTTTATATAAGTTTAAATGATTATCAATCACACACACACACAGGACAGCGTACATAAAATTTGAAAAGTCATCCATAAAACAGTTTTATATTTCAAAATTTCTTGATGTGATGTTATACTGTTTTGTCACGTAATATCAATGATTAATGGAAAAGCAACCTTGTGTTCTTTCAAATGTATGTTAAGACAGAAGAAGCAAGAAATAGATACTTGCGTTGTAGGAGGAATGGACGCAATCCATTATTTTTACAACAGTTTCACAATTGGGTGGTCTGACGTGTTCACGTACATGTCCATTCGCGACGCGTATTTGCCTGACTTTAAGATACTTCCATCGGTCCAATTTTTCGCAAGAATGTGACACGTAGCAATCTTGGTAACCTCGGGGCTGTGCCGTGCAATTTATTGGCCACCAAGTGCAGCTTCGACGATTTATCTTCCCCTTCTACTTCTTTCGCCATCATGCGCTGTCTCCTTTCTCTTTTGTCCCTTCCTCCTTTTCCTCTGTCTTTTCCTCTCTTTCTTTCATCTTTTACATCCTTTTTTCTGTACCGTTTCTTTCCTTTCCGTCTCACTCTCTTTTTTCTATCTCGACCATCCCTTACGATCGAGTTGAATCAACATTGGAACACTACCTGAACTTCGATATCTCAAACTTTCTGTCTCGATATTTTGCAGTATCGACAGTTATCGGACTACAAACTCATGGTCTTGTGAATAATTTAAAGCGCAATATTTTGTAGAATTCGTTCTATCTAATTTGTTGTTTTAGTAATGAAGTGAAGCGAAGTTCGATTTTAACAGTACATTACATCTGACAAACGATCGCCTAGTCTTATTAGTATGTTGGGTGGCAACCACATTAATGCCGTTAGAATACTTTCCTAAACAAAATGTAAAATAGACATTTTTATTAGGAAAATGCATGTCTGCGGAGCAATGAACAATCTCTGTTACGATTACAATTACATTATAATTAGGAAATAATGCCTTTCGAATGATAATATTTTAATAATACATTTAACAGATATATTTTAATATTCAAATATCTCGAAATAATAAATGCTATATATTAAATAAAAATTTTTGTCTTTTAGAAGTGATTAACAATAATAAAATCTTTTTCGAATGTGAAGAATTCTATGAGCGATTGCCGATTTTATAGATCGATGATTGTATAATCGAAAATTGTTCTTAGGATTTGAAATTCTTAAAACTCGCAGTTTTAAACTGTTCTTGACCGGGAAATAGATAACGAACGAGCGGACAGAGTCGGAAGATTTTAGACCGCGTTGAAAGGTACGTTGCGTAGCAAAAAAGGAAAGAAAATCAAGATCTGCAGGTGTAACGCCTGCAGCGACTGGGCGATAAAATGCACACAGGCTCTTGATGCAGGGAGGACCGAAGAAACCGTTCGCGATCCCTCGGGCTTGATAAAAAATGCAGTGATCACATTTCGGCAGAGACTTCGGAATCTCCGAACTATCTCGCCTTCTTTGATTCACACCTCTTCGTACCTTCCCTCACCTTTCTTTCTCGATCAGCGATACCGCTCGCCATCCCTCGCAGCACATATCCTTGGCGTACGTATCGCTTTTAATATTTTTTCGCTACGCTTTGATGTAATCGTTCTCCCCAAAAAATTACCTTCGCTTGGATGGATCAGCCTTGCGACTTGAGTCAATGAACTTGCCGGCAATAGTTTCGGGCGATTTTAAACATAACGCTGACTGCTGACGATCATCGAATAATCCTGTTTATTCGTTCGAGATTTCGGTTAACGTAGTCGATGCTTTTTCTTCGTAGTTGCTGAATAATCACGAGGCCTAGTCGGCTAATTTCATCAGAAATTAGTTATTTCCAAGGAATCTGAAATCTGAGGAATTCTATTGTAAGGACTTGGAACAAAAATCATATACTTATTCACCGCCGTGCTCGAATTACGTTTAACAGGTGGTTCGCAAGTAAGTACTGCGAGATGTTGTGGATGTGATTCAAACTTGTGATTTCTGATGTACGGCATCAACATTCTTTTTAAATTGGTTTTTGTGATCGATATTAGAATTAAATTGTTCAATGGCGCGATAAAATTTGAACATAAAAGACGGATCAATTCAGAAATTAATTGCCTTCTTTAAATAATTAAACTTTAAGTTTTTCTTTGAATAACAGAATTTTTATATCAAACAATTTGAATCTAAAATTACTGAAAGTGCCCAGAATTGTATATCATAATTTTATTTGTATTGTTTGTTACATATATAACGGTAAAAATATCACTTATCATGGAAAAGTCTATATATTTTTCTTTTATCTTTCTTAAAATGTTTCGGTTATTTAGAAATAATGATAATTTTATTTTATCTCTAGTTTAAATATTTTATTTTAATATAATTTAAAGAATTAGAAAATAAAATAAAATTGTAATCACATCTTATAATTTAAATCTTACAATCTTATAATTTAAAAAAATTTGAATTATAAAAAATTTAAGGTATATTATCATTTAGATTATATTAATTAATATTCTATTAAGATTATTATTACGATTTGGAAATTATAATTAAATAATACATATACAGACACATTTGTGTGTTTTACGCGAAGTACTGGCTTTCGTATAATCGTTGGTTGCCGTTACATCAGTAAACTCTGTCATAAAGATTATTAATATACTTTTGACAACGAACCTTTCACATTCTCTTCATAGCTCTGCCAATACGAGCGCAATCCAGTCCGAGACTCCAAGCGGCTGGTCGAGCTGCGGGAAGTGCATAGACGACATGAGGCTCATGCAAAGATTAGCGATCAGCGGACTGCTGTCCGTGATCCTAATACTTCTTTTAACCGGAACGTTTATAACACGACGCGATCTCACGAGTGTTGTCGATCGAGGTGTCGCGCCGGAAGAACGTAACGAACAGTTGAATCCGGCCTGGGTACAAGATAACATGGTTCCTGGGCAGGATGAACCTGAAATCGAGAATAAAGACAAAGATAAAGAACGACGTTTAGATAACAGGCATAAACAATTCGAGCCTTCGGTGGTTGAAGCACCAGCCGCGTCTGTTCCTGGGGTTTACGTTATTAGACCACCTAATCCACCTTTGGATGATGTGACCAATCAACGCCGTGAAAAAGTTAAAGAGGTAAGATTGCACCTGACTTTTGTTTTGCATGCTAGAATTAAAAAAGGATAAGCTGACGTTATGCAAAGATTTAAGTTCGAAAAGGTAAGCTTCACAATAATATTATTCTTAATTTTATATTAAATAATGTTTTTATTATTATAGTTATTACAGTTTATACATGTATATGTATCTTTTCGTATGTTATAACATTTCAAAGTGATTCAATCTTTTATGTTTTGTCTACTTTGATAAACGTACGGTTTAAGGTGAAATATCCATTTCCTGCATTTGAAACGCATATTCAGACCTACATTTTCCGAAAACTCATTTTGTTCACGGTAGTTTTTACTATTACCGCGTCGTTCGTCACTGTGGCGACATAGAAAATGGCGGCGGAAATTAAAGAGATTCGTAAGGGAAAACCGACTAGGCTCTTTGTTCGTCCTGTCACATCAATATTCGCGTTTGGATTAGTAAGTAGAAAAAAAGGGAAAATCATTCAGGATGATAAATTAATAAAACGAAATTTAAAATATATAATTTTATAAAATTCAATTTTTTAGACTGAGTAAAGTATTCAAATAAATTGCTTAAAAATTCGGTTACATTTTCGGCTACAATTTAGATTAAATCAGAATTGTAATTAAGTCTTAACATTATTTTTTATTAAAAAATTTACTTTAAATTTGATTAAAGAATAGAATTTGTAAGTTCTCAAAGTTCTACAAAATTGTATTGTTAAGATTACAATGTAATGTTTGCAAGAAGGAAAATTAACTTCACCAATTTTATAAAAGAAAAGATACATTAATTAAAAAGAAACATATGTTTTCTATGCAAGATTTCAATCCTCTGTAGCGAGATTAATCAATCGCGACATACCTAGTTTGTTCTAGAAATGGACAAACGGAACTCAATCAATTAACCTCCAAGCAATTGACAGTTGCCAAAAAAAAGGAAAAATGTGAATAACAGATAACTGTCCAGTGAAGTGTCAAACTGGATTGACCGGCGCACGAATGTGTCATGTTCTATGACATACCTAGTATGACTAAGTTGATCCAACGCAGCCATCTCAATTTAGAGTTTAATCGATTCTTGTCCTTCGTAGTAACATATGACGAGCAGGTGTTCGTCGAAGGGAAGATCCGATCGTACTTCGATAGGCAGGTTAATTAATTTGATCGTGTTCAGCGTCATGAAATGGATATTTCCTTTTTTTATCTGGAAACGAACGAGAGAACTGATAATATTTGGCACATTAGTACTTTATTATTTGATATGCTTTTTTAACGCTATAATATTTTACATTGTTAATATTTTTTACATGATCTTTTGGAAAATGACAAAATCAGAGAAAAGGGTGGATAATACACAAATTAAATATTTATAAATATTTTTTTTGCTAACTTATTTTCAATCGACAAAATCAATATTTTTTCTTGGAAAAAAATAATGTAATGTGATTATTGATAAAACTTAATATTAACTAATTAATATTAAATTAAATATTAATAAAATGAATATTATGATATTGATCAGAACAAAAGTTATTATATCAATTATATAAATAATTATATAAATAAGCATTATATATTAATAATCGGTTATATAAATAAACACATTTTATGGATTAAATAATTTTGTTGACAAATGTTAAAATATTTCTCAAAAGTAATACAATTATCAATATTTGTTTTTGTTTGTTTTTTTTTTAAATTTTTTATTGTTATCAATATTACGCGGCTATATAATGATATTATTATGTAAGTATTTTTACAGAGTAAAAAATTATTTTGATAACGTTCGATTATTCGTGGATTATACATTATGCGATTACTCCAAACAAAGCGATTTACCAATGAATTGATATAACTTACCAAATGAAATATAACATTTTAATTAAATGTTCGTGCTGTATCTTACGGCGTTTATGTGTTTTTCGCATCTCGAAAAACATGTGAGTGAAAAATTAATAACGTAAAGTAAAATAATTTACAGACGACAATGGTTATGTATTATAATATATGTATTATAATTGTACATATACAATCTACAAGAAATAATTTTTGTAATTACAAGACTATTTTGTATAATGATATAATATTAATAACATATAATTTGAATTGTAAAGATGTTTTTTTTTGTTCAAAGTATTCGAATTCTAAATTAAATCGTGATTATAAGAATATTTTCCATACACGTAACTTTCATTTAAACAATTTCAACTAAACCACATTTCATCATTTTTTTTTTACTAAAAATAAGATAAAAACCTGAAATTAAATTTGAAATTAATTAAAGAAAATGTAATAAGAATCAACACATTTCTTGATTTAAATCAATTAATTTTGCGTTTTGGATTTATTGCAAATATTTTGTGCTTTCTTTCTTTGTGGTTAAGAAACGCGATAAACTCATTGCGCAATCTCGTTGACGGCGTCACGACCGGTGATTTCAGATGAAACGAGGGAAATCGTTACTTCGAGGTTCTTGAATAATTCTGAACGGAGAAACGTGGGTAGCCATCAGACTAATTGTTTTTAGCCGAGCTAATGCAGTAGGCGTGACCACCCATTATTATGCCATGGAGTCGACGCACGATTAAAACACTCGCGCATTTTTCATGCTCGCACGTTTTTAAGGCGTATCTTCACTTCGTTTAATCGTGCATATCGGATATTAAATTCTTACCCTCTCAAACTTGAAATAATCACCGTTCTCGCCAACCGCGGGATATTTCCAGAAAAGCGAATCTATGAAAAGCGAGTGTCTATAGGATTTTGTGAGAAATCGAATAAGAAAAAAAAGACAAGCATTTATAGACATCTTTAAATTTTAATTATTTTTATATCTTTATTTATTGCGTCTATTTAGTTTATTAACTTTAAAAACTGCCACTTTATGCTGTGTATATTTCTATCAAAAGATTAATAACTTTTTAAATAATAATTATGAATAGATAATAGAATAAATAAATATTAGAAAATTAAGAGTTAAGATTCAGAGAAAATACATAGTATTTTAAGTTTATAAAAAAGAAAACACTTTTACCAAACACATATAACATCAAGTGTTACTACGATTATTATAAATGTTTTTACACTTTTTTAAACTTTATTTTTATTAAACTTTAAATTATACTCCCTTTATTCTCTTAGATTTAAAAGAAAATTTAAATATTTTTAACTTTACATTGACAAATTTCTAAGAATATATGATGAAAACACCAGATATTCGATTTCGTCGTATCACATGGTTATTTGTTTAATACGAACCATAATAATACTAGCTTAACATTCTTTCGCTTCCATTCCAAAGCTCCAGGTGCTTTGTTTCGATAGCGTCTGTAGGATATATTCTCTTCCTTGTGAATTAACACTTAGAGATCTTGAAATTTCGTGGATCCAAAAGCAAGCGGCGTAAACGGCAACTGCGGGAGTCCGACAAAGTCGCATTGTCTATCGAGTCATACAAGTTGGGCACAATGGTGACGGCTTCCTTTAATGAAAGATGCTAGTTAAGGGAGGCAGGATGAGATAATGATAGAAATATGGAGTTCGCGAAGCGGGACGAAGAGGCGAGAGAGCGAAGGCGCAGGCTCTTCTGAAGCTACCTTTCATCCACGGATCTCGCAGAATGGCACAAGGGAAGAGAAATGGGAATGCCAGTTTCACATCGGTGTTCCACTTAGCAAAGATTAATTCGCGTTGGTTGAGAACTCCTATACAATGCACAACTCGCCTAACAATAATAAACAAAGCTATAATTACTCTAAATCCTATTGAGGAGTCACGAGCCAACCCTCTCGAATGTAGGATTTTGGGATCTCTTCTGTCACCTCATTTCTCTCTCTCTCTCTCTTTTTTATCTCTTACGCGACCTTTATATCTACTTCCTACTATGCGAACCCTTCTGGAAACAGACATATACATGTTTCTGTTTGTACCTAAACTCATTGCATTGAGCTGAGTTGTATATGTGCCAAGAGACGCTCGAGATGAGTAGAATTTCCTACAACGTCCTTTACGTAGCGGTTCTCATGTCGCTTGCTCTCACGTTCTCAACTCGAGGTGCATGCAACACGTTGCATGAATATGCATTTATATTTCTTTCTACTGTACGCTTGCTTTCAATTATACAGTAACACCTTTGCGCGAGAGATACATGTATTCACGGAACTTCAAATATAACTGATAAATGTATAATAAGTAAAGTAACTTAGAATGTCAGGCTGTCAATTTCTGACGATGATGGATTTGATATAAAAATTTATTAGTATGATAAAAATTCGTGCGATCCGTAAAGAGTGATTGTTACATAAATTTTCAGCTTTTATTCTTATGGCGTGGTCATCACAACGTCCACATGAGAAACTTTTGTATGTAACCACATTTAATATCGCGAAGATATATTATAAATCTTAGTAATTGCATTCAAATGAGATCCAATAACTGGGCATCATAATTGAGCACGTTCTGCTATATGATTATAAGCACTCACTCGTCTGACATAGAAACATACAAAAGTTAATTCGTTTGCACGCGATAAGCATAATTCACACGTCGGCAAATGGAAAAGCCATTAAATGTTAAACTATTTTCACCGAGATACTTATTTTTGTGCGGTAAATTCTCGCTGATAAACAAACGAAAATGGAAATCCACAAAAACTCAGACTGGAATGGACGTCTCTCTTGCTTGCTTTCTTTTTATGTATAATTTCCTTTATTTTTCCTCAATTCACCTTTCCTCTCTATTAAATTTCTTGCCTCGATTGACTTTTCTTCAAAGTTGCAACGCGTGAAATGCGTTCGCTTCTCTGTACGCGATGGGCGCGGTTAGATTTTTATGACGTGCGCAAATCGTTTTCAAAAGGCTTCATGACGTTGACCCTCGTACAGGCTCACCGTACCGCAGGTAAAAAAAAGAATATCGGGTATATGGAGGGCGCTATTCTTGGATGGTGTTGGTTCTAGAAAGTACGCGCATTTGATGCATATACGTACATGTGCGCGAGCGGATGTGTGAGTATGTGACGGAGGCAGAGGGTTTGGGGTGCTTTCACAAAATCACGGTGGGACGCCGACACGGCGGGACGACTGGGACGGTCGTGGAGGGCAATAAATAACGTAAATTGAAAACCGCGGGAAATAAAGAGAGGAAATAAAAGCGCCACGGTTAAGTACACTTATACGTGCCCGGTATCGGCAATACACCCGCGCACATGCAGACCCAGCACCGATGTGCATTTGTGTGCATCTCCCCTGGAGTATCCAAAGCTTTTGCTTTGTTTGTGTACTATGCATACTCAATCGTCTGACGGAGCATCGCCCCACAACCCCTTGCCTCCTCTTCCTCCTCTCTCTCCCCCCTCCGCGTCTCCCGTTTCTCTTTTCGCTGAAGCTGCGCCGTTGCTTTTCCTCCCTTCCAGCGTGCATTTTGTTTATTAATGGAAATGCGTGGAGCACAGGCAATTTGAAAGGATATTTTCTCTCTCTCAAAACGCGAGAGAGCTCCCGCGGGTGCTCTACAGAATTCATATCTGCGATGCCCCAACCTGCTGCGGTTTGTCTGCGCGTGAGTAATGTGCGTAAAATAATGAATTTTTCCATATGCTTGAATTAATTAGAGATTTAAGATACAAGATTACATACAAGTTTCATAATAAATTCTCGTATTTTTCGGAACGTTGAAACGGAACGTTGAAAGACAAAAGAATCGAAAACTAGAGAAAATATCGAATTCCGCGTGATAGATACGATCGTTTTCATTTATCTTACTCCCAATTGTCGAATACGTTCGATGCCTGTTCCAGTTCCGAATATAAATAAGTAAAAATAAATCTTGCATAATTTCATTGCTGATTAAAATAGACATTTCGCGCGACTGGCGTACCGCTTTTTCCGAGCCGGTGCTTACTTCTTAACCGCATTAAATGGTTTTAATGGATTACTCTTGAATTACAAAAACAAAAAAAGGGAGAAAAAGCAGCTCAGTCTTCCGGATGAGTCGGGAAGAGAAGCCGGTTACCACGGAAGTGACGTAACAAAGAGAGAATAATTGAACGAGGCCACACGTCCGACACGAGGTTTTGCCTTTTCTCCTTGCATCTTCTCCCTTCTCGTGTCTCTTCACTATTCCCTTTCGATCCGTCGGCCGACACCGAGGCTAACGGTTTAATCCTAACATGGATGTTAACCAGATTACCGGCTACAGATCCGACATGTGCCGTGCATTCGCCGCGGTTTCTACGGAACAAATTATCCGCGATTACATGGATAATGGCGGAAGGCGTTGAACGACGCACGGTGCCGTCGTCAACCCATACGATCGTCCTCTGCAATTTTCTGCATCGCCAACCTGCTTTCTAAGCCGACGTAATAACGCGACATCACCACCTTTCGAGCGGAATTTTGCATCTTTACTGCGACCACCCGCTTCTCAACATTTCCACCCACGCGCGGTTATATCGCGAGCTTATCACCCTTTCAATAATCCGAGAGTGGAAAATTTCAACGTTGTATCATTTTTAGTAGATTACCTTAAAATAATAATTCCAACGTATCGTTATTTCCATTTAATGCGATTATATGTATTGCGAAAAGTCGCAGAAAATAAATCCGATTCACATTTAAACGTAATTCAAGACGTAGATAATTGTAAAATGACACGCGTTCTCTTCTACTGTCATCTCACGATTCTTCGTGTTTTTTAATTTCTGTGTTTTTTTCCACCCGCAACCAAAGAAAGAAAGAGAAAAAGACTTTTCTGGTAATGCCACTGGCCAGGCCTTTTCGATATTATATTGCCCCTAAATTATGCCGTCATAAAAACGTGATGAAGCGATTATGACCGCGGGTGCCTGGCAAATGGCTCGAAAAATCAAGAGAAACGGAAATAATGGTCAACGAATGGACCGGGCAATATATTTGTTATTCACGGAACATCTAAGCGAAGCGTTTATCATCCAGAAAATTGATATCCTTAATACTTTAGCTGTGCATACTGTTAATCATAAAAAAGAGATTCCAAAATCTTGAGATAACTTTTACTTGATATATCTATATTTTTAATACAGCAATTAATATTGTAATTCTTATATGAGATGCTGTGTAGTTGATGCTAAATTCTTTTAAAAGCTTAAATTTTTGTATTGAAGAAAAATTAGAGAGAAAATTCAAAAAGAAGATATGATTTATAAGTTATAAGAATTTTATGGTGAATAATTGATACTATTTTACACATATATAAATCATTAAAAAATGTTAGATGTTTTTATTCTCAAAGTGATAAGTTTGTATTAATTCTTGTATTAATTCTTTACATTTTTTTTATGCAGATGATGAAACATGGCTGGGACAACTACGTGCGGTATGCATGGGGGAAAAATGAATTAAGACCAATCTCGAAGAGAGGTCATAGTGCCAGTATCTTTGGGGCTTCAAATATGGGCGCGACTATCGTCGATGGACTTGATACTCTTTATATCATGGGTCTTCACGATGAGTTTAAGCAAGGACGCGACTGGATTGCCGAGAATCTGGATTTCGATATCGTGAGTACCACTTTTATTTCCATGTTTTTATATCCGCATATCTCTTAGTAACATTTATCAGCGACATACTTATACTGAGGCCACTGAATCCTCAACAAATTATGCTGTGTGCCTTTGAAAGCTTTCTTGAAAGCTGGCATACAAGAATGATATTTTTAACAGTCAAATAAATATCATAAAGCAGCATTCCTATGAATAAAGATAAATGATTAAAATGAAGAATGAAAAAAACTGATTTAAAAACGAGCTCTTTAAAGATCAGAAAAATATTTTATCTCGATATATCAATAGGTTAAATGTTACAATGAATTATTTTTGTAAAACCCTTAACACACACATTAGTGCGAAGGCAGATTTAGCACATATTACTTTTAATTTATCTGTCAAATGTTTTAATCGTCTTGTAGGGCTTGAGTGACATTCATCATAAGAAGATTTAATTATATTGACATATTTTTTTCTGTGCGAAATTTATTTCTCTCAGAAATTTCCTCTCATGAAGAAATGTGTAAACTAATTTCATATATATCTTTTTTCAAAAAATAACAAAATAACAAAAATTTTACATAATAGACATGATATCATTTTTCTCTTATTAACATTTTATATGATGTGAAAAATAATTTTAACATAAAAATATAAAACATAAAATTTGAGTTGCGTTTTATAAACTTGTACAAATATTTTTCCTGTGCATATTTCTTTGAAGAATTTCTGCAATTTTTCCTTCCATGACTGGGAAAGTACAGTGATGTCTATCTAAGCGAAGGTATCACGCTGAAAGTTCGACATTCACCGACACGCGTCGAAACCAATTTCGTCCTGAGTCAACTTACCTGACGCAGCCATGTCATCGTCTCCTTTTCGCGAACCCCAACGGAAGTGAACTTTTGATATAGGCCCGCGTCTGCATACACTATTCCTCCTTCGCATCATCTTTCCTTTACTTTTGCGTTATACAACATGTCGGAAATGTGTTTGCTCGAAGAAGGTTCCGTTCTGACGAGATGTCGAAGACATCCTTCGATTTTCTCTTAGCGACCTATTGAGATAAAATCTAATAAAAAAGTGGAATAACATTATTTTACAGACATTTCGAAACCAAAGTTCAATTATCTAATTATCTCTTCTTTAATCTTACATCTTCTACATCTCTCTTTATATCTCAAAACAGATTTTAAACTTAAAATAGGTTTTCTTTTCAAACGAGGTATCCATAAATGTACAATTTCTAATCGCGATATAAGTTACATAAGAAGATAATTGAAAGAGAAAAAAGAGAGTAAAAATCAGAGAGAAAAAAGCATAGAAACAATACAAACTTTTTTAAACTTTTACAAAAATTCGACAATTCTTTGAAAATCGTAAACGTTTACTTTATCACTTCGTGGACATGTGACCTTGATGGAAAACGAAAATCTTATCTTTAGAGAACAGGACCACTGAAATATCTCAAATCCCCGACTGAATCCAATATTTTCTCGATAAAATATCACAACGGACCATTTCAGTAGAACACAAATTGTCAGTTTAAAGTTCCAGCATAAAATATTTCATTGCGACATCAAATATTCGTGTGACAAATGATAAAGCTCAAAGAATTACTGAACATACAATTCTTCTTAAATATTTTCGTGAATTAAAAATTTGTAGACAAAACTTTCCTTTGGATTTTGTTAAACTTTTGATATGAATATTTACTAATAGTATAATATGATAACGATAACGAATATGATAAATATGGTAATAATTAACAGAAATCATATTTTCATTTTTTTCTTTACACTTACGTGGCTATGTATATTTATCAACAAAAATTAAGAAGCAATATAATAAATCATGAATAAATATCGTAAACTATAATATATGCAAAGTAAAAAAATGTATATTTTTTGTACTTGATACCTATAATCAATTATACAGATATAAGAACGAATAAATAAAATATATTATGTAATTATTTATAAATAATTATTTTTTAAAGCTTGTCAGTAAATATATTATTATTAGAGAAAAAAAAGAGTAAAAAAAGCAGAGAAAAAAAAGCATAGAAACAATACAAATTTTTTTAAACTTTTACAAAAATTCGACAATTCTTTGAAAATCGTAAACGTTTACTTTATCACTTCGTGGACATGTGACCTTGATGGAAAACGAAAATCTTATCTTTAGAGAACAGGACCACTGAAATATCTCAAATCCCCGACTGAATCCAATATTTTCTCAATATATTATTAATATATTATTACTATATGTAATATATTAATATATATATTAATATATTACAATATTTTCTCTAATATATTATTAATATATTATTATTTTATTAAACATTCTTGTCATCAGAATACGAAAATCGGTTTTTAAGACATGTTATCTTCAAGCTCTGATAAATAACACATTTTATTTAAGCGCTTAATTAACTTAATCGTTATGTAAATCGATGCCTGCGGTATTTCTCTGTCGGTGCGTGCGGGAAGAATAAACTTGAACGTTTTCGCGTGGCAGTTTCGTAAGTACCGAGCCAGGAAACTTAGCCTGGTTTATCCAAAGTTGGTAACAGCCTCCTGCTTCTTCCGACTCCTCACACTCTTCTCTCGTAATGTTCCGTCGGATTTCTAAGTGGATAACTTGCTGTATTAGCTGCTTTCGGCTTGCGGTAACTGGCGTGTCAACCGTGTTAGAAGTTATGCCTATTGTTTCGCGACTGTTTCTGAAACTCTTTCATCTCTCGTATCGTTTGACTGTAAAAGGAATGCAAAGTTACATCAAGGAATATTAGATACGATTCTACAATCTTATTCTTTTATAATTTACTTAATTTTGTTATTTATTTACGTACATATATGTATACACATGTATACACAAAAAAATATATTTTTACAGGATTTAAAAAAATTATTCAATTAATACTTATTAAAATAATCGAGTGAGTCACTCATATTACAAATATTTGTAGGTACATTTATAGATTTAGGATTTTTTATAGGATTTTTTTAAGGATTTTTTAATACTTTTACTCTTTGAAATTTTAGAGAAATATTACATACAATTTAAAATTAAAATTATTAAGTTATATTTATAAATGGTACAGTCAGTATTAAAAATACACATAAATATAAATATTAATATTCAGATATTCGAATATTAATATAGCTTACCTTTATACGTATATAGAATTATGTCAAAATCATTATTGTGATCTGAAATTGAAAAGAATAAGGATTATTCAAGAATACTCTGTATCTCACATTCAATATAAACGGTAAAGGACGAAATTAAAAGGCAGTACGGACCACGATTCATCTCATTATTTGCATCTGGTCAGCAAGATAAATTCCAATGGCTGATATGAGCGAGAAGACCAAAGGAATACTGTGCAATATATATTGCTTTCAATGAGATTTATACAAGAATGAAAACAGCGCGGCGAACGCGCAGGTTTTACACAGGCTAGGTGGCAACCGAGATCTCATGGACGGGTATATGGACTTGTCCGTGATTCGGACGGGTGAATAAATTCGGGAAGGAAACTGCATCCGAAGGGGCCTAACCGCTCCAAGTACAAAACGATGACTCGCGTATTATGCAAGGATGCAAGTACAAAGAGGGGAATACAAGGTACTGTGGCTGCATTTAGTACCTGACGCCGTCACTTCACGTTAATATACGCACCGTATAAGATTAAAGAAAAAGATGATGAAATATACATATCTTGTATGTAACAAAGTAGAATTTATATTGCTGCCAGTTTAAGATGCTATATTATTATACGAAAAATTATTAAAAGTAACATTGCGTGATAAAAAACATTATCAGAAAATTTCTTTATATAATACATGTAATCTTTATGCACAATCATTGAAATTTTTGATTCATTTATTGGTGATTTCATATAATACACTAAATTTTAGTCGACGTTAATAAGTTAGAATAGATTTACATAACTTACATTTGCATGTATGTTAATACATAACATAAATGCATATATTTGTTTTTAGTATAAGTATGAAAACATTTTTGGCCGCAGGCTTCTTCATTCATATATATCTACATTCATATATTTACACAAGCTGCGTATTTTTTTAATTTTGTTAAGTTTAAATCGCTATTGTTTAAACCGCTATTGTTTAAAAAAATTAATGTAATTTTATTTTACAAATTTCACAAAGAAAAGTATTTAAAAGTACTTAACTAAAAGTTTTAAACTGCTTGTCACATATAAATCTTTTCTGCTAAAATTTGAAAAAAATTAAATGTAGTAGTAAACTTTTATTTGTGCTGGTTATTCAATTGCTCGAAGACTTTTCCGTTTATTTTATTTTAAAAACCTGTTTGACTAGTTCTAAGTTAACTTATAATAATAATATAGTAATAATAATACAAAATTTATAAACAGGAAAAAATGTAAAAAGGAGTATTAAAATTATAAAAGTAATAGAATTAAACATTAAGATACAATGATGGGAACTATATTAAAGGCTCATTAGATTAAAATCAATAAATACATAAATAAGAAGCCTTTCTTAGAGCCAATCTGTATATTGAAACGAAAGTGTCAATTACATAAAATAAAGTAAAATTAACTAAGAAGATAATATAAAAGATACACAAGAGAAATATATGAAATAACCTAAATATAATTAGACATGTTTCGGCTCACAGAGCCCTCTTCGGTAATATAAATTGTCGATGTTGTCAAAAAATTTTTTATAAATCAAAAGTGAAAAAGTCAATGGTGTGTCTAAAATGTAGTCCGACGATGTTAAAATGGATAAAACGCAGTTCCATTGTCGTGAAATTGCAGAAGTCAAGTTTTTATAATTCAAAAAGTCGCAGACTCCAACGGTTTTTAAATGTCCGTGAAGCGATGACCGGTGATAAGTTAAAAATTACTGTTAAAATGAACAAGAAGAAAATGTTTTAAAATTATTCTCAGAGTCATTATGTTCTTAGAAAATTGTAGAAGGTTGGAATGAAGAACAAGTGTAAATGTAATAAATTCGTATCGGATTAAATACCTGTTAATATCTACATATTCTCAGAGTAATAGCACAAGTTAAAGAGAGACTGTGTCAGTATCAAGATTGAAACGAAATGAACTCAAATCAAATAGGTCGTCGCTTCAACGGTAACAATTCTTTACATATGTTAAGAGGGGGTGACATTATCAATAGAACAATAGAATTAAAACCGATATATATATGTGTATATATATATATATGTATATATATATATATATATATATATATATATATATATATATAGGTTTTAGAACGTCTTTCGACGTTGTCTGATGCCTAAACTCCATACCCTTCTATCATTCCATTGGTCTTCCGTTAGATTTTTCACACTCATTGCTTTTGTTACCTCCTCTTTTCATGTCTTTCTAGGTCTTCCTCGTCTCCTCCGATTTAGTGGTATCCATTGCATGGCTGTTTTTGGTAATCTTATTTCCAGCATTCTTTGTACATGGCCGTACTACATTGTTTTCTCTCTATATTTGCATAGTGAACCATCCACTCCCATTTCTTGTGCGTGTGTCTTGTATCTTTATTCCTTTTCCTCTCTCTTCTAGATATTTTCTAGTGCTCGTCTGAATACTTCCATCTCCGTTGCCTCGAATTTTTTCTTATTATTTTCTGTAATTCTTCATATTTCTGCCCCATAAGTTAGGTAGCTTTGAATGAAGGTCTCGTATATTTTACTTTCATTTCTTTCCGATTTCCGGCCTCCGCAGTATTCCGTTCAGACATCCAATTGTTCATACAACATTAAAATATTGAAGTAAAAAAATAGAAAGATACAAATATAATTAATTAAATGAATTAATTAAATAAATTTAATACTCACTTTAATTCATTTTTTTAACTATTCCTCTCGCTTTCGAAGACTTATGCTTAACAGTTTGGTTACAGCTTTTTGCTACTTTTTGTTAGCATTTGAAATTTATTCGTAACCGGTCTTCGTCATGATGAAATGGTCTATGAATGTGGCAGTATCTGCTTATTGTTGCCTCTTAAGAATTCCGCGCGAAGAATCTGAAAAAAGATAATTTATACTAAATATGTTAATTATATTCAATAAGAACCAGATATTATTTATCGATTTTTTGTATTTCACGATAAAAAAAATCATTACAAGCGATAGAATTTTCTTGCTTTAATAACCATAAAAATTTAATAACATCTAGTATACAAAGAGAATAATGTAAATCAATGTAAATACAAGTATAGAAATATCGATGTATTTTAACCATTAGTAATATTAGTAATATATATATATATAATATTTAAAAAATTATGAAGTATGCATATGCACAAACAATATTTTATCGTTGATTGTATAGGATGTTTCATTTCATGCACATTTTTCTACTTACGTTTTGACTTACATTTGCTATCAATTGATTTGGACGTCATCTTGTGTGCGTTTGATGATGCCAACCGATGCCGATTTACTTGTTTGGAAGAATGAACATTTCGTTTGCCAGTTACGGTATGAGCAAATCAATGTATCGACATACAATCCCCGTTATTCATCGACATTGAGTAAGTTGCACTTGGTAGGTATGCGGCGTAGCTCTCGAAGAGGAATGGAAGGAAGGATGCACGCTGAGATACGTGAATTACAATGCACAATTATGCTAGACCTCATCTAACAGCGCTATGCGCACAACGAAGAGATGCACAAAACGAGTCAATCCTCATTCGCCTTCCCATTATGCGTGCAACATACACTTCTAAGTGCGTAAATATGCGATGTCTCACGTAGATGTTGTGCAATTGTTTCCCAAAACATCAAATCGAGATACCTGTTAAATAAATAAATATCTTGTTGTTTGAATTGAACTTTAAAACAGATTTCTTATTTCTTACAAGTTGTTATTGTAATATCGTATTAAATTAAATAATTAATTAACTAAAAATCCCTGATATTAAAATTAACAAAAAAACAAGAATAACAAGAAAAAATGCGCTTTGAGGATCAAACACGGTTAGTGCATGAATTTATTTTATGCAACATTTAAAATTAATAATTCAATACAAATTAATTAAATCATATTAATTGTTTCATAAAATGTTTTTTAAAGTGTTATATCCATACCTATTGTTACGAGCAGACATTCTAATACCAAATTTTAAATTAATATTTAACAATTTATTCAAAAATTATGTATAAATTATGTTTAAAAAAATATGTATAAAATTTTTAAAATTAATGTATAAAACTTTAATTAATATATAAAAACTTTTGATATCAACTTGGTTGACATCGATGATCGGGTTCAACGTGACTCAGCTATAATAGACACCAATCAATATTATTAATTTTTTATTATATTTTATTGTGTGTGGATAAGAATCTTTTCCTCTAAAAAACACATTTTTTAACAAGAAGTGATGAGAATCTCGAAGGTATTTCTCACTTCTTAATAAAATAACGAAATAAAATAACGAACAATCAACAACCAACTAAATATTGAAAAACAAATGGTTAAACAATTAAAGTAATTATTAAATTTTAAAGCAGAATAATAATAAACGTAATTTAAGTTAATTTAATATTTGGATTCTAATCCTTGTGTGTAAAATTAATCTTATTATAATTAATCTAAAGTAAATAATCTTATTATATACCTTGGCTGGTAAACTATTTTTTGGCACCTTTATATGGTAAACATGGGTCTTTCGCGTCCGACGCTTTAAAAAGTACTTGAAAGTGCTAAAAAAAATCTGAAAAAATTCATGGTGCTTCTTTAATTATCCTAGTATAAGGATCAATCGCTATATTGATGATTTATTAATTTGTTTAAACAATATATTTGTTTTTTTTCCGAGCTAGCAAAGGAAGAAAGTTTCGACAAGGCACGAACGACCCATGTTTACCAGCCGAGGATTAAAAATCCGAAATTTAGCTAAAACTTGTTTATTGCCGAAAAATATAGCAAACAATCAAAGAGTGTGGCAACAAAATTAATCAACCGAATTTTGGAAACAAAAAATTTAATAATAATAATTCTTTTAATAGATGTTTAAAAGAAGCGGAAAGCACAACTGAAAAGGATTAGATAAAAAATAAATAAAATATTACTTTCTGAAAAGAATCTCTTTCCTTTTTTCTAAAAGTTATAAAATATTGAAAATTATTCCAATTTTTTCATTAAAAAATTGATAAAATATATTAATTCTAATTAAATTCGAGGTAAATTTCTCAAATTATAAAATAATAAATAAAAGTAACCTGCGAAATCAAAATGATAAATTGCATTTATTTATTTGTGCATTATTTATTTGTTGAGTGGATTAATTACAAACTATTCTAGGTAAAATATTTCAATATTAATTAATCCAATGGAAAATAAACAAATTTTTTGAGCTGGAACGTGACACTGCATTATCTAAAATTATTGTTTTTTTAAAACAAAATCGTTTCTTATCTCTTATACTTACAAAACATCTGTAAATATAATTCTTAATAACTTATTATAAAATAAACCATTAAAATTTAAATCTTATGAATTTTAGAAATAAATGCAATATTTTAATTTTACTTACAATATTTTAAATGATTTTCTGAATATATTTTATAGAATCTTTTTTTATGATATACGTTGTTGCATTTTACAGGATAATACAGTTGAGAATTTACTAGGAAAACTAGTATCCATGAAACATTAAAACATAAAAGACACTAAAGAAAACATAGAATTTTTATGAACTTTATTCTTTTTTTTTTTTAGTTGTACTCTTCACGTTATATTGTGCAATTGTTTCAACATGCGGATATGTATATGTATATATATATCCGCATGTTGAAATATATATATATATATATATATGTAATATATACATATATACACAAAACTCTTTATATCAACTCGAAATAATAACAAATTACAAAGTAATCACAACCAAAATTTATTTATATGTATAATTATATGTTATCAAATAATATACATATAAATAAACTAAATTTTTTAACTAAATAATATATAAATAAGTTAAATTTTTTAAAATCTTTTTTAAAATGTTACTTACAAACCATATATTGTATGTGTGTGTGCGTGCGTATGCCTGTGTGTGTGTCTCATTGACTGCGCTTTTAATATTATAATCTTCGATAATATTTCTCTAAATTTCTATTACCAAAATATATTTTAATTAATTATTTCCTTTAATTTATATATAATATATATTATACATTTATAATTTTATAATATGATATATGATTATATTTATTTGAGAAAAATGCATATGTATTTGTTGTGAACAAACGCCAATTTGAATGACGTAAAGTGTCTGGTATCTCTTTCCTTTTTTCTAAAAGTTATAAACCGATTAAAAAAATGTAAAAAGACTTTTTTTACTAAGACTTTTTGAGATAATAAATAATCTGGATATAATAGAAATGCAAGACTCACTTTTTTATACTTTTGCGATTAGAATGATATGAATAATATTTACAAACATCACAAAAAAGATACATTAAGAATATTTCTTTAACAATAGGAATGATTTATAAATTATGCATAATTTCCTGATATTTAAATGATGATATGCGCAATGATTCTTGCAATACATGTTATATTTTAATTTTACAGATTTCGCAATTTAGACAATACAGTACTTACAGTATTTAGATCGGTATTCATAGTTGGGTCTTATAATCTAAGACCGTCTTAAATTCATCTTCAGATACTCCGTAGCCTCGTACAGCATCTAAAAATAAATTTAAGACGATCTAAATATAAGACTATGGAAATCGGCCTTAGTAATATGTGATATATTTATTCATTGATATATTAATTAACATATTATTCAACTTACATATTAAAAATCAAATGAAAGTCTCTGATAGCACACGAATCTGAAGAAACGACTTCTTAAGAAAAAATAACGGCTATGTGTACTAGCTGACTGTTTAACCGTGAATGGCACTCTTATTCAAGAGTTGTGAAAATGACTCGTTACTGCGTTTGCGCGAACTGGAAGGGAGAAAACTTTTTTCTTTTCAGAAAATACATTTCCTTTCGTATCTTATGTGACGATTATTTGTCATTATATACAATTTCCTTACTGTCACGTTATTTATCTATATTTCCGCGCAAAGTAAGAGATCTATTAGGAGACCTATAAGGAAATTAACTCGCACGTTATTTACTTCCCCTAGTGAGAAAATTTAGAAAGTATCGGAAGGTATACTAAACACACACATTATCTCAAATAACAGTGCAAAAAAAACAGTTTGGTAGTATTTTCTAAAGAAAGATTAAAGAAAGGAAGAAATAAGGGAGATTTTTTATTCTATATTCATGTAGTTCTACGTACAAAATGAATTTATTTGAAAGTCGCTATTTTAATCTTAATCGCCTTCTCATGTCGTTAGTTGGTTTATGGCCTTATCAAAACCTAGGATCTAGAAGGATTAAAATGATTTTTGTATCATTTTTCCTGATAGTAGGTATAGTGGCACAGGTACATATTTTTAATAGATATATTTTTACTTGGTCTTATTCTATAAATATTACTATTATTAATATATACTTATTCTTATTATTTTGTGACTATTTATTATTTTTTTATATTTTTTATAAGATTTATTTAGATCATATATATCTAATTTTATTTAAGACTTTTTTATAAACAATTGGTTACAAATTTAATACTAATATATTAAATAATATAATTAAAATTATTATTGTATATAATATAATATTATATATAATTAAATGCTTATATGTATACACAGGGTTCAAAATAAAAATGATTAACGATAATGTAAACAATAATAAATATTAAATAATATTACTTTCAGTTAATGAGCTTTATTACGATTGAATACAGTAGGGATCTTCTTACAAAAGTATTTTCCTTCTCTTTTATTATTCTTATCTGCACTATAAAATATAATATGCTATATTTCAAATCGGAACAAGTAAGTTAATGAAAAAAATTTTTGATAATAATACATAGTTAAGTGATTAGTAACATAATAAAAGTAAAATATTGTAGAAGGTATCTATTATTTAAATATGATTAACTAAATATAGGTACTTTACTTGAATCCGATTGACATTTACAATATCTTGCACAGATAAATTATTGTCAGTAGTGTTGCATTTTTAATAATTTTAATGTCTCTTCGTTATCACAATATTATTTTTATTAAAATAAATAATGGCTATTCCGAAAATATCCATGATCCGATTTTTGTAAATAAGTTTCTCTCAGGTAAAAATAATAAAATAATTCTGTTAGATAAACCTTTAAATAATAATAGTTAAGAGATAAATTCTTTTAGATAAAAAAGATTATACCAGAAGGATATTTTACGACTTTTTAGGTTTTTTAATCATTTTTAATAATTTTTTAATATTTTCTATATTAATGTACTACTCTGCAATGACTTTAACTGTGACACATGTCATAATAAGATCATTAGTCTATGTAATATTCAAAAAATTTTAGCCGTCACTCATCGTTTATTAAGAAATTATTACAAAAATACAAAAAGAAAGTTTGAAGAACATGGGTTTTCAACTTTTCACACAAAAGAAGATCCATCCAACACCAGTACTTTCAATATGAAACGAGATCTCTTATTGTACGGTTCCACATGGGTTTCCAACTTTCTACGCAAAGCAAGAGTCACATCCGGTGCTTTCAGTACAAAATGAGACTATTATTATACGGTTCCACAAGGGTTTTCAACTTCTTACACGAAGTGAAATTCACTATACACCGCCTAGTGCTTTCAGTGTGAAACGAAGTTAATCATTATGTGGTTCCACACGAGTTTCTAACTTTCCGCACGAAGAGGGTTTACCCCATCCGCCCGGTGTTTGCTAAACGAGGTTATTGTCAGTGTTACATAGACCAATGATCTTAATAACATATGTCAAGATTAAAGTTATTGCAAAGTGATACGTTAATATATATAGAGAATATGAAAAATTTTTTAAAGTTGCTAAACTTTTAAATCTCAAAAAATTCTTCTGGTATACTTCTTTTTTATCTAAATGAAATCTTTTTACAAAATTTGATATATTAATATGAATATTAATATGAGATTATCAGAGCATGATCGTTTTCGGAAATTTTATCTAAATTGATAGTAGACCATTACCAACAATTATGGTTACTTAATTGGTAGGTAAAGTATATTTTCGAACAAGTTCTATATGACTGGCATGCTCTAACTGATGTAGAGGAAATAAAAATAATACAAACATATGCGAATAAAGGAAGATCATATACTATTTTTGCAGGATGTAAGAACAAAATTCTTATTCATAATAATTAGTATATTTATTAAATATTTATTAAAACATTATTAATTAATAATTAGTGTTGTTCTATTATTTTTATATATATTATCGATATATATATATCAATATATGTATTCTTATTTACTGGTTTTAGTCTGTATTTATTGTGGCACTCTGATTTTTATTATATTGTTTTTTGTACCGGACTTTCTTAATATTATGGCACCACTGGACGTGCCTCGACGACATAAATTGCCGCTCGTAATCGAAATCTTTTTCGATCAGGAAAAATATTTTTCCTTTATTATTCTAAACTTCTTAGTAATCTCGTTAGTAGATCTGACTGTATTACTGACTGTTGAAACATTATATATGATATGCATACAACACGCTTGCGGATTATTGAAGCTTACTAGGTAAGATTCATTATTATATATTGTTCCATTGTTATATTGTTAGTTTGTTTCTGAATTGTTAAACCATGCGATTGACATATTGCTTTAGCCATCGTATCTTGAATGCATTTGACGATCGTTTGCAAGAGATGAGTATACTCAAATCAAAGTGCACCATCTGTATAAAATTGTCTAAAGCTATCAAAATTCACAGACGATCTTTAGAGTGCGTATTATTACTTTAAACATTCAGTGCAGATATATTCAAAGCTTGTTTATGTTTAAACTTTATGTGTATACACTAAATTATATATATATTTTAAAATGTATCCATAAACTGATTAAAATCGATGCAAAAAAAATTAGATATATATGTGTGTATACGTTATATATATAAAATTTTTACAAATTATTTACACATGAAAGATTCGTGTACAACATATACGCACATATATGATTTTTTTTCTTTTATTCAAGATTCGTCGAATGTTTATGCTCTACTTTTTCTATCTCCTACTTAATTTTTTGCGTATTTGGAGTAGCTTCTTTAAGCATTAATTTATTTGAAGTGAGTAAAACTTGCTGTGTTAATATGACCTTCAGTCATTTTTTTTTAATTAAAGAATTTTTTTATTTTAGTTCTTAAAAGCAGTGAAATTAAAAGACACAAGCCAAGCGATCAGTATTGGTATATTCGTTTTGGCTCATTTAATATACCTGTTTTGGGTTAATTATTTTGGTCAAAACTTAATAGACAATAGTGCCGATGTGTTTGCACAAACGTAAGTGTCAAATTCAAAAGAATTATGCACTTATTTTAAACAAAATATAATATTTATTATATTTTAGAAACTGATTATTTATGTTTACAGTTATAATGTACAATGGTACATGGTAGCTCCACATATTCAAAAGAAAATATTATTTATACTACACAGATCCTCAAAGAATGTTTTGTTCGATGTTGGTAATATATTTACATTTTCATTGGATGGAGTTGCTACGGTAATCTGTTATAAATAAATATTTAAAATAAAATATTTAAATAAAAATAAATATTTTGGATATAATATAAAATATAATATACTTAGTATTCAATACAAATAATATAAATTTTGTTATAGCTTATTAACTCGTCTTTATCATATTCCATGTTACTCTATTCCATCTGGACATGATTTATTGATATGGCAAAAATGACTGCGATCGTCTCTTTTTTATACTCTAACAAATGTTATCACACAATAAAACTTACTTCAGCATGATACACGAGACTTTTTACTATCATTTATCACAATGTGATATATTTTTCTTACTTATTTTTTTTTAATATAACACTCGAATGTCCTTCAAACGTGCTTTGATGATGTTTTCTTTGTATTTGTATTTGTCAAAATTAATTTCAAAAATAGCACTTTCACATGTATCTTCTCTAGCTCGTCTTATCACAACGTATTTGCGAGACACCTCTCTAGAAGAAAAACTCTCACGCACAATCTTCTGCACAAACAACCATGAATGTAAGAAATTCTACGTCGCATCGCGCGTGCGTAAAAATTCTACAATGGCTACCATTCTACCCCCGGGAAAATCACCAGTGGTTAAATTTAACATGTAATTTAGTTGCTTTACGTTGCAATCAGTCTCTTGGTAGTACAGACAATACTATAGACAATAGTCGAATGACTCATCCGATCTTACTTTAAAGACCATTTGGTAATAAGCTAATTTATAAATTGTCTCCCCGGTATCAGATTCTTTGTAATGCCATACATTATCGTTATCACGACGCGGAAAATGCATGCAATAAGTTTGTAATGGCTACTAAAATATTCCGATAATATGGTAGAATGGTATGTAAGATAACGTAATCTTTGCAAATCTGCGTGCACAAAATCGCAGCAGCTGCCAATCGGAATGGATTTCTTCAATAATGAGTACTACTTTACCCGACAACTACTGGAGTCGGTCGGTCTGTGGCCCTATGAAAAGCCAGAACGTCGATTCATTCGAATGCTCTGCATATCCTTCATTCTCACTCAAAGCATACTAGCTCAGGTAGGTCTCTGATGGTATATGTATTCTATTATCCCCATAGGGAAGACTGATTCTCACAGTCATTTAAGTTAGCGAATCTAAAAAATAATGAAAAAAATAAGAGCAAAACTCATGTAGTGTTTTATGTAGATAGAGTAGCATAGCCAAAGTTCAATTTTTTTATTTATATTATTTAATTAAAATGACATTTTATTGTTAGGGATCACAAATGTATGTAAATTTATCAAAAAAATATGTAAATTAAAAAATGAATATCGAATTACAGAAAGTAACTTAAATTAGATAAGTCTTATGAGTTTTTATGAAACATAAAAGTGTTAATTATATTTGAAAATTATAGAACAATGTGAATTGTTTAATGGTGTTTTTTAGGATATTACTATATTTTTAGGGGATATTACTATATATATTGAATATTGTATGTGCGCGCGCGTGTGTATGTGTGTGTATATAGTTAATTTAAAATAAGACATCCTGTATACAACAAGATATTAATGTCATGTTACACAATTTCAAAGTATGTAGAAAGTGTTCTATGGAACATTTTTCAATAAACCCACAGTCAGAAATGTCTCCTTTCGTTGTTAAGTTTGCGTCATGAGAGTACACAATCCCTCGCACACGACATTGAAAACGTGAATGGATAGAGAGCTATGTTGTGCTCGGCATTCAGATCGGTGGTCACTTTGAATAGCTCCTGTAAACATTATTCCTATATACCATATATATATATCTTGACTTTGAAAATAAAAGTATAAATAAAGCAAATAAATAACAAAAACAAATACAAAACCTCAAGATGAATTCAAACTTTGAGTCGAGCATAACGGTTCTATCCAGTGTCATACGCGAGGGATTACCTCGGCGTACTTAGTGATAAAAGGCATTTTCGACCATGGATTTATTGACAATAAAATGATGCTTAAGACCTTTTACTTAAAATTTTGTAACATAAATTTTTATATATTGCTCGTTGTTTGTTAAAAAGTTAGTAATAAAATAAGATTAAGGTTTTTAGCGAAATGAAATCTATTATTGTAATTCTGATTCCACATAGATTTTCATTTTTTTCTCGAAGTGAGATCCACTCATTCTCCTGCTTTCTGTACGAAAAGAGGTTTATTATCATACGGTTGCACATGAGTTTCCAATTTTTTGAAATTTGAAACCTATGCGAAATTCAAATTGAAAATTGAAAACCCATGTGGAGAACCGTGATAATAAAATAATAGACCTCATTTCGCACGAAGGCAGGGGAGATAGAAGGTACACTACAATTCACGTGTAAAGTTGGAAACTTCCCATGTGGAATTGTACAATAATAGACTTCGCACGGGAAGCAAGGAGGGATGGACCTCGCGTGGAGAGTTGAAAACCCATGTAAAACCCCACAACCTCTTTTCGCATTGAAAGTAGAAGGCGATATGGGGTGGAACTCGCTTCGCGTAAGAAGTTGAAAACGAAATACGGAACTATTAAACATTATTTTGTTAATAATTTTTGAACAATCAATAGCCGATGGTTAAAACCTACTGAAGGTAGACTTAATCAAAAGAGTGGTTTTTATAATATATGTCAAAGTAAAGGACATTTTTGCGGAAGTTAATCTATATAAATATTTATCTGTACTTGAATTAAAAGAAGAATTTTAAGAAGAAATTAAGAATTTTGTTTCTAGTTGGCAACGTTTATTACACATGAATTTAGTACATCGCTATTCATTGATGTCTTTTCATTTACCATTCTTTGCATGGTTTATTCTCTGAAATATAATACAGTATATTTTAATTCTAATCACGTAAGTCATCTGAATCAATTTTGAGAAGTTGATTAGAAGATTCTATGAAATATCTATTTAATATTTTAAATCGTTCGTAATCGTAGGTAAAGAATCTTTTTGATCAAATTCAATGTGATTGGAAATTGATAAGAAACATGGACGAACTGAAAATAGTTAAAAAATATGCAGATAAAATAAAATTTTGTGCTTTCTTTTCCGGATGTAAGTAAAATGGAATACATTATCTTATCGAATAATGTTTATAGAACATAAATTTTATTTAAATATAAATAAGAAAATTAAATTAAAAGAATCTGTCAGAGATAGCAAATTATCGAAAACAAATTATCTCATATTGTTACGTATAAAACGTAAATTCCCACACACATGCGCAAAGAGTCGTGCACGATGTATATATGTATGTATGTATGTACAATTAATTATTGTAAACATCGTCTGTTAAATTTGAATGTTTTCAGCAATCGTTTATCCTGGGACATTCATCTTTATTATAGTTATATTTATACCAAATTTTCTCGACTTCATAATGCCATTAGATGAGCCTCGTCAACGACAATTACCAATAAAAATAGAATTATTTCTCGATCAAGAAACATACTTTTACTTTATTCCACCTTTGTTTACAATAACCGCTTTTGTGGGTATGACGATATTTATGGCAACAGAAAACATGTACATGATATTTGTACAGCATTCTTGTGCATTGTTTGAACTTATCAGGTGAAACAAAAGAAATTCTCTATGGACAATATTTTGTGCTTAATTTTTGCATTTAACTTCAAATAAACATTATGTTTTAAACATTACTATTTTGTGGAAAATAAATTTAATAAATTAGCAAGTTTATTTTTTAATAGTTTTCTTACTACAATTTCTTACTACATGTTTTACTTAAAGATATAATTGTATTTGCAGCTATCGTTTAACATGTGCATTCAACACATGTTTATCGACTCCTTCAAAAACTAAATGCAGACTTTGCACTAAGTTGTTAAGTGCTTTTAACATTCATCAACATTGTTTAGAGTAAGTACTTGAAATACATACTTTGAAATACTTATAATTGGCGTGGGACGGTTACAGAACATTCAGAAAACATTCACGAAAACATTGCGGATATTTCAGAAATATTTGCCATATTTCGACGCCAATGTATTGCGTAATAATAATATTTTAAAGTGTAACAAGATCATATGTATTTGTTATCATTAATTTGTATATTATCGTTATTTAGCATAATTTTTTATTTATAACATACATTATTATCTTAATTTTTCAAGATTTATCGAGAATATACAACACAAATTTTCAACATCTTATTTTATTCTATTTATACTTGGTGTGGCTTCGTCGAGTGTTAATTTGTTTCGCGTGAGTAACACTTTTAAAGTACACACATCAAAGATATATAAATCATAAATGGTCCGACAATATTATATATTCACCGATGACAGTTTTTTGAGGCAGTCACGATGCATAATATATTCCTAGCTATTGCAACCGGTTTGTTTGTATACTCTCATTTATGCTATGGTTTTTTTATGAACTATTTTGGGCAAGATATAATTGACCATAGCGAATATTTATTTCAACAAATGTGAGTATATCTTAATAAATAATATACTAATTTTTTACTTCACACACAAAATAGTATTTTACGTATTACAAATATGCGCGCGCGCGCGCGTGTGTGTGTGTAATACACATATACATATATTAATATACATTATTATTACATAATATATTAATTATATATATTACACATATACATACATACGTATATACTATATTACATATATTAATATTATATATTAATATATAGATATAACACACAATGGTACTCAGCACCGCTATACGCCCAGAAATTATTACTTATGTCATTAAGACAAAGCATGAGAAACAGCAAGATTATCGTCGGCGGTTTATTTATTATGTCGTTCGAAGGTTTAACCACGGTAATATTACGTATATATTATAGAAAATACATATATTTTCATATTTACACATATACATACATTTTCTGTACGTATATTTCGTACTACATATATATTGTCAAGAAATGTATACCTAACATGAATCAATCTGTATTTTAAATAATTGTTAATAATTTATATATATATATATATATATATATATATATATGAATAAGATTTATCTTCTATTCAATGATCTTATAAGAACAAATATAAGAATAAATAATATAGTTTTCTTATAATTATATCTAAATAAAAGTATACTACTATACAATAGTAATAAAAGTACTATATACAAGGTGACTTATTTTAATTAATCCATTGAAATATTTCAGAACTCTTGAACTTAAACTCAAGAGTCTTAAGACTAAAATGTTTCAGACAAAAGTTGCTTAGCTGTAAGGAACAAAGAAGATGATAACTCTAGCTGTGATCTTAAAAAATTTATTTTGATCTGATTGATGAAAGCAAAATTAAATCATGTTAAAATTAAATCATAAAACTAAATTATCTTTATTATCTTATCTTGTTATCTTATTATCTTTTCTTTGTCTCAAACTTAATTTCTTTAAGATGAGTTGACTAAACGTTGATTAACCAATTAACTTGTAAGCTTTATATTTCAACAATGATTTATCAAAAAAAGACAAATATATGTCGTGCTAAAAAGATCTTAAAGCAAACTACAAGAATGTAAAATAAAAAAGAGATTCCTATTTAAAAATTTTTATGTGATACTGACTTGATCTTAAGGATATCTTCTTAAAGTCAACCAAAGTCATCATCTTCTTTTTTCCTAACAATTGAGCAACTTTGAAACATTTCTGCCTTTAACTTAAAGGTTGAATTTAAAATTCCAGTGGATTAATTAAAATGAGTCACCCTGTATAAAAGTCTGAAAATGTTATAATATAAATATAATTATTATTTAAAAAGATAAATATAATTATTATATAAAAATCAGAAATATATGTATAGAAAAGTTTTAAGAAAACGTAATTTTTATAAAATGATGAAACATAAGAAAAAACATAAGAAAGTAAATAATAAGTAAAAGTAAAAGAAATTTCTTGTTTCAGCTTCTAAGTATGTCAATGTCTTATTGTATGGTTATGTACTCGGCTGGTAAATAATCATGCGATGTATTTACGGCAATAAATGCAATTGTTACAAAATTGTCTCATGAGAACAGCATTACTAATATACATATAATAAATCAAAAGATTGGATTACCTAATTACAAAAATAAAAATATATAACAATATAATTATTCTATGACTTTTACTATATACAAAAGTTTCTTGGGAAAAATAATAGTTAATACTCATAATTAATAGTTTAAAAAATTATAATTTTTAAATTATACAAATACTACACGTTATATATTATTCTTATCTGCACAATTTTAATTTTTTCCTTTACTACTTTTTCTATATTTGCATTTAACATTTGTCAAATTACAATGATTTACTAAATTGACACAATTGTTTTGATATTTTATTTTATTTTTTATTTGAAAAACTTGTATTGAGCAATGGTTTTGATAAATATCTCGAGTTATGAATAATTTGCAACGTAAGCTTGTGGTGATAAATGTGATATTTATAAGAACAATTTACGATAATTGATAGAATGATGAAATGCAACAGTTATCTACATATGTTTCATCTGCGTCATCGTATAGTATTGCTATGAAAACATGTGTTTGTAAATCATTTGTTTACATAATATGTTTACATTTATGAAAATTATTACTTTATATTTTGTTCTATTTTAAAAATCATCAAAGATACCTATATGTTCAATACATTTATAACTTAATCTTTTTTTATAATTACATCCATAAAAGATTTTATTTTAATAACAGTTTTAGAATTGTATTAATAAAAAGATGTCGAAAAAAGGAATTATTTTTCAGATTATCACTATATATATCATTATATATCAATATTATATCACTATTATCAATATTATATCACTGTCTTGGCTGATACTGATAGCGACGATTAAAAGATTATACTGTTTATTTTAAATTGATGTACAATAAATTGAATTTTAACTTACATTAATTTTAATTGTTAAATTGCACAACGGAATCTTCTTTTGTTATTTAATTAGAAGAGAAACAAATCAAGTGTTTCATTAATTGTTAATAGGAACTACTATAACAATGTATTATTTTTATTGTCTTAAATTGTAATATAAATATTTTTTTAATTAATAAACAAACTGTTTTTATATAAAAAATCAGCACTAAAAATATTTGGATTATTATTACTTTATAGCGAAAGACTCGATGATAAAAGACATGTAGAAAAGTATTTGTGTTACGAGTCCAACGAAGGAATTACAAAAGTATATAATCAACTAATGATATATCGTATTTTGTATACTCTCTTGCACCCTACTACAAACATGAGAGAAATTATACTGACTTTATAAAAGAAAAGCGAATGCGATCTAATCTAAGTAATTTATATAATTATATTATTTACTATTATTTCGATGTAATACGCTATTTGTCATAGCCATTTCACATCCCTTGGCTTGTATAAGTAATTCCCCTATCTTTTTTTCGCGCTGCAATAATGTCATGCATTATTAAACAACTGCAAACATCTTCTTTTTACCTTTTGGTTACGATCGAAAATGTACTCTTAGTTGTCTCGCAGAAATGGACTTCGATGGTAATCGGTACTATACGCTTAATCGAGTGATGTTATCAACTGTCGGACTATGGCCGTACCAAAACGCATGGCACATCCAAATTCAAAGAATTTCTTGCTTATTTTATTTTGTATTTTTCATAATAGTTCAGGTATCACCAAATATTATTGCTGATAAATGAGGATAATTACAACCATTAACCATATTATATTTTAATTTTACTTTGTTTTATCTATAATATAATCATATTATAATTATAATAAATTATATTCTATATTGAACGACTTTTTCAGTTAACTACATTTGCTACATATGAATATCACTTGGATTTTGTTCTTGAAATTTTATCATTTACGTTTCCTTGTTTTATTGTCATCCTGAAATATGTCACATATTCTATGAAAATCAAATCGGTAAGTCACAGTCAGTACTTACTACGACATCATTCGACAATATTTTTAAAACTATACTTTCTTGTGAATTAATCTATAAATTTATTTAACATTAAAATTAAAAAAATATGAGTATGTACAATAGAAAGATACAATAAAATTTTTTACTTTAAGTAAAAATTATTTATCTCTACAATTGTTAACAAATAGAAGTAAAATTATAAAGTAATTACATAATTAAATTATTATAAGATTTGTCACTAACATATTTTGAAATAAATAAATTATATATATTTAAAAAGATCACAGTAGACATAAGGTTTAAAATGAACAAATGCAGTAATTTAAGAACTAAGCATTGTTATAGATATAAAAGTAACATACATTGTACATAATTATAGATAAAAAAGATAATGGAGATGATAAAGTATGATTGGAATACACTAAAAAATAAAATGGAATATGAAATAATTAAGAAATATACTTATATAGGATCATTTTACGCACAGTTGTTTGCACGTAAGATTGATGAAACTTTTTTATGCTATACATAAGTGTGCGAACTATATTAGTATTATATAAATAACGTATATATGTTACACTTGTATGTGAAGTAATAAAATCTCCAAAATATTATTTTCATCATAATTTTTTACAGATATAAAATTAATCATCTTAGAAATTATTTATTATTTTCTAATTTAATTAATTAATTAAAATTTTAAAAATGTTTTATTTTTTACTATATGCTAAGTATATTAATCATCTCAATTGTTGTATTGTTGCTTTGTATTTGTGTTCAAGTTCTTTTAATCTTCATACAACAGTCAATATTAATCGTAATCATATTTATAATTATTAATAATTACAGTAATGGTCTATATTGCTCCGATATTGTTCGCCTGTGTACATTTGGTACCAGATTTTCTTGATCTTGTGGCACCGCTTAACCAGTCTCGTCCACATCACCTGTTGATTTTAGTAGAATACTTTGTTGACAGCGATAAATACTTTTATCCTATTTTTCTACATGCTGTCGTGAGCATGTTTATGATTCAAATTATACTAATGTCTACGACATCTATATACGTAGCATTCATACAGCATGTATGTGGAATGTTTGAAATAGCTAGGTAAGAAAAAATAAAACGTGAAGAATTAATAGAGATTCTGACATTTGAAATCTCATTTTCAACTCTATTATTGGGTTGGCAAGAAAGTAATTTCGGTTATATATTCATATATTGTATATATACTACATATATATGTATATATATATATATATATATATATATATATATATATATATATACAGGGTGATTCAAAATAAGCGTATGTCCTTAAAGAGACATATTCCTAAGCGTATTCTAAGACAACTTTTCCTTTGCCAAAAATTTTTCCGGAGCTTAGTTTTCAAAATACAAAGAAAAATAGGTAGCGTATCGTGAGTCGAGTACAAGAGATAAGCAGGGGCGAATAAACTTTTTAATAAAGACTTGCCTCCTCCTGAAAACTTTTACATTTAATTTTTATAATAGTTTTGATTACTATCACAAATCTTGGGTTTTTTAAAATAGTGTTTCTAGATATTTACCCAAATAATATATCAATTAATTAAAGAAGATGCCACACACATTGTCGGTCGAGTTGGATCTTAGTAGCCTCATAGTAATATTTTTGTATAAATTTTGTATATATTTTTTTAACTCAGTAAACTGCATGCTGATTATTTATCGTTTTAAAATATAGTTTTGAACAGTTAAAATATAGTTTGGAACAGTAAATCCACATACTTAAATCGATTTAAATTTTGATATATCCTTTTTAAATCACTGTTAAGAATTTATTGCAAAAAATATCACTCCAACAAGGGAGTTCGAACCTGGAATTTCTAGAATACATTTTCGAGTGTCTTTATCAATTCGACCACTGAAGTTTGTACATATCCTATTATACAAATAATATAGTCTTACATTGAAATTTTATTTTTAAGATTAATTCCATATTATTGGAAAACTGTGACTTTAAGAGACATTCAAAGAAAAATATATTTTTGAGTTATTTGGTATTTGAATGTATTTATTTTAATATCAATGTAAAATATTGTGCTCAATATTTCTAAATTTTATGTAGAAAACATTATTGAATTTTGGTTTTTAATAAGATATAATTTTATACTTTCAGCTACCGTATCGAACATGTTTTGGACAATTATGAAAGAGGAAATTCAGTTTCTGAAAGACATTGCGTAGCTTGCGCTAAAATAATCAATGCCGTCGACATTCACAGACGAGCTATCGAGTCGGTAGTTTCTCATGGCATTATTCAGGATTTAAATATTATTTATACATTTCTTTAAACTTAAGTATTGTGTGGTAATTTTCTCACAGATTTTCATGATATATTCATCTATCCATCTGTATGATATATTTATCTATTCTATTTCGAAACTGGTTAAACAATCTGTAATAGTTTCATAATATCTTTGAGTGGTCCATATAACATTTTTTGTCTCATTGTTAAAGGTTTTTCGAATTCATGAAGAATACTTTTATAGTAATGTATTTTTTCCTACTTTTGCTCGGCGTAGCATCTTTAACCGTTAGTCTATGTCGCGTGAGTAAAATTTTGCGCAATTGATAATTTCCATTAATGAAATATATTTGCAAAGCATTTTTTCTTCTGCAGAGATTTAAGACTTAAAAAATTTTTTAGGCTGTAATTACAAAGGGAAATATTGAAAATATTGTTCCTATAACAAGTGTGTTTATTCACTTATTTTATTTCTTTTTTGTCAATTATTCGGCACAAAAAGTGTTGAACCATAGCAATAATTTTTTATCAAGAACGTAAGTTAGTAAAGATCGATATTTTTTGAAATATACGTAATTTATTATTTTCTTTCCATTGTGCACAAAAATATTACCATTTCTGGTAAATGTTTACCTTCACAGACCCCCCTCCAATGACCTTGACCTTGACATATGTTGTCCCCCTGAGTGACCTTCAGAAGGTTTTAGCCGTCGCTCGTTTTTTATTAAAAAGTTATTAACAAAAAAAGTTTGGGAAATAGTGAATTTGGAACACATCCACACACACAGACACGCGCGTGCACACACACACACACACTGAAGGGGGGGTGCGGGGGGCCCCCCACCCGCACCCCCCCTCGCCGGGTGGAACTCGCTCCGCATGGAAAATCGCATGGGTGTGAAAATCGTTTCGCAAAAATTAACGGGTGGAAACTTTCTACACGAAGCAAGTTCCACCCACACTTATGTGTGTAGTTTTTCGGTAGTGGAGCCCCCCCGTAGGGGGGGCGGAACACACTGCCTCCACGCGTACACTTTTCAATGCGAAGTGAGGTTTCATTTTAAGACAAATTATCAGAATGTTATCTGTACGAAAATCTATCGTATATTAGTTTACTTTCGGATTCCGTTTCAAAGTCATAGAAATATCAACAATAGTAGGAATGCCATATACACACACAATGTGGTGAAAGTTCTTTTGTTCATTGATCATTGGCGGTAAATGTGTAAATGTGTATTCAAAATAAGTGCCAAATTTTTCAAACTTCTTTTGTTCATAACTTTTTAACGAGCAGTAACCGAGGACTAAAACCTTCAGAAGATCACTCAGGAGGATGACCTTGACAACATATGTTAAAGTTGGGGTGTGTGTGTGCGTGCGTGTGGATGTGTTCCAATTCGCTATTTTTCAAATCTTTTTTTGTTAATAACTTTTTAATAAAAAACGAGCGACGGCTAAAACCTTCAGAAGGTCACTCAGGAGGATGACCTTGACAACATATGTCAAGGTCAAGGTCATTGGAGGGGGGTCTGTGAAGGTAAACATTTACCGTCGCAATAATTACTCATAGTTCTGTCATATATAAAACTTTTCTTAACATAAATAAAGACATAATATAGTTATTTTAAATGCTGTAAGCAAAAATATATTTTTTCTTTATTTGATTTATGTAAAAAATATATTTATTGTTGTTAAAATTATAAATATTAGTAAAAATTAAATTTGTAAGGTGAGTATGTATCAGAATTTTATTTTTATTATTTTTAATGAATACTGTATTAATATAACAAAGTAAAAATTTTAATACATACATTGCAATTTCAATTTTTTGCATAAATTACATAATAATTTTGTGTGTGTGTGCGCGTATGTGTGTGTATGTGTGTGCGCGCGCATGCGTTATGTGTCAATAATAAAACATATTAGTATGTGTATAGATGTGTGTATATATATATATATGTTTATTTATTTATTATACAACAGTAATTAATAGTGATATATTGTTATTATATTTGTAGATATAATTCTAAGTGGCATATAATGCCACTACACGCACAGAAATTGATATTATTTGTAATGCAAAGAAGTTCGAAAAATTGTATGTTACGTGTAGGTGGTACCTATGTTGCGTCATTGGAAGGTTTTACTACGGTAATATTATTTTTTTATCTTTTAATATATGTATTTAATATTACTTTTGGCATATATGTTATCCTCTTTGCAAATACTCTTCTTATTCTAGGCTATCAGTTCATCCATATCTTATTTTATGGTACTTTATTCAATACGATGATGTTGTAAACGATAATTGCAGTCAATATTATTAAAAAAAGTATTGTTTAATTAATAATAAGTGTACAATACAATCTAAAAGATTTTATAATTATACACAATTATAAAATTTTACAAAATTACGCAATAAGGCATCACCAAAAATATTGTGTTTGTCTTGTATAATACATACCAAGTAATATAAATGTGTCGTTTCTTGCATTTGTTTCATTTCTTCATTACTTAACTTCTCCACAAAATGTCAAAGTATATTAACCATAATTTTAAATATTTACAATCTACAATTTCATAAATTTTAATGTATTAATTAATTAATGTAAAATTAATATACTATTGTCTGTGTATTATCTAATTAAAAGATAATATAATTAAAAGATAATATAATATCTTAGTATAGAGCTTTAACTTTATGTATCTTACGGATAAAGTTACGAAACGTAATGCACGACAAACAGAATAATACTGACAGACAGACTAAGTGAAATAAAGCGCAACTGTAACTGCGCTTGCGTAGGTAAAAATAAAATAGAATAGATCCAAGAGACACTTTGATAACAGTCTATAGAATGATTTATAGAATGAAAGAATAATTTACATAATTTCTAGCACCCGCATCTTTTCTCATTCTATTGCAAATATTGCCTTTATTTTGTCATTATTTTCCTCGCCTTATATAACTTATATTACATTAAACTAGAATTTGTGATATTGGATAATATCTGAAATTATATTAGAAGAAAGTTCTTCCGAGGAGAAGTCTAATAAAGAGTATTGTTGAACGTTACTGAAGTGAAAGAGACCAAAGCATTTTGAACACGCTCTTCTCAAAGGAATGGAATTTCTTGGATATCAATACTATAAACTATATCGAATCTTTTTCTTGTCAATTGGTCTATGGCCATATTGTGACTCATTTTTTAAGCGAATTTATGTATTTATCTGTATTTTCATAATTCTATCTTTGTTAATTGCCCAGGTACAATTTACAAAAAATTCACTGTAAATAATTAGATGACATTTTAATACTCAATATTTTATTAATACTAACATAAGATTATAATCTTACATAACGTTATAATAATACGTCATTTTTAAATGGTTCACATTTATAATATACTTGTTTCATTTTATGTCTTTTTCTAACTGTAATATTTTCATGATAGCACTTAAGCAAAATATTTGTTACAGAAAGTTTTATTTTTGAACGCTGTCTACAATATACAAATACTATTTAAATTAACTATTTTTAAACGTATATAAAGATGTTTCAAATAATCTTACAAAGATATTAAATTTAATTTCTTTTAGCATTAGAATTATTTGAAATAATATAGAAGGCTATAGAAATATACAGGGTGAGGAATACGTGTGGAAACCCTTAAATATCTCAGAAATTAAGCATTTTAGAAAGAAATGTTTCAGACAAAAGTTGTAAGGTTGAAAAAGCTATATTTACTGATCTTATCATTTTGACTTTGCGTGGCGTCGCCATGGTCAGACCAAACGTCAGACCAACTGAATGTTTCTCAAGATATTTTGTATTTTATGTCAAAATGCTATATCTTTCAAGCCTCGTAACTCAAAAAGTACTTTATGAAAAAATACTTTATTATAGTGTTTTGGAAAGCTCTCGAGATAAGCTACAAGAATATGCAATAATACATCGGGTGTCCCATTTAAAAAATTCAACATGACCTTGGCGACACCATGCAAAGTCAAAATGATAAGATCAGTAAATAGACCTTTTTCAACCTTACAATTTTTGTCTGAAACATTTCTTTCTAAAATGCGTAGTTTCCGAGATATTTAAGGGTTTCCATACTTTTTCCTCACCCTGTATATATTTTGTATTGAAGTAATATACTTTGTGCGAGTTACATAACTATGTCCTTTGATTTTTTAACATAATAACCAAATAAAAATAAATTATTATCGCAAATATATAATGAACAATATATTCATATAATATATTCTCTCTTAATAATATGTCGAATAAGAATTTTTTTTAATTATAAAATAAAAAATTATAAGAATTATATGTAAGTAATTCTTCATAATTTTTGTACAAAAAACATTCGTACTTTGTATTATTAACTGATAAGAGAAGAAACTGTTTTACTAGCTTGATACTGTATGTATACAATTTTTGATTTTAGTTGTTAAAACTATTTACAATGGAATACAATCTTGAGTTTGTGTTGACTGATCTGTCGTTTGCTGTTCCTTCTATAATTTATCTTTTAAAATATAGTACTTTTTATATACAATCTCAAAAGGTAAAGTGTTACATAAAATTAATTTTCCAATTTCATTGTTTGAATTTTTTATCAATAAACTTAACTCGTGACGCAGATTAAAGAATGTATGGAACATATTCGAATTGATTGGAATATGTTACAAGACAAAGAAGAAATCGAGATAATACGAAAATATACAAAGATTGCAAGAAGATTTATGTATATATTTGTGGGTAGGATTATAAACAAAAAATATAAATTATACGAAATAGACATATTGTCTATGAATGTTTTTTGTTTGTAATTTCTTATAGACTATTTTTTTAAATGCTTTGTGATTTCAGGCATAACTTATCCTACTACCGTTGTTTATCTTTCACTACCGTTTTTACCAGATATTCTTGACATTGTGACACCATTAAATGAATCACGCATGCGATATCTTCCACTCCTAGTGGAATATTTTGTTGATGAACAAAAATACTTTTATCCCATATTATTGCATTCGATCGTAGCGATTATTATCGGAATTATAACAATTGTAGCTACAGAAACATTGATTTTTGCATATTTTTATCATATTTGCGGCATGTTCGAAATAGTTAGGTAAAATATATATGTGGTAAAATGAAGATTTATAACTAAGAAGAATTATTCTAGTACATATATAGTATATATCATAAATGACTAAGAAGAATTATTCTAGTATACGAGGTGTGATCAAAAAATAAGGTGACTTTTTGAATTTCGCGCGCTCTGTACACTCTAATTTCAATATTTTTTGTTGTTGTGTTGGTACACTCATCACGATCATATGTTCACAGTTTTGACTATATAGTATGTGTTGTTTTTATTTGAGAGGCATAAAGGTTAGACTCGTGTTTGCGTGCTCAGCGATTTTTTGCTGTTGAAAATAATGGAGCAGAGAGTTTGTATTAATTTTTGTGTAAAAAATGGTATTAAGTGTTCAAAAACTCTTGAAATGTTGACAGTGGCGTACGGTGAGTCAACTTTGAGCAAAAAAAATGTTTATAAATGGTATAAGTTATTCCAAGAGGGTCGAGAAAATGTTAACGATGAACCTCGCTCTGGACGCCCCCGCACGTCAAAAATCGACAAAAATGTTCAGGAAGTGAAAGAAATTGTGTTGAAAAATCGTCAAATCACGATTAGAGAAGTAGCTGATGATCTTAACATATCGTTTGGCTCATGCCAATCAATTTTAACGGATGTTTTGGGTATGACACGTGTGTCAGCGAAATTCGTTCCAAAACTGCTTAATTTTGATCAGAAGCAGCATCGCATGAACATCGCCCAAGACATGTTGGACGACGTCAATGATGAGACTTGGCCCCCTGTGACTTTTTCCTCTTCCCAAAATTGAAAAGGCCCTTGAAAGGACGAAGATTTGCGACGATTGAGGAGATTAAGGCTGCATCGCTGAAGGAGCTCAAGGCAATACCCAAAAGTGCATTTCAGAAGTGTTTTGACGACTGGAAAAAGCGCTGGCACAAGTGCATTGTATCAGAGGGGGATTATTTTGAAGGGGATAACATAATTTTGGATGAATAAATGAATATTTTTTTATAAAAATGAAAAGTCACCTTATTTTTTGATCACACCTCGTATATAATTACATAAGCTTAACTACTTTGCATTTATTATAGTTATCGAATAACTTGTGCACTGAATAAGAACATATTAATAACATTAAATCAGGAAAATACAATTCGTGTCAAATTAATTGATGCTACAGAAATTCATCAAAGAACTTTTGAGTTGGTAATCTAGATTTTTATTAACAATATTTGAATTGTTTTGATTTGTTCATAATTTCTCCATAATTCTTTTATTTAATTATTTTAAACAAATCTTTCAATTCAATTTTATTCATTTTTTTTAAATAAGTATTTTATTAATTAAAGAAAGAATTTTTTGTATAAATTCTTAATGCTTTATTAATGTATAAATATTTTTTGTTTCCATTATTACAGATATTTTTATTTATCTTCATAATTTTTATTAATTTATCACGATTAAAATACAGTTATTACATTATGTTATAAAATTTCAAATTTTTATTAAAAATATTTTTAATGACATAAAATTTCCATTTTTAAAGGTTTTTTGAGTATTTAACATCTACAATTTCATTATCCTACTTTATTCTAATTATTCTGGGTGTAGCTTCTTTGAGTATAAACTTATTTCGTGTAAGTAAAAAATAAATTCATTAATCTTTAGTATGTTAATATGTGTTAACATGTGTAATAAAAATACTTTTATCATATCTATTTATTTCAATAGTAGATTAACATCATAGAAAATATAAATAAATCTTTTTTTGATACGTTTTAGGTTGTTCAAACTCTCACTGTACCAGATCAAAAGAAGGATGCAGTACCGTTCATGATATTTGTATTCGGTCATTTTTATTATATGTTTATATGTAATTATATGGGACAGAAGGTTACAGATAGTAGTATAGAAATTTTTAAAAAAGCGTGAGTATTATTGATGAATTATAATAACTTAATCCATTTCTGTTTCATGCGTTTGCGCGCGCGCGTGTGTGTGGTGTAGTTTTACATTTCAAGATAAAATTATTTTTTTATTTTATAGGTCAATATTTAATTGTACCTCTCTTTTAATTATAATTATTTTTATAATTCCAATTAAAATTATTATTATTAAAATTAATTATTATTAAAATTTTATTATTACAAATTATTACAAATACTATTAATTGAATATGTTGGTAAATATAAGAAATTACTGAAGTTAATAGACAAAAATTTAAAATTGATAAAAATATCTCCATTAATTATGCTTAATCAATGCAGAGTGCGCACACACAATGAATGGAACAACTTTTTTTCTAGTACAGAGTACATTGAATATTATGAATTTCTAGATATGATACACAATGGTATACCGCTCCTTTGCAAATACAAAAATTATTATTGTTTATATTGCAAAGAAGCATGAAATCTTGCACATTGGTTATGGGTAACCTGTATTATGTGTCACTGGAACAATTTACTACGGTAACTTGTGTCATAAATGTGACAATAAATTTTACTTCTAGTTTGCCCCAAAATAATAAATTTATTTTCTCAGCTTGCGAGCATGCCGGTATCTTACTTCACAGTAATTTATTCTACGCAACAGTGAAATTTGTAAAAAGAGTGGAAACGTGACTAATATATTATATAATAATTTCTATTCGAAGATAATAGTTATTTTTAGAACATTTTATAGATCAAGAATATCAAGCTATGGATTTAAAACGGCTTATATTAATTCGAGATAGACTGTTCTTTGTCTATTGTTAATAAATAATAATTTGCACTCTGATAATGTCTCTTTTAATTACACTATATGTATTTTAATAATATTAATTGCATTAAGTATTTAAAATTTACATTAAAATAAAATTATTTTTATTTAGAATATAATAGAATATAATAAAATATATAAGAATATAATAATATAATATTAATATAGAATATATATTATATATAATATAATGGAATATATATAGAATATAATAGAAATAGCGTTATATCAGTTTAAAATTTAATCTGCAAATCGAAGTGAATTCAATGACGCTTTTATATCTACCTGTTATTATTCTTATGGATTACATTTTAATAATATTGACATTAAGTAAACATCGAAAAAAAAGTTAGAAATATATTAGATGACGATTTACGCCATATAAACATCAACAAAGAAATTGTGTGTTATTACGCTCCCCCAACTTGAAATATAATAACGATAAAGATGCTATTGTCTATGAAACATGAGATACTCAAGCAAATCCAAATAATTTGCAATATCTTCTTTTGGTTCTAATGAAAGAATCAATAATTATTTTTAGTTTTTAGGTTAGGTAAAAGATAAATAAATAATATATTATTATTTAAAAATTATTTAAAATAACAATAATAAAATACGCCCACATGCACACACACACACACGCGCGCGCGCGCGCACAATATTACCTCAGCCATATTTTTCGCAATAAATTATTTATCTAAAGAGGGTGGGAGTTCATATTAGCACCAACATTTGAAATCATGTTGATTCTAAGTTGGTGATTGTTAGTGTTTTAAGTTCGACTATGTCGGCGCGCATCTTATTTGATTATGTACTGCCTTTACGCAGATCGTTGATTAGCCATCAAAGACCCAGGTCTGACCGTATATATATATATATTGAACAATGTGAATTGTTCAATGGCGTTTTTAGGATATTACTATATTTTTAGGGGATATTACTATATATTGTTGCACGCTCGCACACTACAGTCCCTCACGCACTCACGATTTGCGGCACTCTCGCGGAAAGAAGCGACTCGTTAATAAATGTAAACGTACGATTTATTGACAGATAAAAGATACAGGCGTCCATTTAATCTAACTCGACTATAAGCAACTCTCTTGGCAACGCATCAACAAGCGTCACCAGAAACGAGACTCAATCTCCGGTACGCATCTTCACTGCGTACCGGGTGACCAGGCGCGGGCGGAACAATATATTGAATATTGTATGCGCGCGCGCGTGTGTATGTGTGTGTATACAGTTAATTTAAAATAAGACATCCTGTATACAACAAGATATTAATGTCATGTTACACAATTTCAAAGTAGAAAGTGTTCTATGGAACATTTTTCAATAAACTCACAGTCAGAAATGTTTCCTTTCGTCCTAAGTTTGCGTCATGAAAGTACACAATCCCTCGCACACGACATTGAAAACGTGAATGGATAGAGAGTTATGTTGTGCTCGGCATTCAGATCGGTGGTCACTTTGAATAGCTCCTGTAAACATTATTCCTATATACCATATATATATATCTTGACTTTGAAAATAAAACTATGAATAGCTCCTGTAAACATTATTCCTATATACCATATATATATATCTTGACTTTGAAAATAAAAGTATAAATAAAGCAAATAAATAACAAAAACAAATACAAAACCTCAAGATGAATTCAAACTTTGAGTCGAGCATAACGGTTCTATCCAGTGTCATACGCGAGGGATTACCTCGGCGTACTTAGTGATAAAAGGCATTTTCGACCATGGATTTATTGACAATAAAATGATGCTTAAGACCTTTTACTTAAAATTTTGTAACATAAATTTTTATATATTGCTCGTTGTTTGTTAAAAAGTTAGTAATAAAATAAGATTAAGGTTTTTAGCGAAATGAAATCTATTATTGTAATTCTGATTCCACATAGATTTTCATTTTTTTCTCGAAGTGAGATCCACTCATTCTCCTGCTTTCTGTACGAAAAGAGGTTTATTATCATACGGTTGCACATGAGTTTCCAATTTTTTGAAATTTGAAACCTATGCGAAATTCAAATTGAAAATTGAAAACCCATGTGGAGAACCGTGATAATAAAATAATAGACCTCATTTCGCACGAAGGCAGGGGAGATAGAAGGTACACTACAATTCACGTGTAAAGTTGGAAACTTCCCATGTGGAATTGTACAATAATAGACTTCGCACGGGAAGCAAGGAGGGATGGACCTCGCGTGGAGAGTTGAAAACCCATGTAAAACCCCACAACCTCTTTTCGCATTGAAAGTAGAAGGCGATATGGGGTAGAACTCGCTTCGCGTAAGAAGTTGAAAACGAAATATTTTCCATACGGAACTATTAAACATTATTTTGTTAATAATTTTTGAACAATCAATAGCCGATGGTTAAAACCTACTGAAGGTAGACTTAATCAAAAGAGTGGTTTTTATAATATATGTCAAAGTAAAGGACATTTTTGCGGAAGTTAATCTATATAAATATTTATCTGTACTTGAATTAAAAGAAGAATTTTAAGAAGAAATTAAGAATTTTGTTTCTAGTTGGCAACGTTTATTACACATGAATTTAGTACATCGCTATTCATTGATGTCTTTTCATTTACCATTCTTTGCATGGTTTATTCTCTGAAATATAATACAGTATATTTTAATTCTAATCACGTAAGTCATCTGAATCAATTTTGAGAAGTTGATTAGAAGATTCTATGAAATATCTATTTAATATTTTAAATCGTTCGTAATCGTAGGTAAAGAATCTTTTTGATCAAATTCAATGTGATTGGAAATTGATAAGAAACATGGACGAACTGAAAATAGTTAAAAAATATGCAGATAAAATAAAATTTTGTGCTTTCTTTTCCGGATGTAAGTAAAATGGAATACATTATCTTATCGAATAATGTTTATAGAACATAAATTTTATTTAAATATAAATAAGAAAATTAAATTAAAAGAATCTGTCAGAGATAGCAAATTATCGAAAACAAATTATCTCATATATATATACATATATACACATATATATATATATATATGTGTGTATATATATGTATGTATGTATGTACAATTAATTATTGTAAATATCGTCTGTTAAATTTGAATGTTTTCAGCAATCGTTTATCCTGGGACATTCATCTTTATTATAGTTATATTTATACCAAATTTTCTCGACTTCATAATGCTATTAGATGAGCCTCGTCAACGACAATTACCAATAAAAATAGAATTATTTCTCGATCAAGAAACATACTTTTATTTATTCCACCTTTGTTTACAATAACCGCTTTTGTGGGTATGACGATATTTATGGCAACAGAAAACATGTACATGATATTTGTACAGCATTCTTGTGCATTGTTTGAACTTATCAGGTGAAACAAAAGAAATTCTCTATGGGCAATATTTTGTGTTTAATTTTTGCATTTAACTTCAAATAAACATTATGTTTTAAACATTACTATTTTGTGGAAAATAAATTTATTAAATTAGCAAGTTTATTTTTTAATAGTTTTCTTACTACAATTTACATGTTTTACTTAAAGATATAATTGTATTTGCAGCTATCGTTTAACATGTGCATTCGACACATGTTTATCGACTCCTTCAAAAACTAAATGCAGACTTTGCACTAAGTTGTTAAGTGCTTTTAACATTCATCAACATTGTTTAGAGTAAGTACTTGAAATATATACTTTGAAATACTTATAATTGGCATGGGACAGTTACAGAACATTCAGAAAACATTCACGAAAACATTGCGGATATTTCAGAAATATTTGCCATATTTCGACGCCAATGTATAGCGTAATAATAATATTTTAAAGTGTAACAAGATCATATGTATTTGTTATTGTATTTGTCATTAATTTGTATATTATCGTTATTTAGCATAATTTTTTATTGACTTATAACATACATTATTATCTTAATTTTTCAAGATTTATCGAGAATATACAACACAAATTTTCGACATCTTATTTTATTCTATTTATACTTGGTGTGGCTTCGTCGAGTGTTAATTTGTTTCGCGTGAGTAACACTTTTAAAGTACACACATCAAAGATATAGAAATCATAAATGGTCCGACAATATTATATTCACCGATGACAGTTTTTTGAGGCAGTCACGATGCATAATATATTCCTAGCTATTGCAACCGGTTTATTTGTATACTCTCATATATGCTATGGTTTCTTTATGAACTATTTTGGGCAAGATATAATTGACCATAGCGAATATTTATTTCAACAAATGTGAGTATATCTTAATAAATAATATACTAATTTTTTACTTCACACACAAAATAGTATTTTACGTATTACAAATATGCGCGCGCGCGCGCGTGTGTGTGTGTAATACACATATACATATATTAATATACATTATTAATACATAATATATTAATTATATATATTACACATATACATACATACGTATATACTATATTACATATATTAATATTATATATTAATATATAGATATAACACACAATGGTACTCAGCACCGCTATACGCCCAGAAATTATTACTTATGTCATTAAGACAAAGCATGAGAAACAGCAAGATTATCGTCGGCGGTTTATTTATTATGTCGTTCGAAGGTTTAACCACGGTAATATTACGTATATATTATAGAAAATACATATATTTTCATATTTACACATATACATACATTTTCTGTACGTATATTTCGTACTACATATATATTGGCAAGAAATGTATACCTAACATGAATCAATCTGTATTTTCAAATAATTGTTAATAATTTATATATATATTATATATATATATATATACATATATATATATATGAATAAGATTTATCTTCTATTCAATGATCTTATAAGAAAAATTATATAGTTTTCTTAAATAAAAGTATACTACTATACAATAGTAATAAAAGTGTTACTATATACAAGGTGACTTATTTTAATTAATCCATTGAAATATTTCAGAACTCTTGAACTTAAGACTAAAATGTTTCAGACAAAAGTTGCTTAGCTGTAAGAGACGAAGAAGATGATAACTCTGGTTGAACTTAAAAAATTTATTTTGATCTGACTGATGACAGCATGTCAAAATTAAATCATAAAACTAAATCATTATCTTTTCTTTGTCTCAAACTTAATTTCTTTAAGATGAGTTGACTAAACGTTGATTAATCAATTAACTTGTAAGTTTTATATTTCAACAATGGTTTATCGAAAAAGACGAATATATGTCGTGCTAAAAAGATCTTAAAGCAAACTACAAGAATGTAAAATAAAAAAGAGATTCCTATTTAAAAATTTTTATGTGATACTGACTTGATCTTAAGGATATCTTCTTAAAGTCAATCAAAGTCATCATCTTTTTTCTTCCTAACAATTCAGCAACTTTGAAACATTTCTGTCTTCAACTTAAAGGTTGAATTTAAAATTCCAGTGGATTAATTAAAATGAGTCACCCTGTATAAAAGTCTGAAAATGTTATAATATAAATATAATTATTATTTAAAAAGATAAATATAATTATTATATAAAAATCAGAAATATATGTATAGAAAAGTTTTAAGAAAACGTAATTTTTATAAAATGATGAAACATAAGAAAAACATAAGAAAGTAAATAATAAGTAAAAGTAAAAGAAATTTCTTGTTTCAGCTTCTAAGTATGTCAATGTCTTATTGTATGGTTATGTACTCGGCTGGTAAATAATCATGCGATGTATTTACGGCAATAAATGCAATTGTTACAAAATTGTCTCATGAGAACAGCATTACTAATATACATATAATAAATCAAAAGATTGGATTACCTAATTACAAAAATAAAAATATATAACAATATAATTATTCTATGACTTTTACTATATACAAAAGTTTCTTGGGAAAAATAATTAATAGTTAATACTCATAATTAATAGTTTAAAAAATTATAATTTTTAAATTATACAAATACTACACGTTATATATTATTCTTATCTGCACAATTTTAATTTTTTCCTTTACTACTTTTTCTATATTTGCATTTAACATTTGTCAAATTACAATGATTTACTAAATTGACACAATTGTTTTGATATTTTATTTTATTTTTTATTTGAAAAACTTGTATTGAGCAATGGTTTTGATAAATATCTCGAGTTATGAATAATTTGCAACGTAAGCTTGTGGTGATAAATGTGATATTTATAAGAACAATTTACGATAATTGATAGAATGATGAAATGCTACAGTTATCTACATATGTCTCATCTGCGTCATCGTATAGTATTGATATGAAAACATGTGTTTGTAAATCATTTGTTTACATAATATGTTTACATTTATGAAAATTATTACTTTATATTTTGTTCTATTTTAAAAATCATCAAAGATACCTATATGTTCAATACATTTATAACTTAATCTTTTTTTATAATTACATCCATAAAAGATTTTATTTTAATAACAGTTTTAGAATTGTATTAATAAAAAGATGTCGAAAAAAGGAATTATTTTTCAGATTATCACTATATATATCATTATATATCAATATTATATCACTATTATCAATATTATATCACTGTCTTGGCTGATACTGATAGCGACGATTAAAAGATTATACTGTTTATTTTAAATTGATGTACAATAAATTGAATTTTAACTTACATTAATTTTAATTGTTAAATTGCACAACGGAATCTTCTTTTGTTATTTAATTAGAAGAGAAACAAATCAAGTGTTTCATTAATTGTTAATAGGAACTACTATAACAATGTATTATTTTTATTGTCTTAAATTGTAATATAAATATTTTTTTAATTAATAAACAAACTGTTTTTATATAAAAAATCAGCACTAAAAATATTTGGATTATTATTACTTTATAGCGAAAGACTCGATGATAAAAGACATGTAGAAAAGTATTTGTGTTACGAGTCCAACGAAGGAATTACAAAAGTATATAATCAACTAATGATATATCGTATTTTGTATACTCTCTTGCACCCTACTACAAACATGAGAGAAATTATACTGACTTTATAAAAGAAAAGCGAATGCGATCTAATCTAAGTAATTTATATAATTATATTATTTACTATTATTTCGATGTAATACGCTATTTGTCATAGCCATTTCACATCCCTTGGCTTGTATAAGTAATTCCCCTATCTTTTTTTCGCGCTGCAATAATGTCATGCATAATGAAACAACTGCAAACATCTTCTTTTTACCTTTTGGTTACGATCGAAAATGTACTCTTAGTTGTCTCGCAGAAATGGACTTCGATGGTAATCGGTACTATACGCTTAATCGAGTGATGTTATCAACTGTCGGACTATGGCCGTACCAAAACGCATGGCACATCCAAATTCAAAGAATTTCTTGCTTCTTTTATTTTGTATTTTTCATAATAGTTCAGGTATCACCAAATATTATTGCTGATAAATGAAGATAATTACAACCATTAGCCATATTATATTTTAATTTTACTTTGTTTTATCTATAATATAATCATATTATAATTATAATAAATTATATTCTATATTGAACGACTTTTTCAGTTAACTACATTTGCTACATATGAATATCACTTGGATTTTGTTCTTGAAATTTTATCATTTACGTTTCCTTGTTTTATTGTCATCCTGAAATATGTCACATATTCTATGAAAATCAAATCGGTAAGTCACAGTCAGTACTTACTACGACATCATTCGACAATATTTTTAAAACTATACTTTCTTGTGAATTAATCTATAAATTTATTTAACATTAAAATTAAAAAAATATGAGTATGTACAATAGAAAGATACAATAAAATTTTTTACTTTAAGTAAAAATTATTTATCTCTACAATTGTTAACAAATAGAAGTAAAATTATAAAGTAATTACATAATTAAATTATTATAAGATTTGTCACTAACATATTTTGAAATAAATAAATTATATATATTTAAAAAGATCACAGTAGACATAAGGTTTAAAATGAACAAATGCAGTAATTTAAGAACTAAGCATTGTTATAGATATAAAAGTAACATACATTGTACATAATTATAGATAAAAAAGATAATGGAGATGATAAAGTATGATTGGAATACACTAAAAAATAAAATGGAATATGAAATAATTAAGAAATATACTTATATAGGATCATTTTACGCACAGTTGTTTGCACGTAAGATTGATGAAACTTTTTTATGCTATACATAAGTGTGCGAACTATATTAGTATTATATAAATAACGTATATATGTTACACTTGTATGTGAAGTAATAAAATCTCCAAAATATTATTTTCATCATAATTTTTTACAGATATAAAATTAATCATCTTAGAAATTATTTATTATTTTCTAATTTAATTAATTAATTAAAATTTTAAAAATGTTTTATTTTTTACTATATGCTAAGTATGATATATTAATCATCTCAATTGTTGCATTGTTGCTTTGTATTTGTGTTCAAGTTCTTTTTATCTTCATACAACAGTCAATATTAATCTCTATTCATAATTATTAATAATTACAGTAATGACCTATAGTGTTCCGATATTGTTCGCCTGTGTACATTTGGTACCAGATTTTCTTGATCTTGTGGCACCGCTTAACCAGTCTCGTCCACATCACCTGTTGATTTTAGTAGAATACTTTGTTGACAGCGATAAATACTTTTATCCTATTTTTCTACATGCTGTCGTGAGCATGTTTATGATTCAAATTATACTAATGTCTACGACATCTATATACGTAGCATTCATACAGCATGTATGTGGAATGTTTGAAATAGCTAGGTAAGAAAAAATAAAACGTGAAGAATTAATAGAGATTCTGACATTTGAAATCTTATTTTCAACTCTATTATTGGGTTGGCAAGAAAGTAATTTCGGTTATATATTCATATATTGTATATATACTACACATATATATATATATATATATATATATATATATAAATATAAAATCGAAATTACTTTCTTGCCAACCCAATATATCACTATAAAAATTTAATATATAACTAAATAATAAATAGTAACATGTATCCACAACTTATCTTTTCATTAATTTTATGTGTTTTGTAGAAATAAATATCTAAGTAAATTTAATAACAAAATGTATTTTTAATGTTAAAAATTTATAACAAATAATGGTAAATATCTAGAACTCTCACTCCAACAAAAACTCAAGTTTTTTTATAGCAATCAACGAAATTATTATCAAAGTGAAATGTATGAAAGCTTTTAGAAGGAAGCAAGTTTTTATTAAAAAGTTTATAGAAGAGAACACAATTTCATGACATAATTTACACTTAATAGAGCGTTTATTATTCTTGTTTATAAACATGTGTTAGTGATCAGAGTATCTATTGAGTAACGTTACCTGAAAACAGAAGAGAGGGAGGGGTGAACTTCTCTTCGCACGAAGAGTCGAAAATCTGTATGTGAAACCATATGATGCGATGGAAGTAGTTTCGCTCTGAAATTAGAGAAATACGAAGGTTTCCAATCTTCCCCACTTTGCGTGTTTCACATGCCACGTGTGTGTCCCATGTGAAACTCGTCGCTTTTATAAACTTTAAAAAATTACTTAATTCTTGATTAAAAATTGATGAGTACAATTCCACACGGTTTCCAATTTTCCACATAAAGTGAGATTCCCATATCTCCCTGCTTTCAAGGCGAAACTACTTATATCATCGTACACTAAGAGAAAAATGATATTTGGAACTATAATGACATAGTATAATAATTATAATTAGGAATATCATTTTTTATAGTAAATATTAGTATAATGTAGGTGATAATTACTTATATGGACATAATATAACTGACCCATGTAATTTTTTTACCAAAATATATAATTATTTTAAAAATGTAGTAAGATTACAAATATGGAAAAGTAAGAGAAATTAACCATTTTATATAGCTAATACAATTGAAATATTTGGCAAATATTGGTACAAATAATTATATTCTAATAACATGCTTTACTATACATATGTTAATAATAACAAAAAACCAGTGACAACAATGACAACTATAAATATTTGTTCACTTTGCTATATTTTGCATGTTTAATGAAACTATAAAAATATGTTTGAGGCCAAAACTAACTATAAAATATAGTTAGTTATGGTTTTCTAACCATTTTTTTCTCTCGGTGTACGGGGTTTCAACTCTTCAGGCGAAACAAGATTCACCCCGCATCTTCTATCTTTTGTTAGAAGCAAAACTACTTTTAATAGTGATGTTGCCAGTGATGTTGCCACTAATATTAATTTTTACCAATGAAAGTTAATTTTATTCAGTAAATTTTTTATTAATAACTTTTTAATAAAGACTTGCTTCCTCCTAAAAACTTTTATATATTTAATTTTTATAATAGTTTTGATTACTATCACAAAACTTGGGTTTTTTAAAATAGTATTTCTAGATATTTACCCAAATAATATACCAATTAATTAAAGAAGATGCCACACACATTGTCGGTCGGGTACAATCTTAGTAGTCTCATTGTAATATTTTTGTATAAATTTTGTATATATTTTTTTAACTCAGTAAACTGCATGCTGATTATTTATCGATTTTAAAATATAGATTTTTGGAACAGTAAATCCACATACTTAAATCGATTTAAATTTTGATATATCCTTTTTAAATCACTGTTAAAAATTTATTGCAAAAAATACTCACTCCAACAAGGGAGTTCGAACCTGGAATTTCTAAAATACATTTTCGAGCGTCTTTATCAATTCGATCACTGAAGTTTGTACATATCCTGTTATACAAATAATATATTCTTGAAATTTTATTTTTGAGATTAATTCCATATTATTGGAAAACTGTGACTTTAAGAGACATTCAAAGAGAAATATATTTTTGAGTCATTTGGTATTTGAATGTATTTATTTTAATATCAATGTAAAATATTGTGCTCAATATTTCTAAATTTTATGTAGAAAACATTATTGAATTTTGGTTTTTAATAAGATATAATTTTATACTTTCAGCTACCGTATCGAACATGTTTTGAACAATTATGAAAGAGGAAATTCAGTTTCTGAAAGACATTGCATAGTTTGTGCTAAAATAATCAATGCCGTCGACATTCACAGACGAGCTATCGAGTCGGTAGTTTCTCATGGCATTATTCAGGATTTAAATATTATTTATACATTTCTTTAAACTTAAGTATTGTGTGGTAATTTTCTCACAGATTTTCATGATATATTCATCTATCCATCTGTATGATATATTTATCTATCCTATTTCGAAACTGGTTAAACAATCTGTAATAATTTCATAATATCTTTGAGTGGTCCATATAACATTTTTTGTCTCATTGTTAAAGGTTTTTTGAATTCATGAAGAATACTTTTATAGTAATGTATTTTTTCCTACTTTTGCTCGGCGTAGCATCTTTAACCGTTAGTCTGTGTCGCGTGAGTAAAATGTTGCGCAATTGATAATTTCCATTAATGAAATAAAAATTGTAAAAACATATGCATATTAAACTTTATGTTTTAAATACTAATATAAATATATTTGCAAAGCATTTTTTCTTCTGCAGAGATTTAAGATTTAAAAAATTTTTTAGGCTGTAACTACAAAGGGAATTATTGAAAATATTTTTCCTATAACAAGTGTGTTTATTCACTTATTTTATTTCTTTTTTGTCAATTATTCGGCACAAAAAGTGTTGAACCATAGCAATAATTTTTTATCAAGAACGTAAGTTAGTAAAGATCGATATTTTTTTAAATATACATAATTTATCTTTTTTTTTGCATTGTGCACAAAAATATTACAATTTCTATTTATGTAGCGCTGCGCACAAGAATTTTTATAAATTATAATGTTAAAGTTTTTATAATAAAAATTAGTCGCAATAGTTACTCATAGTTTTGTCATATACAAAACTTTTCTTAACATAAATAAAGACATAGTATAGTTATTTTAAATGCTGTAAGCAAAAATATATTTTTTCTTTATTTGATTTATGTAAAAAATATATTTATTGTTGTTAAAATTATAAATATTAGTAAAAATTAAATTTGTAAGGTGAGTATGTATCAGAATTTTATTTTTATTATTTTTAATGAATACTGTATTAATATAACAAAGTAAAAATTTTAATACATACATTGCAATTTCAATTTTTTGCATAAATTACATAATAATTTTGTGTGTGTGTGTTGTGTGTGTGTGTGCGTAAAACATTATTATTAGCAAACTTATATTAGTATGCTTATTATTGTGTGTGTATTGTGTGAAATGCGTATTATTGTGTATTATTATTATTATTATTTGTGTTGTGTGTGTGTGCGTGTGTATTAAAACATATTGGTATGCGCATATTAGGTGTGTGTGTGTGTGTGTCCGTGTGTGTGTATTATTATTGCTGCGTGTGTGTCGTGGTGTGTGTGTGTGTGTGTGTGTTGTGTTTATATTTGTTTATTTATTTATTATACAACAGTAATTAATAGTGATATATTGTTATTATATTTGTAGATATAATTCTAAGTGGCATATAATGCCACTACACGCACAGAAATTGATATTATTTGTAATGCAAAGAAGTTCGAAAAATTGTATGTTACGTGTAGGTGGTACCTATGTTGCGTCATTGGAAGGTTTTACTATGGTAATATTATTTTTTATCTTTTAATATATGTATTTAATATTACTTTTGGCATGTTATCCTCTTTGTGGATACTCTTCTTGTTCTAGACTATCAGTTCATCCATATCTTATTTTATGGTATTTTATTCAATATGATGATGTTGTAAACGATAATTGCAATCAATATTATAAAAAAAGTATTGTTTAATTAATAATAAGTGTACAATACAATCTAAAAGATTTTATAATTATACACAATTATAAAATTTTACAAAATTATGCAATAAGGCATCACCAAAAATATTGTGTTTGTCTTGTATAATACATACCAAGTAATATAAATGTGTCGTTTCTTGCATTTGTTTCATTTCTTCATTACTTAACTTCTCCACAAAATGTCAAAGTATATTAACCATAATTTTAAATATTTACAATCTACAATTTCATAAATTTTAATGTATTAATTAATTAATGTAAAATTAATATACTATTGTCTGTGTATTATCTAATTAAAAGATAATATAATTAAAAGATAATATAATATCTTAGTATAGAGCTTTAACTTTATGTATCTTACGGATAAAATTACGAAACGTAATGCACGACAAACAGAATAATACTGACAGACGGACTAAGTGAAATAAAGCGCAACTGTAACTGCGCTTGCGTAGGTAAAAATAAAATAGAATAGATCCAAGAGACACTTTGATAACAGTCTATAGAATGATTTATAGAATGAAAGAATAATTTACATAATTTCTAGCACCCGCATCTTTTCTCATTCTATTGCGAATATTGTCTTTATTTTTTCATTATTTTTCTCGCCTTATATAACTTAAATTACATTAAACTAGAATTTGTGATATTGGATAATATCTGAAATTATAGAAGAAAGTTCTTCCGAAAGGAGAAGTCTAATAAAGAGTACTGTTGAACGTTCCTGAAGTATATATATATATGTGTGTGTATATATTATTGTTACATATACATATATATACATATATATATATATGTATATACATATATATTATACGCTTAGATTCGCGCGTATTGGTCGATCTTCTTTATTTAATATCTCATTAATTATTACGAAAATCGCAAAATGATACAGAACTTTTCTACTCAGTTTAACTTACTCTATCTGTATACGAGTGGTGATTCATCTTGTGCGGGACACCCTGTATATTTATATAGCGTTTTAAATTTATTTCTTACTATTAAGTAACTCACGGTCAGGAAGAATGTAATATTTGTAAAAGGTATAAGTTTTTAAATCTTAATATACCAGTATGTGTGTTTTATTTATATATTGCTATTATTTATATTCTACTAAAAAAAAAAAAAAAAAAAAAAATATTCTCTCTAAAATAACTATGTAAAAATTACATCAAACTATAAACATTATTTATTTTATTGTTTATATGTATGTATCACAATATAATATGATGTTGCAGTCCATGAATAAAAGTAACTATTATTTATGATGCAACCATTAAAGGTATTGCTATGTCGGTGATATATTTATGTATCTCATCGTTGGAAGATTTTGTGACAGTAATTAATTATTTTAATTCGTTGTAAGAGAAATATCAAAATTTAATAATACTCTCACTTGTATAAAAATAAGTCTCTTATTTCAGATCACCAGTATATTAAACTCATATTTTATAGTATTATAACTCTATTAAGTAATATCAGAAGTCACGATTGTAAATTCAGTCATGTATTATATAATACCACACGCTTTACTTAAAGGATTTAAATTCTGAGATGTATTTCCTGTTTAAAATATTAATAAAGAAATCTTTAAAAACAAGTACTAGTCCATAAATCAACTTAAGAAAAAGAAAATGCCTAATAAATATTTTTTAAATAATTATTGTTAATTTATTTCATTAATTATTTCATCTCTGTATCTCGTATAACTATAGTATTTATAATAAGAAAGTATTGACCAAAATGACGATATATTTCAACTATTAATAAATTTATAAATTTCATATAACATTCCTAATTAAATATGTAATAAACCTGGATAATGATACATTGATTAAATATGTAGTACGCCGTTATACATATGTAATATTCGTGATTGCTGAAAAGCATGAAAAACATCTTCAGTATATTCATCCCATCATCCAAAGTAATGTAAATACACTGGTAATCCGATATAACTTTGAGCAACGATGCGAAGTGAACACTTTATGTTACAGCTTACCAGCTTGTCGTTATCTTACATCATGGTAATTTATTCTATACGTTTGTAGTGTACGTTATTACAAAGAAAGTTGTAGCTGATTTGCATTAATTTAACACGAAGACAATCAACTAGCAGCTTTGTTTTGAAATGGCGGATGTTGTAATTAATGCCACTCATTTGATGGAAACTTATCAGTTGACGATATTACATTATCATAATATACCTTAATAAGTCCAATATTATTACTATCAACAAAATGTAATTTTATTAGTATAGAATTGGAAATAAAAATAGAAATAAAAATAGAAAATTATTATGTACAATAAAATGTACAATATATATAAGTTATCTAAACATTTATTAATTTTTATATTTCTTTATTTTTGTAACAATAATAAATCAATAATTTAAATCAATGAAACAGAAAAATAGAAAACTGCAATTTAAATTTAATTATGGAATTTGTGCAATTAGTTAAAACTTATTACAAAATATAATATAGCGTATAAAAATATTGTAATATAAAATTTTGATCTCAAATCAGAAAACTCGACAGAATTACAAATGTAAATTATTATAATTATAAATGTTTAAAAAAAGACAGTTTTCTAAACTCTTTTAGAAACCATAAAAATCAATCTCATTTCGTGATAATCATTTATTATTAAATATTTCTAAATCTCTTATAAACAAGTAATGTCAAATTGTGTTAACGAAATAATATTAAAACATCACTACTGTATTTAGTGAGCTGTTAAAAAATAAGAATTATAAGAACCAGAAAGCTATATAAAGAATTGTAAGAGACTGATTGTGAGAAATATAGCTACAGCTGCTTACGCTATTTTAATGAAAGAATGACAAACACTATATTTACGAATTTAAATATTAAAGAGAACGCGTTGTCGGCAATTTACTTCACGTTTGTTTCTTCCACGGCGCCAACCTGAAGTCACAAAAATTGGTCCATTATGGTCATTATCAATTATTTTAATATTGCTCTTTTCATGAAAATAAAACTCGGTAAATATTCGGTTTTACACACCACCCTCCAATGACCTTGACCTTGACATATTTTGTCAAGGTCATCCTCTTGAGTGACCTTTAGAAGATTTTAGCTCGTTTTTTATTAAAAAGTTATTAAAAAGGATTTGGAAAATAGTGAATTTGGAACACAGACACGCGCGCGCGCGCGCGCTTGTACACACACACACACACACACCGAAGGGAAGGCGCGGGGGGCCTTCGGCCTTATGGGGGGGTTCCACTACCGAGAAACTAAACACATAAGTGTGGGTGGAACTCGCTTTGCGTGGAAAGTTGCTTCACGAAACTAGGCAGCGTACACTTTTCAATGCGACGTGGGGTTCCACATGGGTTTGCAATTTTCCACACGAAGCGAGTTCCACTCACACTTATGTGTCTAGTTTCTCGGTAGTGGAGTCCCCCCGTAGGGGGGAGGGGCGGAACACACTGCCTCTACGCGTACACTTTTCAATGCGAAGTGAGGTTTCACATGAGTTTGCAATTTTTGACGCGAAGCTAGGTTTTATGCGTTTTATGCAAAATCTATCGTATACTGGTTTATTTTTGGATACCGTTTCAAAGTCATAAGAAATATCAACAAGTAGGAATGGTATATACACACACATTGTTGTGAAACTTCTTTTGTTCATTGGTCATTGACAGTGGATGTGTAAAGCTGTATTCAAAATAACTGTTATATTTTCCAAACTTTTTTTGTTAATAACTTTTTAATGAAAAACGAGCGACGGCTAAAACCTTCTGAAGGTCACTCAGGAGGATGACCTTGACATATGTCAAGGTCAAGATCATTGGGGAGTGGTGTGTAAAACCGAATATTTACCAAAAATTCTATAGAAGTAATTGTTTCTAAGGAAGAGGTAAATCTTTCTTGCATGAATATAGTCGTTTTTCTGTCAGAGTGCAAAATGGACTTTATTGGAAGACGATACTATAAGACTAACAAATTTCTTTTGCGTAGTCTTGGATTGTGGCTATCTCAGACAAAGCACACACAAATTCAAACTATATTTATCTATATTTTATTCTTGTCCTTTTTACTTGTACAGGTATATACCAATCTCTTTTCTATTTAAATACACGTCGAGCAAAAAGATTTACATAAATTTATGTAAATTATCGTTAATAATTTGGAATTGTTATTATTTACATTTATTATTTCAAAGTATAATATGAATCTGCTTCTTCAAGTTTTATCTCATTTCTTACCCTCTTTGATCTATACCTTAAAGTACAATGCTTTTTATATTAATGCTTTTTATATTAATACTAAAACAGTGAGTACATATTGACTTAATTTTCTCAGATCTAAATTTCTAATAAGAATTTGTTTCTATTTTATCATTAAAGGAACATAGATATAAATATTTATAATCTTTTAATTATGTATAGTTAAAAAATACACAAAAACTCTACGATTGGTGATTATAACAATTATAATTGACATCTTTTTTGTTATTGTTGTTTATAACAATATATTTATAACATTATATTCGAGGAATTGATATTCGAGAATTCCTTTTTAATAAATTATGACATTATACAATACATCAATATATGTATGATAAATGCAAGAAAATGTAATATTGTATATACTGTTAATTATTATACATATACAATTGTACATATTATCTTCAAGCTCTCAAATATCGCGATTATAGGTCAAGTTACTGATGGATGAAGTGCAAAATGACTGGAACGCTTTAGATGACAAGAAGGAAATCGAAAAATATACTTATTCCATGAATCTTTTTACGGTTACTATTACGCGTAAGAAAATAAAAAAATTTAAAAATTCCATTTATCCTCTTGAGATAGGTTTTCTTGACTATTCTATTTAATAGAAAAATTTATTTAAAAAATTCTTTTATATTTTTACATTCTACTATATAGGATTTATATGTGTCGACCTGATTGTTTTTATCTTTATGGAGTCCTCACCAATTATACTCGATATTGTTGTGCCATTGAATGAATCTCGATCACGTAACATCCATATTATGTCGGAATACTTTATCAATCACGAAAAGTATTTCCTTCTTATACTATTACACGAAGTTCTTGCGACTTTCATAGGAAGTATCACAATTACTGATACCAGAACAATAACTATGGCTTATGCACAACATACTTGTAGAATGCTGAAGATTGTCAGGTAAGAAAATTCAATCATGATCTATGAAATTATTGATTGTTTCAATTGATTGAAGAAAAATTTTTAGCCTTTGCATAGAAAGTGTGTTAGACAAGAATATGTTGCAACAATCTAGTCCTCGTATCAAACGTATAATCTACAACAGAATAGTACATGCCGTAGGTTTACACAGAAGAACTCTAAAGTACGTATCAGATTGAATTTATAACAATAAACGTATAAAAAAAAGATGGTCGAAGTTGTAGCTATGTAGATGTTTGATTTGATATTTCAATATGAATCAAGTATTACAGACAATGATTATTAGATCACGAATTTGTTTAGATAATATTAAAATTAAAAAAAGAATAAAATAAAAAAAAGAATGTGTCTAGAGTATACTGTTTTTATCGAAATTAGATGGACAAATTGCAAAAAAACGTATTCATTATAATATACAAAATAAGTGTTTTTACAAAAAAGTTATTATCATATATATGAAATTAATACCGTAATGATATCTTTTACAATACTTATGAAATTATTTTAATATTTTAATTAAGATAATATTTTATTTATTTCAAATATTAATTAAATGAAACTTATGTGAAAGTTTTTATTCAAATATAAGATCTTTCTTTCCTCTTTTTAAAGATTCTTTGATCTAATTCTGTCAACTTTTGTGATATCATATTCTATTTCAATTATTATCGGCGTTGCTTCCATAAGCTTTAATTTTTATAATGTAAGTATTATAATGCTCAATTATACTTTGCTTAAGTACGTTACATAAATTTTAAATAAATTTTATATATGTGATTTTATATATGTTGGAAAGTCATACTAAAACATTTTATTGTTATTGTGAAACAACATTGCAGCTTCTTCAACCGTCTACAAGACACAACATGTTAGAATTGTTCTCAAGTTTTGGACTCGTATGTATTCATTTTATTTATATGCTTATGGCCAATTATGTCAGGCAAACAGTAACTGATCATAGTGACAATATTTTTAACGCAACGTAAGTATATCTCAAAACTTTAATTTAATAATTTTTAATTTTAACAAGTAGTAGAATTTAGTTGAAATTAGACTTAAAAGCATGTAAAAAACATAATAACATATAAAAATATAAATTTTGAATTGCACAAATAAAAATATCGATACAAATTGAAGTATCATATTTGTTGTTGTATTATGTAATAACAATTCTCTCTCTTTTTATCGAATTGTATATAAAAATATACAAGATAATGACAAGCAAATTTTATGTATAATCGTATCAATATTCAATTTATCTTTTGAATTCTTTAGATGTAATATATTGTGGTATATTACTCCATTGTCATCGCAAAAAACACTACTATTTTTAATGCATCGAATGATAAAAAGTTTGAGACCATCTCTTTACATCAATATATTTGTTGCTTCGTTGGAAGGTTTTGCCACGGTAATATAGCATTAAGAAAATGTAAATTACTCGAAAATTACAAAAAGATTTTTAAAAAAAATTGACGTTTTCATAATTTTCAAAAATATAAATAAATATAAATATCTTGTAAATCTCTATTAATTAACTAAGTGCTACAATTAATTCCGTTTCTAAAATTAGAGATATATAAAGAAACAATATTACTATTATAGCTTTTCACTACAACGTTATCTTACGTAACAATAATTTATTCTCTACAATAACAATGTAACATAGAAGTGAGATACTTATTCGCTATGCTAATGCACATACAGTATTACAAGAGAAATTCAACAGTAGTATTAAAAATTGCGAAGGTATGAAATTGTGAATAATATTATATCTTATGTAAACTTATGTACTTAATATCGTAATTGTTTACAGCATTTCAAGCATCATCCTATTAAACCTCTTATCATCGATCTTGTATAGCATCGCGAATAAAATTATCTTATAATTCTCTATAAAACGCTAGTTTTTAATTTTAAAGATTAAAATAAACATTTACTTGCATACTTTTTATATGCAGTTTTATTTTGCATCTCTAAGTTAAATTTAAAAATATCGATATAAATCAGAAGTTACCAAAATGAGTCTCTAAAATTAAATCAAGAAGTTTAAAAGAATTTTTACAGATACAATAATTATAAGATAATAAATACACTATCTCTTATACTAAAATTGTACACTTATATGTATACTATAATGGGATCAGTATTACCATACTTACTACAGAAAAGAATCTATAGAATTCTTTAAATCTTTTTATTAACTGTGCAAAGTAATCAATACTGACAAAAAATTAATAAAATATATGTATGTAATACGTCACTTAAAACAGATTGTTTTCGAAAAGCTAGATATTTTACACTGAAACGTATCCTTAATCGTTTCGAAATATAATTCATTTGTTCGTTGGAGAACTGTAAACTATATTCCCGCTACGATCCGATCCGAGCTACTGATCGGAACATAAAGTGAGATATATATTTTTCTCTAACATCAATAACAATTACCGCAAGAATAGCTACGTAAATAATATAGAATATCATTATTTCACATAACTAACGGAATATAGCACTTTCCGTACTACGTAATTACAGAAAATTATTAAATTACAATAGATTGTCTTGCTATACGTTTCATTTTGCAAGAAAAATTTTACGAAAAATAAAGAAATATTCAGGATACCTGATAATACAAGATTATTCAGAATATTTGCAATATTTCCACCTGCAAACGTGTATCGTTCTATGCAAGATGGATTTTTCTGGTGAACGTTATTACAACATTTATCGGGTTATATTGACAATCATTGGTTTGTGGCCTTATCAAACGTCCATTGTTATACGAGTGCAAAAAATGTTCTTCCTTGGCACATATTTTTTCATTCTTTTATTTCAGGTTATTTCCCCATCATTTTCTTTTTACATGTGATTCTTTATTAAATAGAATTTAATATATTATATTTATTTATGCGTTGCAGTTTACGACTTTTTTAACGACAACATACAATTTGGAACTTATCTTTAAAGAATTTTCATATATTTTTTTCACTATGTTATTTATTGTATGTTATAACTCTTATTATTTTAATTCTAAAGAAGTAAGTATTACTTGTAATTTTATTTTTGGTGGAATTTTTCGAATTTTAATTCTCGTAAGAGAAATTTGAGAAGTAATAATTATTTAAACAGGTAAAATATTTATTTGAACAAGTTAAATTGGACTGGAATACAGTCGAAGATAATAATGAAATTAAAATATTGGAGAAGTATGCTTTTGAAAGTCGTCTTTTTTCATTATTTCTGGGTTGTAAGTAAATTACAAAATAAATTTTAAAGTAATTTTTAGTACTATATCTCTTTCTATTTAAAATTATTTACTTATGATAACTTAATTAAGGTTTCATATACTATATTTTTAATATTTTCAGTTCTCGTCATCTTTTCTATATTTTGTGTTGTGATTGTCGAATTAATACCGATTATTCTTGATGCTATCGCACCGATGAATGAATCTCGGCCACGTGAAATAAAGTTAGACTTCGAATTTTTTATTTTTGACGAGCAACAATATTTTTATATATATTTAATATTTGAAATTATGGCACTACTAATTGGAACATTTACGTTACTTGGGACGGGAACATTATCGATGGCGTTCTTGAGGCATTGTTGTGCGACTTGTAAAATTGCTAGGTGAGTGCGTATCTCTTTTGTTTAAAATAACCTCAAATTGTTAATTATATACAAATTGTTTGTAGTAACTTAATTGAGAATACAGTGACTAAACATACACTTCAAATTCCTGCTTGTCGGAAAACCCACGTAATGTATCAGAAGATTAATCGTGCTGTTCATATTCATAGAAAATCTATTCAGTTAGTCTTCATTTAATTTGTTCTTTTAATTATCAGCTATACGCATCTACACATTAATCTTAATCATAAAAAAAATTATTAAAATTATTAAAAAACGCACATTTTTTATACTCTTGATATGTTTGATTTAAAACTATGAATTATAATTTTCTTCACTGTTGAAGGTTTTCCACGTTTCTTATGAATATTATGAACAAATGGTATTTTGCTATAGTGGTAATCAATGTAATGTCTTTAAGTTGCAATCTTTTTCGTGTAAGTACTACACTTGTGTACGTAATATTTTGCGTTTTACATTTAATTCAGTTTCTAGTTATATATAAATTCGTTATATAAATAGAAATACGAATATTAATGCAATACTTTTTATAGCTACTTAAAGCATTAGCAGCCTTAAATGAGATTTCCGAAATAATAATATGTATCGGTATGGTAACAGCCTACTTTATGCTAATGTTTGTACCTAATTTTGTTGGACAATCACTTACTGATCATAGTGCAGAAATATTTAATTCTGCGTAAGTATATTACAAACATTCAAATCTAATAATGAATGAACGAAATAAATCAATTTCTTCAACAAATTTAGTGTGTCCACATATCATATGATATTTTTTATCAATTCTTTTAAACTATTATGTCTTCTAAAAATAATCAATAAAAAATTTAAAATAAATTAAAAAATTTTAAGAAGAAAAGATAATTTCCTTTATTTGGGAGTTATTGTAATGGATCTATTAAGCCAGGTCCAAATTTGTACCATATCATCGTATCATATCATAATCACCCCTCTCTCTCTCATGATACGATGTCCTGTTCACAGTTTGAGACGCGATCGTAATATGACGAGTACAAGTCTAGACTTGGCTTTATTTAAGGTGCGCGCGCGCGCGTGTGCGTGCGTGAGTGCGTGCGTGCATGTGTGTGTGCGTGTATATGTCAGAAGAATACAAAGATCAGCTTAGCTCCCAGGACATGGAGTGTCTACGCACTGAGATGTGTTAAATAATTCATTTTTTTTATGTTAGGTTAAATGTATTTAAAAATTTTTATTATTATTTTATAATAATATTTCTTAATTTTAATAAGAAATATTGTTATTCTATATAATATTTATATAAATATTTGACAACAAATTGTTTTGGATTTGAATCTTTACATACTTATAAATTTGTTATAACTCAAATGAAGGGAGACTAGTTGACGTCAAGCTAGCATATATAATTGGTGAGCTACGAGCCGACTTGGTTTGTCAGACTTACACCGCAGTGATTCACCAATTTTCCCAAGTCTCCCTTCATTTGAGTTTTAATTTCTACTGGCAAAGAAAATGATCGTACGATAAATTTGTTATACTCTTAAAATAGGTAAAAAATATATTCGTATAATTTTTACATTACAAATATACGTTACAAGCATAAACAAAAATAATTTTTTTTATAAATAATGCTAAATCTATGTAATAACATCTTTGTAAATTTTTAGGTATAATACGATGTGGTATTTAGCTCCGTTATCAATACAAAAATTGCTTTTATTTGTGATGCAAAATTCTCTGAAGGCTCACACTCTAATAATTGGTGGTGTTTATATATCATCTCTAGAGGGATTTTCTACAGTAATACATTGAACAGTAAACTAATTTTCTAAAAAAAGAATTTAGCTTATCTTTTTTCTTCTTTAAGAGAATTGATTTATTGCACTGAAAAGTATAATAATATTATGGTATTATATGTAACAATCAAACTTAATGATTGCTAACAACATGAAAATTAAAATATTTTTCTAGCTTGCAACTACAGCAATATCATACTTTACTGTAATATATACCGTGACGATGAAATAATACATAAAAAAATTTTAATTGGAACAATAGAAATTTTAATGTAGTGATACTCGCACATATTAATTACTAAACGTAATTAAAGATTTGTAAGTAATTATTGTTTAAATAAAATTATATTATATATATATATATATATATAATTTTATAATTTATAATTATGTAATTATATAATTATATAATTATATATTATATATCAAATTTAAACATATACTATTAGGAGACTTAACAATAATAACTTTAACTTCTAGCATAATATTGACATAATCAATGCATGCAAATAGTAATAAGCAATGATGTAATTTATTTAAAATAACACAGAATCAAGAAATAAAATTTATTAAAATATATTTTATTACACAAATGTTTTCACGAGCATTTCTAGTATAGTTGGAAAGAACTAAACTTAACTTTTGATAAAAAATAGAGTGTATATACAAGGTGTATGTACATAAAAGGTGTGTGCGCGCGTGTGCGTGCACGTGTGCGCGCGCGCGCGCGTGTGTGTGTGTGTGTCAATTCAATAGCTTGTATCTCATTTCAACGATAGACGTACATGCATCAAGATTATGTCTCATATCAATATCAATACCCTTGCTTGCTTCAAAGTAATTGATCTCTCGTAGTATTTATTAATACTAAATACGACGTATAAAATAAATACGACGGTCGCTGTTCTTGCGTCTTTAATCACACTGAAAAAAAAGATACGTATTATCTTCAAATATTCATCAGTTTACTTGTTCAGTGAAACGTTTTGGATATAACACATTATTTGGTTTTTGATAAAGTCACAAACCAAGAATCGAGCATAATCCGATGTAAATTAATAGCGTTCATCGATAAAAACCATTCTACATGATGAATAAAACAGTTCTGTTAATAAAAGTTTAGTAAAAATCGTCTTTACATACAAATGCGTCAAACATACTCAAGGTGCTGAAAAGGAAAACAGAGGTCGAAGTCGTGCACGACTAAAATGCGGGAGATTAAAGCATGAATATGCGAAAACACATATCCAATTGGTATGAGTATGCGACACATATATACAGGATGTCTGAAAAATTTTGGAAAAGCCTAAGTGTGCAGGTAGAACAGGTAAAATCAAGTAGAAAAGTCTTTTACCACTTTGTTTTCGCAATAATTAACGAGAAATTAATTTAAAAAGATAGGCCAATCCGCGCGAGTAAAAGCGCGCGACGAGAAGAGACCTCCCCATTGTAAGATGATAATATAGAAGCCGGTCGGCCGCGGCGAAGCGATGGGAGGCGCGATCTACAAAGGACGAACGCGGATCTTCGCGTCAAACCTTATCGCGGATAAAGATCCGCGTTCGCTGTGGCGATTTTCCTTTGTAGACGCCATCTAAACTTCTGTCCCACTTACTCTTACTTATTTTGGTGGACTCTGTCAGACCTATTTAAATGCTTCTTTAAATGTCATATGTACATTTGATGGCAGGAATTGGCGGTAATAGATTGCATCTTGGCGCAATTTATTTATTGTTCTCAGTGCTGTGAATATTTACAGTACGACAGAGTGACAGTGTGAGAGTGATAAAGTGGAAGTTGAAAATTAAAACTGAATTTTTTTTATAATATGATTTTATTTTTTTAATTAATAAATATGATTTTATTTTATTTTATAAAAATATTGCATTAATTTTTTTATTATTTTTATTACCGTGCAATTAAATTATTATTTATATATGTATATTTTGTATAATATAATATTTTATTATTTTGATACATAATTAATAATACATAATTAATTTTTTTATAATAATATGTATAATTAATAATTTATATTTTTTGCCTTTGTCTATTTTAACATTACATTTTATATTATTATATATAGCATTATTAATGATACGTTTTACAAATTTTTTTTATTTATTTTGTATTATTATAATAATTTATAATTCTTCCTATTTTGTATTAGTTTTATTAAATTATATTATTCTGATGTAAGTAATGATTATGAGTTAGAAAAAGAACACACAAGAGTGAGTAAGAGAAAAGTTTAGGTGGTGTTACTGGGCAACTCGCTCATTTCACGCATGCGCACTCCATTTTGGCCAACACTAACTTCAAAGGTACCGACAGAGAATTGCGCTACTGGATATACTGTGCTAGAGCGTTAGCAGCGACAATAGATTATCGGGCGTTCGCTCGGATCGGGAGTGGGGACGGGAGTGGGGACACAAGCAAGGTCCTGCCCGATCACTCTCGTTACAGCAGTAGCACGAGTAGTATCTAACGTTGTAGAGAAAAATTGCGTATCGACTCAGGGCGAGCCGCTCCTAGGCGCTTGTCAGATACCCATATACTTATCAAGTGTTTTTATATTCAAATAAATAAAGTATCTTCGATTATACGGAACTGCGACGTGAACGTTAATTTGGCCACGTCGATTACGGGACAGACGCTATAATTCCATTATAGCACTTTATGTAATCTATTACATTATCATAAGTTACTAAATTATACATGATGTTTTTTCACTAAGTAAGTTTTGCATGCACGCAGAATTTTACAAAAAAGGACACCTTCAGTATGTTTGACGACACTTGTATGTAAAGACGATTTTTACTAAACACAGCTTTCATTCATCACATAGAATGGTTTCTATCGGTGACCGCTGTTATAATTTTCACCGGATTATGCTATCGATTCTTGGTTTGTGGCCTCATCAAAAACTGAATATTTTACGAATTCAGACAGTTTTCTTCTTCAGTATACTTTATTGCACGATGTTTTTTCAGGTATTTCTTAATTTATTTTATTTTGCAATTTTTTTCATCAAATAAGATGAAGATATTATCACCACCATTAATATATTTTTTTTAGTTAACGATATTTCTGACAACAAAATACGACATGGAATTTATTATTAAAGAATTTACGTATATTTTCTCCACTCTTGTTCATATTTTTAATTATTACAGCTTTTACTTCAACGCTAAACTCGTAAGTATTACTCATATCAGTCATATTTTTTTTCATTATTATACATAAATTTACATAAAAAGTTTTCGTTTAATGAATGACGAATTAATTTAAATTGAATTATATTTTATACAAATAGATTAAACAATTAATAGAACATATCAAGTTAGACTGGAAGATGGTGGAAAACAGTAATGAATTGAAAATATTGGAAAAATATACTCACGGATGTTATCTTTATGGATTATTTCTGAATAGTACGATAATTATAAATAAAACCGTATCTCTAATTATTTATGATATATGTCTCGAGTAAATATAATATTCATTATATTATATTATTTACTCTTTTAAATATAATATTCATAAATATAATATAAATGTTAATATAATAATTCATTAATATAATATAAATATTCGTAAATATAATATTTATTATATTATATTATTTACTCTTTTAAAAAAATATTCTATTACTATTTGCCATTTCCAGTTGTAGGCGGTTTAAGTTTGTTTATTTTTATAATTATCGAATGTACACCTATTATTCTTGATGCAGTCGTGCCATTGAATGAATCTCGACCATGTAATTTGAAAATATCTTTCGAATTATTTATTGATGAAGAACAATATTATTTTTTATATTTAATATTTGAAATGATAACACTGATTATTGGAGTGTGGTCCATGATTACAATTTGTGCATTCTTGGTTACGATTGGAGGACACTGTTGCGCAACATTAAAAATTGCCAGGTACGCGCAATAATTTTATTAACAAAATTACTTTAAAATATTGATTTTGTATAAATTTATTTTGTTTACAGCAATTTAATTAAAAATACTGTGACTGAAAATACACTACAAATTCCTGCACCGTCACATAGAATTTATTTCATGTATCAGAACATTTGTCGTGCAGTTCACATTCATAGACGATGTGTACAGTTAGTTTCTATATAAATAAATTTTATAAATAAATTTTTTGTTTATTATTATTAATATTATTATTAATTATGTAAATTAATAAGTTTTAACATGTAAAATTGTGCGAAAGACAACTTGTATAATAATTTCCATGATAAAATTACTAACCAAATTTTTTGTTATTATTAAAGAATTATAGGTAACCTTTTAAGGGCTCTACAAATGTGGTACTTTCCTTTGCTTGTATTAAGTGTCGCATCTACAGGTTGCGTTATTTATCGGGTAATATATTTATTTACATAACATAACTTCTTTTGTCATGTTTATTTAAATTTATGTTGTAAATTAAAACGTTATTAATATATATACAGGGTGTCAGATAATTCGAAGTCCAATAATTTTTAAATATATAGGTTATAACTGTATGTATGTCCTGTATGTATAATTTTATATATATATATTTAAAAATAATTAAATAAATAAAATAAAAAGAGACACTAGATTTGAATACAATACTCATAAAATTTCCTAATTATTCTCTCTCTCTCTCTCTCTATATATATATATATATATATATATATATATATACTTACATACATACATATATACATACATATATATGATGTGTTTTTGAAAAAATATAATTGCATGCAGAGTATTGTAAACAACATTCAACTGAAATCTAGTGTCTCTTTTATTTTATTTATTTAATTATTCTTGTGCTCAAACATTATTGATATATATTGTACTAAAGAAATTTTTGCTAAATATTTTCAAAATAATGATTTGAATTAGTCCGAGTAAAAAGAACATATTTTTTCGAAATATACATATATGCACAGAGCATGTATACTACACACGATATAACCGACTCATCATTCATATAATGATTTGTAGTTACATAATGCTGTAACACAGTTAAACGATTTCTCCGAATTATTTATATCTTTTATGCTGTTTTTTGCTCATTTTATGTATATGTTTATGGCGGATTTGTGTGGACAAATACTTACAAATCACAGTGCAGAGATGTTAAGTAATGTGTAAGTATTACACAAACTTTCAAAGCAAATTATACTGTATCATGATACAATTTTATTAAATTAATCTTTTATATCTTCTTAAATATATTTAACAACACAAGAATATATAATATATTATGTAATCAAGAATATATAATCTTTCTAAGAGTCACGATTACTTTAATTACTTTATTGTCAAATAAAATCGTATAATTCTTATAGCTAATCTTTTTTTTCTTAACTGAAAGCTGTGTCAATCTATATTTAGTTAAATAAAGGAAAATTATTTGAACTAAATATGTAAGTAATAAAAAATCCAGATTTTTTTATTACATTAAAATTTTTCTAAATTCGTATAGATATAATACATTATGGTATGTAGCTCCACTATCGATTCAAAAATTGCTGTTGTTTCTACTAAAATCTGTGAAAGACTTAAAAATACTGATTGGTGGTATTTTTTTACTATCTCTTGAAAATTTCTCCATGGTAATAAATGTTTTTAAATATTTACAAAAGTTATTATTTTAATCGATATAATTGTCTTAATCAATATATATACATATATATTGTATTATATATATATATATATATATATATATATATATATTGATATACATATGTATATAATATACATATATAGTATAATAATAATTTATTTGTAGTTGTTGTATTTATTTAAAATGACTTACATTGAAATAAGTGTTTGACTATTATTAATAATAGTAATAATTCTCATTCTAGTTCGTCACTTCAGCAATATCATATTTCACAGTAATATATACTATGCGACAATAAAAAAAAGTTTAAGTAAGAGAAAAACTGATTTGACTGTATTGACTGATTTGATTTGTATTGACACAAGTGATCAAACTGTTTAAATCTTACTATCTACAGCACGCTATAAATTGCAAACGGACCTTGTTGATACATATCAATTTTAATAAAAATTATGAAACAATTTTTATTTTAAGTATAGTTATGCAATAGTTAATGCTAAATATAAATTACATTATTATAGAAAAGATATTTCACTTATTACTGTATTGTATTGTAGTAAATGTCTACAATAAAAATAGACTTCTTGCACTAATCAATACAGCATATTAATGAACCTATTATAACTTATATATAACTTTTGTCGAATAACATTTGTAATATATTAAATATTGCAATATTTAAAATTGTTTATTATTATTAATATTAAATATTGCAATATATTAAATATGATTTTATAAAATCAAGACTTATTACAGTGACTTATTAGAGTAAAGTTAATGCTAATACATTAACGTGTCTATATTGAATAAAATTTATCGAAAAATAAAATGTGCAAGCGAAGCAGACAGATTACTTTTATTATGTAAATATAACATGTGATAAAACTCGCAATACATATTAGTTTTAAAATAAAGTTGTTCTTAAAATCATATTATCGAGACTCATTTTGTTTTTATCATATAAAAAATATTTATGAGATTACAAATTTATTATTATTAGAAAAAGATGTAGCAATGTTTTTACAATAATATATAATATGTGTATTACACATAATGTTTAAGCATTAAATTTTGTAATAGTTACAATAATATGTAATATTTCTATGTAATAGAAATATTATACGATCTGAAAAGCATGAAGCACATGTACTTCATATGGTAGGGAATCTTAATAATAAAAGAGAATTTATTAATAGAAAATATAAAATAAAAATAGATAAATTTGAAATTACTATGCGGCATCTCTTTCATATGCGGTATCTCTTCATATGCCATAATAATATATTATAATTAATTTAGATGCTGTAAAATAATAATATTAATATTAATTAAAGAACATCCCAAATTCGATCTTCCAATCTTCATATATGGTTTATAAGAGATTGGTAGAAGTACTGAAGAATTGAGTAATTGAATATGAAATGAATTTTAATTTATTTCAGGAACAAACTGATACATATAAAGAGAACATCATCATACGTTACTTACAAAGAAATCTTTTTTCCGACCGAACAATTAAAATAATTCACATTTTTGTTAGTTTGTTGTAGGAAAAATGGAAAGACTACAAAAAAATAATAAGAATATTTATTAGTTGAACAATATCTCACGCTATCACGAAATAATTTGTTTTTTTTTTGCAATTATTAGAAAATTTTGAATAGAATTCAATATTTTCAATTTTTAAATTTGTAATATAATAAAAAAGAAAATTTTATATTTTATGCGTAAGAAAAACAAATTTTAAAAAACATTTCTTATATATTTATATAACATTATTACGATTATTTTGTTATAATTTTGTAAAATAGTAATAATTATTAAGTTATTGTTAATAATATTAATATATTATTTTTTATTTTCAGGTAAGTATACACAAAGCTACTATCGGACTGAATGATGCGTATATTTATGGGGTGAGTAAAGCATATATGAATGTATATAATACTGCGTAAAAAGAAAGTAAGGTTTTTTCTTAAGAAATATATCATAATTTTATATTTTATGTATCAATGATTGATATGGCTACCTTAAAACCAATTTATGTAAAGAAATTTAAATATATTTTATATATAGATATATATAAATTTTATATATATAGATATATAATGTTGTATTACATTTAATTTTTTAATTATTTTTAAGTCAAGTATTCACTAAAACTAAAAGCATATTTTTCTGCATAGGTAAAGTTTTAAAGAAACAATAATACTTTAATAAATAAACATTCAAATAATTAAAAAATGTGTTAATATACAGTCGGACTAGATCTTTTGTACTAATAACATTTTTTGCATAAATTTATATGTAATTTCTGCTTAGCAAATCATACGTCTTTTACTAATTAAAAATTGTATTTAAATTTACGCGAAAAATATTATATTATTAGAGGAAAACATCTAGCTCGAGTGTATAATGACACATTTTCTATTTACTTGATTATTAGTTAATAGTTAGTTGAGTTTAAATTTCATTTATATTATAAACAAATATTTTTACTGTTGTGCAAAAATTTTTATATTAACATTTTATCTACATGTTTACAATATATGATAAAGATATAAACAGTACCTAAATATATAGGTATGTAGATATATATTAGGCATTACATAGCAGTTAATATAAATATAATACTTCCGTATTATGTGATCGCACTATATGACTATGTATATGTATAACTTGATTTAAAGCAAGAAATGCAACCTACAGAACGTCGAAAGAAACTGAAAATTTTTTCATTGCCAAGAGAAAGAAGTCATAACTACGTTTGCGCAAAAATATTCTTTACCCTATGTGTTAAAGAAATATTACTTTCGAATACAAATTGGGGTAATTCAGGCTAATTCGCTTTCATCTATAACATGAATTCATTATTTCATTATTACAAATATAACCATTTTTGCGTTTGCTCACATCGCGGTATCGATCGTTTAAAATTCAGAAGCTTTCGTGAGAAATAAATCGACAATCTATAGTCCGTACCACACAGTTGCGTCGCATGTCCCATGTGAAATGTACGCGAGCGAACGTTATTACAAAATCAATTGGATAATTCTTAAGACGATGGGCTTATGGCCTTATCAACAGTCATATCTCTCACAACTACAGAAACTGTTGTTTACTAGTATTCTTGTGACATTTATTCTTGTACAGGTATATATATATATATATATATATATATATATATATATGAAACCACATGTATATGATTGTGTAGAGACGATTAGTTACTAACATTTCTTAAAAATAAAATTAATAATAATTTTTATCGCTTTTTTTTGTTATAAATGTTGCTCTTCATATGTTTTTATAAAGCAATTATGTATTAATAATATTATATATTATATATATATATATATATATATATATATATATAATAATAGTTATTTTTATAACTTCCTCATTTTACATAAACTTATATCATCTTTTATTATAAATAAAACGCAAACAAATTTTATGTGTGAAACTTATTTTAATGGTAGGTAGAAACAATTTATAACAATTGCATATTCTAAATGTTTTTTAGTTACTGGCATTCATTACAAAGCAATACAATACGAATCTCTTCTTTCAAATTCTCTCATTCGTCTTTCCTATTCTTATCGACACGATAAAATATTGTCTTTTTATTATTCAGGCGAATAACGTAAGTCTAAGAACACAAGTCATTTATTCGTTGTAGAGTAAATTTTTAGAGTAAATTTTATTATATTTTAACCATTGTTAAGAAAAAATATGGAATAAACAGTTAAAGCAACTATTGGAGCAAATCCAAGATGATTGGAGTTCGTTGAAAGATAAGTTTGAAATTAATATTATAGAAAAATACGCTTACAACGCGAGGCTATTCACAATAGTTTTAATGGGTAAGAATATAAATTACATCATGATTTTGTAATAGTAAACTCGTAATATTATTTCTTTTAATAATCTACTTTACTGATGAGACAAAGACAAAGGACACCTTTTGCACAATTTTTTTCGAATTTATGCATATTTTGATTCAAATTAAATTTTACATTTCTCAGTATATTGCTATTTTGGCTTACTAACTTGTGGAATAGCTCAATTTCTACCAATAATTCTTGATATTGTCGTGCCATTAAACGAATCACGGCCCTGGCATCTTTTCGTGGTCACGGAATACTTTGTTAGTCAGGAAAAATATTTTTATGCTATGCTGTTACATGAGGCATTAGCCTACACTATAGGAACAACTGTACTGTGTGGTACCAGTGCGACAATTATGATATGTATCCTGCATGCATGCGCATTATTTAAAATCGCAAGGTAATATAAAATACATTTATTTAAGCATTTGTTAAGCATTTTTATTTGAAATATATTTAGAGTTTATGTAGCTGCCGAATAGAAAATGCGTTCGAGAAGAGTACATTAATGATCCCTAGTCCTAGAAGAGAATATTTTATTTACCAGAAGATTGTGCGTGCGGTTGTTATCCATCAGAAGGCCAATAAGTCAGTATTTTTATATTTTTGTTAGATAAGACTTTCACTAGAGTAATCTACATTTTTTTAAGCATTTTTTAATTATTAAAAGTTAACCGAAAAACCATTGCAAAACCATTTTTCTAAAATTGTTAAACATATTATCAATATTTGCACTAAACGCAAGCTAAAGCATAAATCATTTAAAATTATAAATAATTATAAATAAAATATATTAAACGTTAAATAAAATATATTAAAAAATTCTATATATTATAAAATAAATCTGAAATATTTGTGCTATTTATTTTAATAATACACTTAAATTGAACATCTCTTTGTAAAAACATAGACAAATATCGTCAACATTAAACATACAATTAAAATATAATATATTGTATATGTTTTTTATAAATTATATTTTAATTGTATAAGATTGTAATAGTTACTAACCGAGTATATCCTTTGAAGTCTATCTTATCTATTTGTGATATAATATAATATAATATATTTCCAAAATCTCGTTAAAGGTTTACTGAGCTTTTGACATCCAGTTTTGCGACATTGTTCTGTATCCTAATCGTACTTGGCATCAGTTCTTTAAGTTTCAATCTCTTTCAAGTAAGTCGTTTCCTACTTTAGTTAATTACTGCATTTTTACATAGCATTACATCGTAGTTTCTTCAAATAATAACATTAACAAAAAATACCAGTCAGGCATCAATGGTTGCTATGTTGATACTTCTACATTTTAATTATATGTTCGTTGCTAATTACGGTGGACAAGCATTATTGAATCATAGCATAAAGTTATTCAAAGCGACGTGAGTATTGTGTTTTACAGCTGTTTATACTGTGATAATTGTATTCATGTATATATATCCACGTATGAAATTTATATACATTTATTCTTTTGACTTAATTTAAAGTGTTGCTATACTTCTTTCGATATTTCCTGATAATATGCAGAGAATTTAGCATTAATTAAATCATAAAATTATCGTTAATTTTTTACTACTTTACAATTAATTTTATTTTTATGTTTAAAACATTACAGTTATAATGGGCTATGGTATGCAGCACCGTTACGTACGCAAAAACTATTATTATTTATTATGCAAAAGGGAACAATAAATATTGGTTTAACATGTGGCGGAATATATGTTGTATCCTTAGAAGGTTTTGCTACGGTAAAACTAAGACTTCTTCAACAGTAGAAAGCTCAAACTTTAATGTTTATTTATGTAGAATAACATGCTTTTTTCAGCTCGCGAATGTAGCAGTATCCTACTTTACGTTGATTTATACTACGCGATAAAAATAAAGTGAATTTATTATAAATTAGACACAGCTTTATTAAATTGTGACAAAGAGATACAATATAAATACAATGTAAATTTATGTTAAATATTGTGTATTTAAAAAAATTCATATCTTTCACTTCTAATACTTTACGCTAATAAATAAATGATTCTTCAAAGAAAAGAACAAGCTTTCTAATTAGTTTCAGCAGCATAATTAGAATAGATAAATATAAAAGCCTAAATTGTTTTATCATTATGTCGTTATTAAAATATCGCAAAGTTTATTTCACAAATGGCTTATTAAACCATCTTTTTAATATCTTTCTTTAACAATAAATCTAAAATTTTTTCGCTATTCACAAAGACTGTATGATAATATTTCACAATATATAATAATTGGACACGATATAAACAGCAAATACTTAAGTAATTAAACATTACTTATATTAAATATTTTTTATATTTTTATTTTTTTCTTATAAAATCTAAATTAATCAATAATTTCGAGATTTTTTCTATTATTTTTGTTATATAAATAAAATATATCGGTTTCATCATTTATTCCATGTAAGTTTAATAAAATAAATTGCTTACTCGAATGTTTTATTGCAATATTTATAAAAAGAATTGCATTTTAAATATTGGCAAGTAAAAATAGTTACCTAAATAGTTAATAATATTATTGAAGCAAATCTCCATGACTGGATGGTTATGAAGGATAAATTGAAAATTAATATAGAAAAAATATGCTTACATGAGACTATTCACAATAACTGTGATAGATAAAAATATACGATAGTATATCACAGTTTTATATATACAGGGTGATTCAGATCACCTGTAGCACCCGGCACATACGTGTTCCTCATGAAAAACTGAGTCGAAAATGTTGAAAAAAAAGCAAATAAAAAAAAAAATAAGAGAAAAATACAATTCTTTGAACTGATAGCGATAATTTTATAGTCATGAGACAGGAGTATTCAAGTAGTTATTGTTATATATAAATTAAATGGTTTTTTGCGTGCTGATGAAGAATCCGTGAAGTCGAAACGTTCAAGATGTAGTTTTTCTATTTGATAATAAATTCGTTATTTTAAATTTATTATTTTAATATTTATTATTTAATATTTTCATCTATTTGTTAGCTTGTTCCTCACATACTTGACTTATTTACCTTCTAGATTGTTAACATATCTTTATATTAACATATATGTATCTTACCTTCTCTAGTGAAATAAAGAATGTTTTAATGCATCTTGAGCAATCTTTTTGAAATAATTTTTCTAATTTGACTCAAATTGAATTAACATTTTTTCATATATTGCTATTTAGCTACATTCGTTTATATATTATTATTACGTTATCCTACCATTAAATGAATTACAACCGTATCAACTTTTACACAGAATTTTTTTGTCAACCAGGAGAAATATGTTTACTATTTAATATTACATGAGTTACTAATCGATTACATAAAAACGACTGCATTAGTATAATAATTGTTATATATATCACGTACGTGTACATTGATTAAAATTGCAAGATAATGTGTTTATTTTTTTAAGCATTTATTTTAATATAAATATATTTTAATAGATTTTTATATAGTTATAGAAATTGCAATCGTGAAAAATATATTAATAGCACCTAGTCCTAGAAAAAAATATCTCTTTTTCATCCTAAAAGATCATGCATGTGATCGTCAAATAGTCGACAATATCTTTATATTTTTATTATAACTTTATATAATTTTTGTCGATAATTTGTACAAGCATCTTATTTTTACATAGTTTTCGAAAAGGAATTATTTTAAATTATTGTTTAACAACTCATAACTGAATTAAACTGTTTCATGTTATCATTTACAATGTAAATTTTATGATAAACAAAATATTTAGACTTATATATTCAGACTTAGATTTTACAATAAAATATCAATTATTAAATATTAAATTAATAAACGATTAAAGATTAACTAGAAAAAGAAAAAACATTAGTCACACACACACACACACACATTCGGAAAAAATCGATACTTAAAAAGCTGATATCAATTACGAATATAGAGTAATCAAAATAGCGAATAATATCATATAAATAGAAATCATCACAATATATAACAATCACTATATGCAATTGATTGAACATACATTTGGCTAAGATATATGACTCAATAGTTTTCTCATTAACTGTGTATTATTATATTTCTTTTCTATATTCAGTTAATTTGAAATAATTAAATATATCGAAAATGGCATGAGATATTTAATTAAAATGTACCTGAAAACGAAATATTGAAAACTTGTTAAATTTCAAAGCGGATTCATTATTTCGTAACAATATTTGATGAGTGTACGTTGATGGTTAAGCAGAAACTTATAAATCGTTCGATACATCGTAGAATGTAGTCGTCACTGCGCGTGTGCTTAGAGAAGAATAAAGAAAATGCTAATATAGAACAATATTGTCTCGCAAGAGGATTTCATAGCAATTTAAATAATATACGTTTTTTTTTCTTTATTTCTTATTTCACTCAATATTCAAGAAAGACAGCTTTCTTTACACATTTTCTTCACGAAATAAAATTTCATTATATATTGCGAGCACACATTTTGAAGTATTAAATATTTAGCAAGATTACTGTCTATTATTCGTTTCTCAGATAATTTAAAAGAAAAGGGATACTGAGAGATATAAACAATATGTGAATTTAATATGTGAACAGCGCTTCTAAACTACACTGTCCAGTCTCAGTTTGTTTTTAATGCATTATGCATCTAATCGAAGACCACTATTATACAGTCAATAAAAATTTTTTAAAAATATTAGGTATTTGGCCTCATAATAAATCACGCTTTACATTATTACAGCAATTATTAATCGCTATATTAACCATCACATATATTGGCATGCAGGTAACAGTTCGTTTGTTTAGCATCACCAAAACATATGTGACTATTTTACCTACATATGTGACTATTTTAAAAAAGCCCATTATACTATTTTTCAAAAAATTACATTAATTATTCTTTAATTACTATAATTCTTTTAATTACTATAATTTTTTAAAGAACAAAATATATTGAAACTATTGTAATAAATAAAATTATGTTATAATGCTTAATTATTTTACAATATACTTTTATTATAATCTATTGCAATCATTATATTTATTGCTTCTAGTTATCACTTTTTTTTACAATGAGATACAATATTACTCTCTTTATTAAAATTATATCGTTTGTTTGCCCCTTTATAATAATTACAATGAAGTACTGTGTTTTTGTCTTTAAATCAAAATCTGTAAGTTACTTCTAAATCTATTTGCACAAATAACACTTAGAAGTTTTACTTGTGTAAAATAATAAATATTTAAATGACAGATACAAAATCTACACTATATTATGCGAGATGACTGGAAGCTGATACAAAATAAATTAGAAATCGAGATTATATTGAAATATGCCCATTACAGTCAAATTTATACTATTTTTATATTCCGTAAGAAAACATTGTTTTATTAATCTATTTTACATCTACTTATAATTTATCATTAAAAAATATTCTGAAATTAAAAATGTATAAATAAAGTTTAAAAAGAAATGTCTACTACTATATTATTTTATTTTATAATATTCAAGAAAAAGATTTTTTATATATTGCTCAAATGTAAAAAATGCATATTCTATATTTATAAGATTCTTTGACAAGTGCAATTTTAATATTAAATATTTTAAAAAATACATAGATTTACTTTACTAGTTACAAATGTAAAATACCTTTTGCTTATGGAAATACTGTCCATGAAAAGTACACAAAATAATAATTATATAAAATAATTAGAATTAGTTGTTGCATGTAAATTTATAAAATTTATTTAACATATTTTTATTTGCATATTTACAAGTATATTTTTTACAGTATTCATCAATTTTGTAGTAATCTGTATGGCTATCATCCAATTTGTTCCGAATATTCTTGACGTTATTTTGCCATTGGACGAACCACGACCACGTAAACTTATTATTATGGCAAAATATTTTGTTTCTCGAGAAAAATATTTCTTTATTAAAGTATTGCATGAAATGGTGCTAATTGCAATAAGTGCCTCAATTATGTTTGCGACGGCGACACAATTAGTAGCATTTAGCTTTCATTCTTTCGGGATGTTTCAAGTTGCCAGGTACCGATTAAATTGTATCATTTAATTTGATTCAATCATAAATTAAACTTAAAAATATTACAGTCATCGAATAAAATATTCCATTGAGAATAGCGTATTGCACGTACCAAATCCCGAAAAGGAATATGCAATTTACAAAACGATAATGCATGCCGTAATTGCACACCGTAGAGCTATGGAGTTAGTATTTTTTTACAGTTTCTTGCAACTATCCTTGTAAATATTCTTTTTGAAAAAAAGAAACATTTATCTGTCTTTATAGTTATTTTTATTATTATAATATATTCTGATTTCGATATTTCCGACTATAAAGACATTTAAAAAATATAAAAATTCAAATAAATAAATGCACTTATAAATGCCTGAATTTTAGGAATATTTAACTTTTTTCTTTTTGAGACTGTTCTCTCTCTCTCTAATTCTTATTTAAGAATAACTTTATAAGAATTTCACAAATATTTACTTGCAAATATCATTTGAATTAACTTCTTTATTTATGATTTTGTGTTTAATATTTTTTTATTTTAAAGATTTTCCAATAGTTTGATATCATGTTTTAACATGCCATATTGCATCATAACTGTTATTGGAATAATTTCGTTAAGTATTAATTTGTATGCAGTAAGTAAAATTTCAGGTAAAATGTATAATAAATTACACATTGAACACAAATTTGCTGTAGTGATATTGTAGTGACATTGAAATTACAATATTAATATCAATAAAATAATTTTTCCTAAACAACAGATCGTAGAAGCGGTAACGATATCAAAAAACATAAACAACGCAGCATTATATTTTATTACTACATTCGGTCATTTAGTTTATATGTTTATAGCGAATTATATTGGACAAAAGATTATCGATTATAATAACGAACTTTTTAAATTAATGTAAGTAGCTAGTTTTTTGTAATATTATGTAAACAAAAAACAAAAATTTCAAAATTATTACTTTTGACTCTAAATTACAAAAATTAAAAATTCTAATCTAATTACTTGTACAGAAATTAAAAAGTAGAGAATATATAATTCTTCTATTTATGGATAAAAATTGCTAATAGAGAACAATTAAATAGCAATTTAAACGATAAGATTTTGCTCAAGATTCATTTTTGATCGTTTTAATATAAATTAATATTATAACTAATTAATATTATAACTTTAATATTATAATTTTTCCGCGTTTCTTATATAACGTAAGACCCTTGTCAAATTTTTAGATACGGTACATCATGGTACTTAATGCCTGTGTCATCGCAGAAACTAATTTTGTTTTTAATGCAAAGAACTGGCAAAGAATTTTATTTCATGATCGGCTTTATATTTGTAGGAAAGATAGAAAGTTTCGCTACGGTAAGAAGTATAAAAAAAAGAAAAAGCAAAATTTTACTAGAATACATAATATAAGAATATATACATATAATAGAAATAGAATAGAACATACAATAGATCGAATTTAAATCTTTTTCCAGCTGATGAATACTGCGCTGTCCTATGTCGCTGTAATGTACAATTGCATTCGTTAATCCTTTTACTTTTACTTTTGGTTAGTTAACTTTTTGTAATTATTTTACTTGTTGTTAGTTAATAAACGTTAGTTATTAAATACGGTTCAGTTGTCATGTTCACAAAGAATGAGAATTAATAAGTATGAGAATCAATAAAAATCGTATATCATGAGATGTTTTTCCGAATGTAAATCCAAACATTGTCAATACATGTGATAATTCTTTATCAAGTGATAACATGATTTATAAATAAACTTTTATTTTCCCATAAAATATGATAACACAAGCGTTGTACATAGGTTTGTATTACTAAACTTTTATGTAGTTCTGTAAGAACTTTAAGAAAAAAGAAAATGAGATACTATAAATTTTCATAATTTTAATAGGCACGTATGAGATAAAGGAATCGAATTTTGTCTTGTTCTTTAATTTCGTCTTCTAAGTTCTCAGCTTCTATCGTTACAATGAATGACACCGTGGAACATGTGCAATAATACTATCTTATCTCTTGTGACAATTTAGTGAGTGAGAAGGCACGCTTCCGTCTGTTTTTGAAGTTTTTGTTATGATGAGTTCTTGCAATGTGAAGTTTAGTAGCTCATTAATCTTACAATTAGTTTAAATTTAGTTTTTACTTCAAAAATATCCTGCATTATTTTAGACATATATTTAAATTAATGGTAGATTATTAGTTTGAATTTAATCGTAACCATAAAAGGCTGCTGTATAGCAACTACCATTGATTTGACAAATTCCTAATTTTATCTCCTTTAACAATTGTCCTAAAAAGATAAATAAATTTAACTTCTTTTTTTAATAAAAAAAAATTTTATAATTTCTTTGTGTTACAAAAATATAAAAATATTATTTATAAACAAATATGTGAATAAAAAATAAAGCAGAATACAAATTGAATTAAAATTTTCCTAGTTTAAGAGAAACTGCAAGGTCTAATTGCAAGGTTTTTTTTATTTTATTCTTATTATACTATCAGTGATGTAATTTAAGTAAGGCAATAAATAGCAGATATTTGTCAAATTGCAAGACAATAGCATATTTTATAAATCTTATAGGTACAAAAATATAACGACATTTGAATCCCTTACCTTACCTAAAACGTAACTTTTAAGCATTAAATAGAATGCCTAAGATAATTAATAAATTAAATAATTTATTTTGCTATAAATTAAGTGTATTAATACTTGTAAAACATCATTCTTATATATTCTGTTTTATAAAGATTTTAAACTATTATAATTTGTATAATAATATCTGATTGCTTTTTCTAATGTGAAATAAACATAATGCGGCACAAAGAATTCCATTAAAATCTACAAATCTAATCTGGCTTTTAGTCTTTCTCATTAAACTATAATTAAGACATTTAGGTCTATTTAATTATGTACTATCACTCATTAATTTTCTAAGATTGTAATATATACTTTCTTAGTGTTTATGTATATGTATATGTGTACATACGTATGTATATATTCATGCATGCGTGCGTGCGTGCGTGCGTGTGTGTGTACGTGTATATATATTACATATAATACTAATAAACGAATAATCTTTTAAAGAAAAAGAAAACTTTTTTTTAATAACATGAAATACTAGATTATGTATAAAAATCTAAGTAGTTTATACATTATTATATAAATGATTAAACACACACACACATCATGTAATTTAATTTCTCTTTTATTAATTCTATTTATATATATTTATATATACTTATATGTTTATACCTGTCTGTTTGTGCATAATTTAAATTAATCAGGAAAATTGTAATCTATTCCAAATAACTGCAATGATAGAAATATATGTATAGAGAGTTAAAACTTATAAAATTTATAATTAGTGTAAGGAATTTATCATTTTATGATTAGTGTCTAACAAATTGGGAAGAAACACACTGTTCAATTATGGACATATCAACATAGAATTTCTTCATTCTCTTTCTCTCTATTGTACTTAAAAATTAAGAAAATGAAAATGTAGATCACTACTTTTTTTAATGAGGCAAGAAAAAGTTTCATAACAATTTAGATAATTGCTTTCAAAGAATGTATACTTTTACGTTGAAAAAAGTATACAAATGTAATATAAAAGTTGAAAAAAATATTTTTTTTAACATGTATATTTTAAATATATACAATATATTTCGTAATTTTTACGTAACATATTAAATATTACTATAGACTGGGCTTAAACAAATAATTTTTACATAAATTTATGATTTTTACATACATTTTATGCTCTCTTCAAATAAATGGCAAAATGTTGCGTTTAACTGATTCACATTCTATAATTCGATGCAAGACAAGAAAAACACTATGTGACGTTCCTTAAAAAACTGAAACCTTTTCCTTTGCTAAGAAATAGAAATCGTGACTGCGTTTGCGCAAGAACATCTTATTATATTAATTCAAACTATACGTTTGAAAAGCATTCTAATTCTAAAGTGAGATAATTCTAAATTGAGGTAATTCAAAGTAATTCGCTTCTACCTATATTATAAAATATATAGCATCAATTTTAAGCTAGCATAATCATTTTCTTACGACTACTCTTATCGTATCGATCGTTTGAAATTCAAAATATTTAACAAAAATTATACGACAATTTCTAACGTGGATGCAGTTGTATCGCAGTTCTCGTATGAAATGTGTTCGATCGAGGAACGTTATTACAAGATTAATCGGATATTTCTGAAGACTCTTGGGTTATGGCCGTATCAGCAATCATATTTCACGCAAATACATAAAATTCTGTTTGCCGGTATTCTTTTAACGTCTATTCTTGTTCAGGTATACCAAATTATTCTATATATTTAATTAAATTATCTTTTACATATGTGTCTCAAATAATTTTGTTTTGTCTTTTTGTCTTTTCGTGTAATAAAATTTGTTTCGTGTATTTAATATTTATGTATGAAATAATTTGCAATCTCAATATGTACACATTAAATACTGTTTCTAGTTGCTGGCATTTTTTACAATGCAATACAATACAGATCTTCTATTCAAGATTTTCTCGTTTATCTTTCCTGTTATTTTTGTCACTGTAAAATATTTCCTTTTTATCATTGAGGCAAATAGTGTAAGTCCAACAAGACAAATCGATTAAGTTGTAACATTTGTAAAATATATTCTCGATATTGATAAGTAAAAATGAAACAGTTGAAGCAACTAATGGAGCAAATCAGAGATGATTGGAATTCGCTGAAGGATAAATTGGAAATTGATATTATAGAAAAAAACGCCAGCAATGTGAAAATGTTTACAATAAGTGTAATGGGTAACATAATTTATAGTTATAGTTTATTTATATTTATAATTATATATTCTATACAGAGATATCCATACAACTATTTGATTTGCATTAATATTTTTTTTATTAATAAGACAAAAAATAATTTTACGCATATTTCAATGCTTATTTGAGATTTACATATTTAAATTCAAGTTAGATTTAACATTTCCTAGTGTTTTGTTATATTAGCATATTCATTGTGGGAATATTTCAACGTCTGCCATTGATCCTTGACGTTATATTACCGTTGAATACATCACGGTCCTATCAGCTACTCATGATTACGGAATACTTTGTTAGTCGAGATAAATATATTCAGGTTATGTTGTTACATGAATTTTTAGTCAGCTATGTAGGATTGACGACAGTGTCGAGTACTGGTACGACAATTACGATATATATAACACATATATGTACATTACTTAAAATTGCAAGGTAATATATAAAAATGTGCTTGTTGTTCGAGCATTTGTTTCGATCATATTATGCATTAATAGATTTATTTAGCTATCGAATAGAAAATGCGATCGAGAAAAATATATTAGCAATCCCTAATCCTAAAAAAGAATATCTTCTTCACCGAAGGATTGTAGGTGCTGTTGTTATGCATCAGAGAGCTGTCGAGTCAGTATATTTTTGTTATAAAACTTTTTGTAAAATATTTTACTTACATAGTCATTTCGTCTTCGTTACATCTAAGGTACACAATTATAATCGCGCATTTAATATTCATGCTTATGGATATCTTTGTGTTAAATATAATTCAAATCAATTATATTAAAATTAATCAATATCCAAGAGATAAATCTACATTAAATATTTACAATTAATTTCATAATTTGCTTAGATTTAGCAACACAGTATCTTAAAATATTGAGTTTAATACTTACAACACTCGTACTAAAAGCATTAAATGTGCGGTTAGAATATTTTTATACATTCTTTGCGTGGAACTATAATAATTATCATAAATATAATATTTATCGAACTTAATCCTGTATTTAGATAATATAATAAATAATATATAATTCTGTAATTTGATAATATAATAGTTTCCATATTTGGTTTTTTATTAAAGGTTTAATGAATTTGTGACATCTATTCTTCTAATTCCATTTGCTATTCTGATCGTATTGGGGATTGGTTCTTTAACTTTCAGTCTTTTTTTAGTAAGTAATGTTCTTTTCTATTTCTTAACTTTGAACTCTGCTTTTTAAATAAAAATTTGTTACAGTTCTTTCAACTAATAATGTCAAATAATATCAGTCAGGCATTTTTAAGCGCAATGGTTATACTTATCCATTTGATATATTTGTTTATGGCTAATTACTGTGGGCAAGTAGTAATCAATCACGGAATAGATTTATTCAAAGCCATGTGAGTATTGCATTTTTATATATTCTATATAAGTTGTAATTAAGCCAACATAGATTCTCTAAATTCGATTTAAATCGGTTTAAGTCGATGTTGAATTTACTACTCCGATATCCCAAAACATGCAGTTACTTTAGCATTATTTAGCAAAATATCTTGAATTTTATATTAGTTTAAAATTAAATTTATTTTCAAAAATTATAGTTATAATGGATTGTGGTATGCAGCACCATTGTCTACACAGAAATCGTTATTATTTATAATGCAAAGAGGAAAAGTAAACCTTACCATATCATGTTTCAGCATATTTGTTGCATCTATGGAAGGTTTCGCTACGGTAAAATTAAAATTTCTTTAACAAAAAAGAAAATTAAACTATAAAGTAATACTCACTTTTCAGCTCACGAGTACTGCAGTATCCTACTTCACGGTGATTTATTCTACACGATAATAATAAGCCAAAAGGAAAAATTAATTTTCAGTTAGACTTTTTATGAAATTAACATAGTTGTATAACGCATATGCATAGAAAAATGCATTGAATATATGCTACTAACAATAAGCAAATATATATTTTTTACTCCTAACACATTAAGATATGCAAATAAGAAATATACAAATATGAACATATATAAATAAATCATTGCATCGAAAAAAAATTTTATTTGATTTCAAAATATAAAACGATATAAATAAATATTATTAATAATTAAATAAAGAAGTTTAAATTTGTTATTATTATCATATCGTCTTATTTTATTTACGAAAATAGATTTTAATTATTTAATATTTAAAACATGTGGATTATAATTATTTAAAATATTTTTTCAACTTCAAGAAGATATATAATATATATATATATAGTATAATAATTATTTGGATAATAAATATAATATTTCTTTTTCACTAATCGTATTTTGTATATTTTCACTGTTTTTACATAAATTTAAATTGATCAAAAATGTCAAAAAAGGCTCGTAATAAGTTTTCCAAAAAATTATATGTTTTTTTATTTTATATACATATATATGTACGTATGTGTGTATATATATGTGGGTATGTTACGCATAATATTGATAAAATTGAATAATCTTTCAAAGAAAAGAAGAACACAAAGTTTTAATTTAATAACATGAAATACACTGGATTATGGATACAACCTAAATTGCTTTGGGGGAAATATTAAAACTTATTAAATTCATTGATGTACGGTTTATTGGTCAACGGATTTGTGATTTTATGATTAGTGTTTAACGAATGAGAAGAAACTAACACACATTGCTCAATTGCTTATATATTATAGATATTACATACAAATGGTTAAACATCATGTAATTTAATTCTTATATCTATCTCCGTTTGTTCATAGATAATTTAAATTGATCAGGAACATTATAATTTATATTCAAAATACTTGCAATGATAGAAATATTGGGAGAAATATTAAAACTTATTAAATTCATTGATGTACGGTTTATTGGTCAACGGATTTGTCATTTTATGATTAGTGTTTAACGAATGAGAAGAAACTAACACACATTGCTCAATTATAGACACCGCAACATATTATAGAATTTCTTCATTCCCTACTGTATGTTAAAAATTAAGAAAATGAGAATGTAAATCAATATTTTCTCGAATAAGACAAAAAAAAGTTTCACAACAGTTTAGGTAATTGCTATCAAAGAATATATACTTTTATGTTGAACAAAGTATAAAATCATATAAGAATTGCGCGTGGAACAAATATTGTTTCTTATACATACATCTATATTAAATAAATATATTCTATATACGTTGTATATTTCTTAATTTTTTTACGTGCACATGTTAAGTTATTACTATAGATTTAAACAAATAAAAAAGTTTTAAATAAATTTATGTTTCTTTATATATAACAATAGCTTGATATCATGTTTTAACATATTGCATCATAACTGTTATTGGAATAATTTCGTTAAGTATTAATTTTTATGGAGTAAGTAAAATTTCAGGTAAAATGTATAATAAATTACACATTGAACACAAATTTGCTGTAGTGATATTGTAGTGACATTGAAATTACAATATTAATATCAGTAAAATATTTTTTCCCACACAACAGATCGTAGAAGTGGTAACGATATCAAAAAACATAAACAACGCAGCATTATATTTTATTACTACATTCGGTCATTTAGTTTATATGTTGATAGCGAATTATATTGGACAAAAGATTATCGATTACAATAACGAACTTTTTAAATTAATGTAAGTAGCTAGTTTTTTGTAATATTATGCAAACAAAAAACAAAAATTTCAAAATTATTATTTTTGACTCTAAATTATAAAAATTAAAAATTCTAAGCTAATTACTTGTACAGAAATTAAAAAGTAGAGAATATATAATTCTTCTATTTATGGATAAAAATTGCTAATAGAGAACAATTAAATAGCAATTTAAACGATAAGATTTTGCTCAAGATTCATTTTTGATCGTTTTAATATAAATTAATATTATAACTTTAATATTATAATTTTTCCGCGTTTCTTATATAACGTAAGACCCTTGTCAAATTTTTAGATACAGTACACCATGGTACTTAATGCCTGTGTCGCAGAAACTAATTTTGTTTTTAATGCAAAGAACTGGCAAAGAATTTTATTTCATGATCGGCTTTATATTTGTAGGAAAGATAGAAAGTTTCGCTACGGTAAGAAGTATAAAAAAAAGAAAAAGCAAAATTTTACTAGAATACATAATATAAGAATATATACATATAATAGAAATAGAATAGAACATACAATAGATCGAATTTAAATCTTTTTCCAGCTGATGAATACTGCGCTGTCCTATGTCGCTGTAATGTACAATTGTATTCGTTAATCCTTTTATTTACTTTTGGTTAGTTAACTTTGTGTAATTATTTTACTTGTTGTTAGTTAATAAATACGGTTCAGTTGTCATGTTCACAAAGAATGAGAATCAATAAGTATGAGAATCAATAAGAATCGTATATCATGAGATGTTTTTCCGAATGTAAATCCAAACATTGTCAATACATGTGATAATTCTTTATCAAGTGATAACGTGATTTATAAATAAACTTTTATTTTCCCATAAAATATAATAACAAGCGTTGTACATAGGTTTGTATTACTAAACTGTTATGTAGTTCTGTAAGAATCTTCTCTAAGAACTTCAAGAAAAAAGAAAATGAGATACTATAAATCCTCATAATTTTAATAGGTATGAGATAAAGGAATCGAATTTTGTCTCGTTCTTTAATTTCGTCTCCTAATAGTTCTCAGCTTCTATCGTTACAATGTATGACACCGTGGAATATGTGCAATAACACTATCTTATCTCTTGTGACAATTTAGTGAGTGAGAAGGCACGCTTCCGTCTGTTCTTGAGGTTTTTGTTATGATGAGTTCTTGCAATGTGAAGTTTAGTAGCTCATTAATCTTACAATTAGTTTAAGTTTAGTTTTTACTTCAAAAATATCCTGCATTATTTTAGACATATATTTAAATTAATGGTAGATTATTAGTTTGAATTTAATCGTAACCTTAAAAGGCTGCTGTATAGCAACTACCATTGATTTGACAAATTCCTAATTTTATCTCCTTTAACAATTGTCTTAAAAAGATAAATAAATTTAACTTCTTTTTTTAATAAAAAAAAATTTTATAATTTCTTTGTGTTACAAAAATATAAAAATATTATTTATAAACAAATATGTGAATAAAAAATAAAGCAGAATACAAATTGAATTAAAATTTTCCAAGTTTAAGAGAAACTGCAAGGTCTAAATTTTTTTTATTTTATTCTTATTATAATATCAGTGATGTAATTTAAGTAAGGCAATAAATAGCCGATATTTGTCAAATTGCAAGACAATAGCACATTTTATAAATCTTATAGGTATAAAATATAACGAAATTTGAATCCCTTACCTTACCTAAAACGTAACTTTTAGCGTCAAATAAAATGCCTTAGATAATTAATAAATTAAATAATTTATTTATTATTTATTTATAAATTTATTTATAAATATAAGTGTGTTAATACTTGTAAAACATCATTCTTATATATTTTGTTCTATAAATTTTAAACTATTATAGTTTGTATAATAATATCTGATTGCTTTTTTTTAATGTGAAATAAACATAATGCGGCACAAAGAATTTATTAAAATCTACAATCTAATCTGGCTTTTAGTCTTTCTCATTAAACTATAATTAAGACATTTAGGTCTATTTAATTATGTACTATCACTCATTAATTTTCTAAGATTGTAATATATACTTTCTTAGTGTTTATGTATATGTATATGTGTACATACGTATGTATATATTCATGCATGCG